>CM066991.1:147075808-147560808 GCA_033977485.1 Hydrangea macrophylla | reverse complement strand
ACAGGAGGGATGAACCAGTAGAGGGACTAGGAGAGACGTCCCTAGCATAAGGGACGATCTCAGGAGGGACGGCCCCAGCAGAACGGTGACCCTAGCAGTAGGAGGGATGACCCTAGCAGTAGAAGGTTTTGTCCTCTTTTTCTGTCTTTGGGTCCTCTTCTTTGGTATTTTTTCTATTCGTCCTTTAATTTTGGGAGCGCTTCGAGCTTATGGGTGTAGATAGATGTTTCTGGGAACTCCTCATCTACGAGGGTGACGTGACCTGGAGATCTCTGTTTCTCCCCTTTCATGGTCAAGGGGATGGTACCATTGTTGGGTATTGCCTCCAGAATTTTCATAGGGGATTGGGGACCAACAGAGGTCCATAGGAAATTGTACATCCTCGAAGTGGCATTGGGTATGGGTACAATGAGACTCCTCGTGCCATGGCAACTTGAGTCTCCATAATGGCAACTTGCATGTATTGTTGTTTCTCAAGTTTCTAGAACTGTTTTTGCTGCGCCTCCGTTTATTCAAGCCATTTTGGAATACTGAGTTATACATCAAAAAATGACTCCAAAGAGTTGTGAGTGAGAGAGTGGCCAAATTCCTCCCTACTGGGGTTCGTACTCTGGTGAGTAGTAGACCCAGTAGGTAAAACATCGGACTTCTTTGTTTAGGGAGCTAGTGTTGCTACTGTTGCGTACTTACCATGTCTACGAGTATACCTCCCACTGTGGTCGCCAAAATGTGTGAGTTCTTTTTAGTGTGGATGAGGTGTAAAGAGAGGTATAACACGTAGGCAGGCTAGTGAGTGTAAAATATAGTAAAATAATAGAAAAGTAGTAGTATAGTCAGATGGGTCCCAGAGAGGACGTGGCTCGAGTGAGAGCCAAGGTAGTTCCAAATAAGAGAGAGAGAAGCAGTAGGTGTCCTATGATGAGGATATGAGTATGGGAGGAGTGAAGGTGGAGTAGGAGTGGTACTAGGGTATGAGTAAGGGTGAAGGAGGAGTGGTAGGTAAGGTATGAGTGAAGGTGGAGGGGGAGTGGTAGGTAAGGTGTGGGTGAAGGTGGAGGATGAGTGGTAGGTAAAGTGTGGGTGAAGGTGGAGGAGGAGTTGCTTGGATAATAGCAAGGAGGGTGTGATAACTTGATTAATTGCTCAAGCTTCGGGTTGATTCCGGTTATTTTCAGGTTCTTTAATGTATTGAATGAGGTTGGTATTTATAGAAGAGTTGTGAGGGATTATGGTCTTGCTGGAGGAGCTGCCAATGTGATGTGTTGGAGCTATGGGATAAGTCCCTCTGTTTAAGGTAGGCGACTTAAATGTGGTGGTTGGGGTATTAAATGGGATTTGACCAGGAGATGGTCAAGCAATGACGGGTCATGTAGAAAAGCAAAGCTAACATTGATGAGTGGCAGGTGAGGCAGCAGGTGCTGTAAGTGTGTCAACGAAAGTGTGGCTTGCTATTGGTTGCAGAGGCTCAAACAAGAGAGTGTATCAAGATCATGCTATTGGTCTGCAGAATGTGCTGCAAGGTTGAAGTGATAAGGCATGGGAAATTTAATGGCCCAGCTGGTCTTACAGTCATGGGACTCCCTAATTGGTTTGTGAGGCCTGGTTGCAGGGCACGTGAAGGTCACGTGTCTCTCTCTCTCTCTTTGGAACCAACCCTAGCTTTGCCTGGGAGGCATAAGCTAGGGAGATGCCCTTGGCTCTAGCCACCTAGCCATGAGCTCTCGAGATCCCAATGGGCCAGGCCACCCTTCAGTACTGCTCCTGACTAAGGGTGGTTGACCCAAGTGTGAATATGTGTGTTTGTGTATTGATTATGGGCTCTTGTAATTGCCATCGGTCTGGCCTCTAAAGTGCCATGGCCTTGGGGCTGGGGCTCTCATCATAGGCTGGGCCTTTTGAGGTGGAGGGCCCTAAGTATTGGAATTGCACTTGAGCAGTGGGCCTTCTTGGAGATTCATGGAGAGAGCCTCCCATCATGGGCTTAGCCCTTTGAGGCGTCGTAAGTGTTGGAGATGTACCCTTCCTATAGAGGGCATTCCATTATCTTGGGCTTGGCCCTTTGGGGTCCCCAAGTATTGAAGTTGCAGCTTTCTAGGGAGGGCCTCCCAGCATCATGGGCTTGGCCCTTGGAGATGCTATAGGTAGTGGAGTTGCGGGGCCCTCTTGGAGATTTAAGTGAGTAGGTAAGTAGTCTATGTGGACATATAAGTAATGACGATGTTGGAGATACGTTTCCCTTTTGGTGACGTATGCAACTACCACGTGGCGGATTAATACACATTACCTACACTTATCGACTTGCGTTGCCGCCAAAGATGTCAGGAGTACACAACGTTTTCCACATCAGCATGTTGAGGAAATGTGCCCACAACCCAGCGCACGAGATCAGTTTTGAAGATATGGAAGTGAACAAGAACGTGACCTACAACGAAGGACCAGTGCGTATTCTAGACCGAGGAGTGAAGAAGCTCAGAAACAAGGAGATTCCGCTAGTGAAGGTTTAATGGAAGCACCACGACGAAGGAGAAGCTTCATGGGAATTGGAGTCGGAGATGCGAGAGAAGTTTCCATTTTTGTTTTAACCCAGTTTATTTCGGATTTCGGGGACGAAATCTTTTATGAGTAGTGGATGATGTAATACCCTGTATTTTTGTAATATATTATATAACTAGACCTTGTATGTTTCTTTTAATACTTGTATGAGCTTGGCCTTACCCTTGGTATATTTTGGATACCAATCGATTGGCAAGTATACCAATCGATTGCTTATACCAATCGATTGACTTTTATATCAATCGATTGCTTTTGTCAATCGATTGACACTTATGTCAATCGATTGGAGGCAGCTGGACAGATTCTTTTGCTCTGGCTGGGGAGAAGCCACGTGAACACCTCTCCTCTATATATACCAGCCCTTTTCCTGCGTTTTTCTTTTTAGAAAAATCAGAGAAAGTGAGAGGGAGAGTTTGTGTGTGTTTATATATATATATAAACACTCATATATATATATACACACATATATACATAAATTCATACACACACACACACAGATGGAGTGAGAGAAGAAGAGAAGAAGAGAAGAAGATCAGAGAAGAAAGGAGAAGAAGAAAGAAGAGAAGAAGAAAGAAGAAGACAGAGCAGAGGAGAGAGAGAGGAGCCACCATTGAAGCTCAAGCTTCAAAACACAACCAAACACGCCCTTAACGTCTAAGGTGAGTTCTAAACTCACTTGGTAGCCTTACATTGATGTTATGACATGTTTGAATGAAGAAATGGAAGAGAAACCATGTATTCCTGTTTATATGTTGCTGGGCAGTCTTCTCTGTGAAGAAGACGAAGTGTCAATCGATTGACACTTTATCAATCGATTAACATCTTTCATGTTCCAATCGATTGAATATTTATCAATCGATTGACATCTTTCATGTTCCAATCGATTGAATCTTTATCAATCGATTGACATGGATTGTGATCCAATCGATTGAATCTTTGATCAATCGATTGACACTACTTTTATACCAATCGATTGAACCTTCTTCCAATCGATTGATGCCACTTTTATACCAATCGATTGACATTTATACCAATCGATTGGCAGTTACAGTTTACTGTTTTACTTGTTTAGATAATGTAATAACTGTTTAGTTGTTTATTTACTATTCAGTATTTCCCAGCATGCTTTATTATTGTAATACAGACATGATAATGAGTTAATGCGGCGTAGGATCGTGGTAATAACGAGATTAACGGATAATGTTTATAATGTTAGATAACGGAATAGTCGTGAATCCTTTGGAGTTAACGTTCATTTCATTCAGAGTAGTCGGGCCACATTGGGATTGTCATGTATCGGTAATAGAGTTGAACTTAAGTAGGTTTGCTAAGATACGGGAACCTTGCGTGGGCGGGCTTTGGTCGATCATATGTTCTTAAAAGCGGTAGACAGACGAAGGTGTCTATGACTTGCGGTGAACCGGACCATTTGCCCTAAGATAGCCAGATGATCTAATCATATGTTCTTAAAAGCGGTAGACAGACGAAGGTTTATATGACATGCGGTGGACCGTGATCACTGGTAGACGTCGCTAAGTCGTGGCATAGAATGATGTACTGTTGTTTAAAGCGTTATATCCCTGACATGCGGTGAACTGTGCATATGTTCTTAAAAGCGGGGGATGGACTAACGTGGTATCCATGACATGCGGTGAACTGTGCATATGTTCTTAAAAGCGGTGGATGAGCAATGGTGTGTTATAGAGTTGAACTACTGTCGAGTCTGTTTCCCCTATCTAGACGTGTTATCGGTCTTAAAAATGAGTAAGGCATTAGTAATTGGATAATCGGTTTGATGTAAAGGAGTTACCCTCACAGAACTCTAACTTGTTACGGTTTATAACTTGTAATAACTTCAATAGTTGATACCCTGTTAGTATCTAACTCACTCGGCTTTCATTAAGCTGACGGCGTTTATGCCGCTGGACATTTCTACGTTCCAGCGCACCCTGGTTATGACTATACAGGTGAAGGGCCCGCAGGAGAAGACTACTATGCCGGTGACGGAGTCCCTGTGGAGGATTTCCCCGACGGAGGTCAGGCCGAAGAAGACTACTACGCCGAGGACTACCTTTATGCCAACTGAAGACTAGACTAGAATTGTAGCTAGTTGTCGTTACCCTTTTTGAACTTTTGTAGTCAGGCATATGTTGCTTTGGCATTTGTACTTCCGCTGCCTTATATTTGATTCGAGACTCTGATATGTAATAGTTAGTAACTCCTGTTGACTTTATGTTATGTTGTGATCAGAACCTAGACTTCATTCTTGTTACACTATTACTTCTTGTTGCTTAGTACTGCGTGGTGTGGACAATCATGTGACTTCACCCGTCGCTGCCTTTGGACCCAAAAAGGAAATTTATTTTTCTCTATTTTTGCCGTTCCGGGGCGTGACAGTGTAAGTTTGGAGTATAGGATTAGTTGCAAGTAGCGCAAAGTTTTTGGAGGAGATTCAAACACATATTATAAACCATATAACTCCATGGTGCCAAATTTTTTTTTTATTCTTTCATTTCAAATTGTTATACAATTACATCCATCCAACTAAAATTTGGCATTGTTAAAGGTGTTTGGCTTAAGATAGCCATATCACAACTTTCGTCCTCTTGAATGGGACTGGTCGGTCCAGCAGACAATACCCTAAACAACCACTGACTGACTAGTGATAGGTGTTGTTCCCTTTTCTTATTTCCCGGGAGTTTAAGCTGGTGTGTTCATAATAAATCCTAAAGTTTGAATAGCGGTGAAGTGGAAATGACCGTGATTTCCGGAATGGTTGTTTCAAATTATTTTCTTACTATAAAATGGTTGTTCTCTCTCACTCTCTCTCCAAATTAAAGCAATAGATGATGAAGGTTTATTTGTGTACGTACTTTCTCTTGATTTGGGATTTATTTTCTCTTGATTTGGGATTGTATATCAAGGTATTATTTATAGTTTGTTTTTTTTTTGCTCGGCAACAATTCAGTTTTATTAAATGGACAAAGTCCAACACATTACATCAAAGGCAAGCAAAAAAAAAATGCCAAAAGCAAGTTTAAGGCTTCCTGTATCCAAAATATCTAAAACAAACCCCCAAAAACATCACAGGCCAAACTAACAGTGTAGAACAAACCAGAACCTGTCCAAATCTGCATCACTACCTATTCCTCACCAATCATTAAACTGTCCAGGAAGACAAAACACAAACCATTCCAAAAAAGGAGTCAAATCAGCCCAAACTGACCTATAGAACCTGAGAGGGACAACTAGAGTCAATATAGAAAGTAGCTGACCAGATTTATCATTAGGAGATCAATAGTAGAGACCATAAGCATCAACAAACCAAACTAGAAGTAGCTCTGCCTCTACAAAACTGCTCTTCACGGTGTCTGAAAAGGTACGTTAGATCTGCAAATCTGCCAGTAAATTCCAGCAAAACAACAACATGGACGTCGCTAAATCTGACAGCCACCAATTCCATCAGCCCAATCGACTTCTTTGCAAATGAAAAGTCGCTTCACTGCTATTCCAAAGTTAAGAGACAAATTATTATTTTTTTAATTATAATTATGTTCCAAAGAGACAAGATCAAACCCACAATCAGTAGTCCGAGCACCATTGATTATCATTAGCTCACCACTATCTCACCATTAGTTATCAGAAACCATCACACCAGTAAAGACCACACTCACACACTCACCCCCGTCGAGACACCCACAACACGCACACCCACAATTGAAACACACACCCACTTAATCACAGAAAAGAAACGCTCACTCACGCTATACCGAAGAAACACACGCCGAAAAGAACTTGACATCAAGAGACATTCCCAATGAAATATACACACACACCCAAAGAAATGCTCAAACGTGGTGATATTGAAAATGAACTTGTCCAGACTTTGCCCCAATCATCCAATAGAAAAAAGAATGCAATCCCCTACTATAACCCCAAAAGGACCCATTAAAACCAAGATAAACCAAGCCCTCAACAAGCACAACCCGAAAAATTCTGAATCAATAAATGTGCCTAGTACCCAAACCCACATTATTTCAGCATCCTATCCTCAAAGCTTTCAGCATCAAAGAATCAAAAAATCCCAAACAAGAGCAACCTTCTATATAACTCTGAAAACAAGTGCCAAACTCAACGAGATAAACCAGCAAGTGCCAAGATCAACACAATCCAAAACACACGCATTCCCATTCTTTGAAACTCCTCCAAACTGGTCCTAAACAAAGTGAACTCTCCTACACAACACAATACAAAGGAAAAGACACGCAAAAACACACCTAAACATAAGAGACCTTGGTACCCTCCCAACAAACACCACACCCTCCCAGAACATACACTTGATCCCACATCCCATTCATACTCACAACTCTAGCTAACAGACACAACCACTCTGAGGAAAGAAGCCATATCCCCCACCAATACCCAACTGACCAAAACCCGCACACGCACATGCGTAACCTACACAAGCAGAAGGACTGAAACCCAACGCGAACATATCACCACCAATATCGTAATCTCTCAATAAAAGAGCAAATAAGTTTCACAGGTGGATAGTGTTATTATTATGATTTTAAAGACAAAGTCCCGCATTTTGATGTCTCTGATGCTAATGTTAACATATTTTTGCTTTGTTCAGAAGATTAAATGATAGCAGAGGTAGTGTGAAGTGTGAAGATGCGAGTGATAAGCCACCATGCACTGGGTAAGTGTTCGTAGCTCCAATATGGGCATAACAGTTATCAACCTACTTTTGTTTATTTATTTTTTGAATTATGAGTTTGGTAATAATAACATCAACTCTCTGATATCTCCTCGACCATCTTTCATCAAGCTACTTATCTATGTCATCAAAGCATCTTTATTCCTATAATTGTTGAAGTAGTATTTTAGTTCTTCAAGTTTACAAAGATGGTCTTAAGTCTTAAGTAGCTAAGACTCATTAGATCTTCTAGTAGATTTCCTAGTAGAGGAGCATGGTTCTCAATGCAAGGTTGTTTATTTGTTTGACAAGCCCTTCTTGATTTTAGGGGGAAGCATTGCCCAGCTCTTTTAGCATGGACTTTTTACGTCATTAGCTTCAAGAGTCTGGTGTACTTCATGGTTGCTCCCACGCTATGTTAAAGCAGGATAGATACCTTTGTCACATGGCTTTGAGATACTAGAAGTTATGCCATGGACTTTTTAAAGGTGTTGCTTTAAGTATAATAGAAATGCTTTATCTCTTTGATTGGTTTTCCTAGCTAGTTTTACTAGCTAATTTTGGTAGGTAATATGTTATATATATATATATATATATTGTTGTTTTCATTTGTATCGATGTAATGATTTGGCTATATTAATTTCTTGAAATTGGTTTATTCGGTATTCAATTTTGGATTTGACAATGCATTTGATTTTATTAGAATTTAAAAGGTGATTTGTGTTTTTATATTGCAGGGAGAACAGACCTGACCAATTTGGGATTTGGCCAACGAAGAGTATCAATGCTTAGAGAGCCGGTGGGAGTTGAGAAGTTTAATCTGTGCTAGAAATTTGGGCAAGAAAAAAGTCACATGATTATAAACTTCATTTTTCACACGATTTTTTTTTTTTGTTTTGTTTATGTTGAGAGAAATTGAAGGATGTAAAAAATCTTGTTATTTAATTTAGGTTTGGATGGATGAAACATTTTGATTCTCCTTGTTATGATTATTATTTATTACATTTGTTATAGATTGAGCTTGTTATGTGTCTCTTAGAGATTAATTATGCTTGTGAATAAGGGGTAAGTATGAAATGAAAATTAGGTGCAAATAAAAATTGGGGAGCAAATAAATAAATTATTTTTAAAAATTTCTTGAACCATTCCTAATGGACATTTTCTGTTACTAAATTCATTAGTATTTTTGTGTGCAAAACTGTTAGAAAATAACCTGTTAGAATAAATATTACTAACGGACTATTTTCGTTATGAATAATATATTACTAACAGATAATAGTCATTAGGAAACATATTACTAACGGTAATTTACTGTTAGTAAAATAATTTTTCTAACGGACATTTACCGTTAGAAAATCCATTAGAAATTTTGCCCACACTTTATTCCTAACGGAAATAGTCCGTTAGTAATAATTTTACTAACGGTAAATGTCCGTTAGAAATGTGCCATTTGGTGTAGTGTTATACTCCCTTTGTACCAAAATAAGTCTCTACATTCTTTTTAGATGTCTCAAAATAAGTGTCCACATTTGAAAGTCAACAATAAAATTTAATACACTTCCTATAATATCCTTCCAATAAAGATAAACTAGCATTTATGTGTAGTCCCAAAATAAGTAGAAAAGTCACTCATCACATTAAATGGTAATATATGAAAGTGACTATGTCATGGACCAAAAAAAATCAATATACTATATCTTTATTAAACAATGTACAAACTTAAAGTGGACAATACTTATTTTGGGACGTAGGGAGTAACTTGCTAAGGTATATACAGATGCATGGGCTTGTTTTGTAATAGATTAATTGTTAACGTGTGTCAGTGTACCCACTTGATTTTAATAGAGGTCTTAAATTAGTCTCACCATTATTGAAGATGGTTCCCCGCCGCATGTGTTGTAAAGCCATTTGGAATACGAAATTTGAGAAGTATAACATTACTTTGAGTAAAATTATTGTGAAACCTGGATCAAGGATCAGATGGGCTTCAAAAATCAACCTTATTTCATGGGAGAAATTATCTAACTCAAACTCGTTACAGGCACTATATATACGGAGTAATTTGGATATATATATATATATATATAGTTTGTGGGTTCCAACTTCCATGTTGATTCCAATTGATGAGGAAACATAGTGATAGTCATGTAATCTGATAATCACATAGAATAACTTCTCCTCCAATAGAGCACTTTCAAGTTTCAACAATAAGGTGATCACAATTTGGTTGTGAAATGTTGTTCGATCTACTCTTTTAGATCGAGGTTTTTTTTTTTGGACAATTCTTTTGGTATATTAATTATATGTTCAGTGCGTTCATCCAGTACGTATCGAGTTAGACTCATATATATATATATATATATATATATCCAGGGAAAGCTTCTTATGAGGGATCCCTCATTTTATTAAAATGAGGACTTTTAATCCTGGCCGTTGGAGATCATTTACTGCACAGTAAATTTCACTTTTACTGCATTGATTAAATGATCTCCAACGGCCAGGATTAGGAGCCCTCATTTTAATAAAATGAGGGATCCCTCATAAGAAGGGTTCTGTATATATCCATACTCCAAATCGACAATTCACACTTTTACTTTCAGTGAAAACACGAATTTTTGAATATAAGCACCGATCAATTCCAACTCCCAAGAGAAATATCCTTTAAACATTCCCAAAATAATTATATATATATAAAAAAAATAATACATAATACTCCGTAATAATAATAATAATAATAATAATAATAATAATAATAATAATAATAATAATAATAATAATAATGTCTTTATCTTGGTTCGACGTACCCAAAATATATATAAGAGAGAGGAGATATAGCACAAAATTAGTTACTATACGAAGCTTTTGGGAATGCCACGTTTTAAGAATTTCCATGGCATTGCAAATATGGTCAAGAAGATTACACAAATAGAAGAACTGGAGCATATGAACTATACACATATATATATATATATATATGTGTATACACACACATACATAGCGAGCCCAACTGGCTTTTCAGTAACCATGTGCCAACTTGGCTAATGTGAACTGTGGAATAATTCAATAACCCATAGTGTATGCAATTAGTTCTCTCTCTATCTCTCTCCATAGTGTATGCAATTAGTTCTCTCTCCATTTCTCTCTCGTACATTTGATAGTGATTAATGCTTAGTACACCTAAATTGGTCACCTAAACTATCCATTTGTTGACGTGAATTTCTAAATTTATTCCTCAATTACCAAAAAAAGTTTATAAATAAATTTGAAAATTCATATAAGCACGTGAATAATTTAGGTATCCCGTTTAAGTATACCTATCATTACTCTATAATCTAATACTCTAGCTCATTTGGTAAACTTAGATTTTGATTATATTAGATATACTATATATATATGTGTGTGTATGCATGACAGATGGCAAATATACCTAATCTCCACTCTAACAGAACCGAATTCCATTGACCAAATTAACTTATGGCCACGTGATGGGAGCGTTTCAGAATGGAGTTCATGAGCTAGAGTGACCGGCCTTACACTCGTTTGTTTTGTATTTTCTAATACCTTTTGGAAAGTGAGACTCTGGCTTTAATTACCAATTAAACACACACTATACGTACATACATAATTACCCAGTACTCCCCAATATACATATGCATATCCATAATCAGTACTGTTATTAATACGTACGTACGATCCAAGTAAGGGACCCATTGGTTACTAATTAAATTGGGCGATCCAATGAAAAGTGTTTGTACGTATTTTTGCAAACTATGAAAAGAATTAAAGAGATCAGTGGCAACAAAATTTTAGAGACAAGATTATAGCCGTTGAATTTGCGTATAAAAGGATGGATGTAATTCACCAACATATATACCATTTTAACATGATCAAATGGGAATTCCTAGTTCGAGCTGCTCTATGTGATATTTAAGTGGCCGGTCAGAAAGCTAGGAGCATAGCTTGTTGAACATATATACTTGTGATCATTTTATTTTTTTTGATTTCAAATAAAGAAATAAATAAATAGTTAATGATTAGAATGCAGAGAAAGAAGCCATAACATTTATTTTTATTTTTTATTTTTCTTTTGTTTTGTGTAGGTAAGAAGACTTTTTTGTGGGAAAGATGATCGAGGACCCTTGCTTGTTTTGGTTATGTTAGAGTGAGAAGGATTCGCAATTCAAGATGAAAAAAGTCTCTAGGTACCTCTATAAAGCTAAACGAAGATGTACACTTTTTATACCATGAAACTTGTGTAGAAATACAATCAAATTAATCTCATTGCGCGCAATGTAGAATCTCCTTTCAAAAGAGTACACGAATTTAAATAATTTGTAACCATTTCCCTTGTGGTCGGATGGCAAGGCTTCTGGGTGTTATACTCAGAGGTCTCAAGTTCGAATATCAAGGGGGGTGGTCACAGGTGATTCACCCAGACGCCCTGGCCTCGTGGGATTAGTCGAGGTGCGCGCAAGCTGGCTCGGACACCCACGGTTACCCAAAAAAAAAAGAATTTAAACAATTTGTTACTTTAAACCACATTTACCACAAGGATATACTAATGGATTTCTTCTACATTTGATTGACTTAATTAAGAGTTTCCATATATACTAAAACGGGCAAATAGTGTTTTCCTGTTAAAATTCTTCATGTGTTATCTTCTCAACGCAGAGTACTGTCATGAATCCCTCGCATGCATCACTATATAAATGCAATTATGTCCTTAAAAAATGATGTCCCTGAAAATTAAAATTAGCTTGCGAGTGATTGCGGTGGATGCATGCATGGTACGTTTACAAATGATTGTGCATTTCTTTGATTTACCCGCTTATATATCTTGTGCACGGCGAGAGACGAGCCGTTGAGTTCCTCATGACCACCAGGAAAAGCTAAGTGATTAAACTCACTTGTCGGAGTTCTTTTTCTTTAGGGCTCGATCGATCCAGCGTATGATTTGAGACTTTGAATCCTCCTCTATTAGGAGAATTTAGTGCCATTTTAGATATTTCTGCAGCACCATTGACAGTGGCATATATAGCTAGATATTTTCTTTTTCGATGGCCGGGGTCATTCAATAACTAATTTCTGGATCAAAATTTACTTTTTTACACATTAAGTTGTCTTCAGTAAAACTAATTAAAATACTTTTAAATCTTCAAAAATACAAATAAAGTAAAGAATCTTGAGTACATTAATCTCATTATTTCAATTAAATAAAAAATGATGCAATAATTAAGAGGAAACTTCTTCACAATTGTTGGTCAATCTGAAACTCTTTCGTTTGCGATTCTTCATCTTATATACTATCAACTTTTTTCGATTCTATTGGGATCAATTCGATCAAGAGAAGTTAGTCAAATTGAAATTATATAGCAGTACATATAAATTAATGTTGTATGTTTCAAATTAATTAATTGACCCACTTAGTCGATCTGTTTGCCCCTGACCATTGACGTGTACGCATTTCCTGTAACGCCCTAAATGTTCCACTGGACTAATTATAAATGATCGGACTATCACATTGACCTTTAAAATGCTTGAGTTCAAGTTATTATATATGTGAATCGGGATGTCACACTTTCTAATTGGAGAGATTAATGTTAGTTTAGATATTTCTAAAGAAGTCACGTGGTGCGTAGTACTTGGAGTGGAAAGGTCTAACTAACATACAAAAGTTAAATCACTTATTAGCCCAGCTAAGGTTCTATATGGACATCATTGGTTTTTTCGTTACTTTGCGTTTTATCATAATATTTGGAGCCATATGATCACTACATGAAAGAACACTATCACCCAACTTTTCGGTTAAGCAAAGCAATTGCTAGCTTTTGGCATTAACCCACTGATAATTACCCACCCACCTCCATTCCAAAGCCAGAAATGTGTGAATTGATCAAAATACCCCTCCAATTCAAAATCAAAAGTTTGAATTTTCCCTAAATTACCACATTGAAGGGCAATTTGATAGAGCTGTTCTATATATGCAGCATATGTAAATATATACATACATATATATATATATATACAGTTAGGTTATGGAGAGGGCGTCCTCTTTTTAATAAAGAGAGGACCTCTATTTTAGCCGGGACCCTTTATCATGACTTCTGCTCGGTTGCATACCTTGATCCCGTCAGATCGTGTTTTCATTAAGGACAATTTTGTCACTTCACAGTTTTTAAACACGATCCGACGGTCAAAACAGAGGCACTCTTTTAATAAAGAAAGGACACTATCTCCATAGAATTTTCGTATATATATATATAGATATAGGATCATATATATATAGCTATATATAGATATAGGATCATATATATATATATATATATCAAAAATATATAGTCATTTGTCAGTGAAGTGTGGTGGGGGGTGGTGGGGAGGGAGACAAGAATAATTGCATCTACTTACCAAATAACATGGAAAGATCCCTAGACAATTGACACCATGCCATATTTATCAGAGGGTTTTTTTCGATATATAAATTATATATTATCCCCAAGAAACCAGCTGCTGAAACAGTCATGCACGTCACGTAGTGCATGTGCCCCATCCTCATCCTCCACATGCACGGTCTATCTGTACCCCCCATTTCACATACATATATATATATATATATATATGGATATATAGAGAGTTTTTATACTCCCTCGTTTTATAAAATGCACACCCCTCACTACTCTCTTAATAAAGAGTTTGTATGAATCCATCTAATCTCCTATTTCTATGGGATTCCTTCCTCACTCCAACTCAAAAAATGTTGAAATTGGTGAGAGGAAAAATAGGAAAGAAAGACGTTAATAGAGACATAAGTGAAATGTGTGCATTTTATAAAATGAGGGAGTCCTCATAGAATAGAACAAGATATATATATATATATATATATGTAGAAATATACATATGAAGATATATACATTCAAATTTCTGATGTACATGCATTGTACTTTCAAGTACACTTGTGAGCGCACACACATGTACACATTCATATGCGTTATATATATATATATAAATGTAATTTCAGATTCAAAAGATTGCACAAAATATATGGTTATAAGGATGCTGGTAGATAGGCTACCTCTCTTGAATGCAGAGACAGCCCATGATAAATGGATCAACATTCTTCACCTCTCTGATCAATTCTTTGTTTGAATTCTTTGTATGCTATCAGATAAAATGAAGAAAAATATAATTAGTCGAATTGTGAACCTATTTCCATTGCTAAAAGACATACAATATACAATAGAAGAAAATAGGGAAAATTAGAGAAAATGGCATTATAATATGATTTTTTAGAGTTAAGGATACTTAAGATTTTTTTATTAGGAAAAGGTCCTCCTTACGTATAATAATATTAAGTGAAATTTCATTTGGCATACATGAATATGATAAGAAATTTCACTACACCCGTACATGAATATAAAGTGAAATTTCACTTAACTCAACCTTTGATTGACTTTTTAACAAATTAATAATCAAACTGAATTTTAAACTCTTAACAGTTACTCCTAGTGATTTCCTCCAAAATTTCTAAAAAAACAATATGCTAAGATATATAATTGTACTTCGAATGGGTATAGTGCGTATGTGGAAACATGTTTTCCTTAAAATTAAGACTGATACGTATTTGAATAGTTACTTAGATCTTATTGGTTTGTAATAGCATTTCGGCAACATAACCGTTGTAAGTTGTATTGAATAATTTCTCATGCCTCGATAATTATCTCAATAATTGCCTGATTTATTTTAGGATGGTCAGAGAGACAGAGACCTCCTAAAGTTAGCAAGAAAAGGAGAGAGAGAGATATTTAATTGAAGCCTTCACCGTATTAATATACACCAAGTTTGGAGCAACAACCGCGGGCTCTTTGGCTTAGTGGTGTGAAATTGTCTTTCTCAAGTGGAATTGTAAGGGTTCGACTCTCCTATACTCTCCCTATATATATGAGAGTCTTTGTCCTTGTATTCTTCAGTTTGTTATGTGGTCTTTGTTGGACTTAATTTGATTGAGACATTGTGGAACCTTGGTGTTGAATTAGGTTGAGTATATATATGTGTGTGGAAGTGTGTGTCCAAGTGTAGATAAAAAATAAAAATAAAAACACATTAGACCAACAAAAGGAAAACAGAAAGGGCAATTAGTTACAAAAGCTACTGTGTCAATTTATGATACCAGTGTATGTTTGATTTGTTGCACAGAGAGTTTAAAAAACTTGAACCCAATAGTGCATTTTTTTTTAAATGCCAACTTTATCTGTATGTGTAATAGAATTAACTGTGGTGGGAACATAGATACTTAGAAAGAGGTTAGACATAGACTTAAATAATGGAGAGTGGACCCTCATGGAAATGTAAATGTCTAGGATAGTGGACAGTTTATCCCTCCAATCTTACCTTGTTCATTGTATTCCTTATATACACACACATAAATATAAAATTGCATAATTAAATATATGAGTAATATTTAGGACACTAATAAATTCTACTAACACTTACTAATACATTCTATCTCTCTTCTAGTGGTATTGCGGGGTCCAACTGAATACCATTAGGAGAGAGATAGAGTGTGTTAATAAGTGTTAGTGGAATTTGTTAGTGTCCCAAATATTACTCATATATTTAATTGTGCAATTTTATATTTATGTGTGTGTATATAAGGAATACAATGAACAAGGTAAGATTGGAGGGATAAACTGTCCACTATCCTAGACATTTACATTTCGATGAGGGTTCACTATCACTAGGAGAGAGATAAAGTGTGTTAGTAAGTGTTAGTGGAATTTGTTTGTACCCCTAGCAAGACCCTTAAATATATATATTTACATATGTGTGTTTTCCATATTCATATGATCTTTAAAAATTAAGTAATTATTAGAAATAAATGTCAAAAGTTTAAAGTGCAAAATGGTTCTTAATTTGTTAAAAAGTTAGTAAAGGAAGACTTTTTCCTAATCATAAATCCAAAATTATCATATTCCCTCCGTCCCATTTTATGTGTCTATATTTCCTTTTTGGGATGTCCCAAAATTGTTGTCCACTTTCCTAAATTAGTATGCAAATTTTACTTAGTTTTCCAAACTACCCTGTCTTGCAATCAATACCAAAACAAAATAAAAAAAGAAAGTGCAATGATTATGGGCAATTGTGGAAAGTAAGAGTAAATTCTTTTTATCCACTTAAATAGTTAAATTCCCCAAAATAGACACATAAAATAGGACGAAGGGAGTAATAAACTTTTAAATCCTACTCCAAAAGTTAGCAATATCCCCAATATCTTAGTTATAAGGAAATCAATAAATAAAGGGTTACTCATATATCTACTACTAGTCCACTTTCTTTGATTTCTTCACACATTGATTATACCCGCACTTCTATGTAGTATACGTGCACGGGTCTTGCTAGGGGCACTAACAACTTCCACTAACACTTACTAACACACTCTATCTCTCTCCTAGTGGTACTGCGGGGTCCACTGCGGACCCCACAGTACCACTAGGAGAGAGATAGAGTATGTTAGTAAGTATTAGTGGAAGTTGTTAGTGCCCCAAATATTACTCTACGTGCACAATACGAAGGATATTTTGAGAGCCAAACAATTCACTTGATCACTGAAACCCATGGTAATTTTACTATTATTACTGTATTATTATTATTTTTTTAATTTATGGAGAAATTCAATGAGGTCAGTCTATCACAGCTATGGTCTCTAAAATCAATCTTATTTTTTGGGGGACTGTAAGGCTTAGTTTGGCCCCCATGTGGCTTTTTAAAAGGAGCTTATGAAATTTACTACTAAGTTGTTTGATAATTTTGTACAAGTGACACACTACACTTTAAAAATATATCATGAAACCAAAAAGCCACCTTGAGCTTTTAAAAGCTCCATTCTGGAGCTTTTAAAAGCTCCCCCAAATAACCCCTAAGTTCAATTTTTACCAAGCGCATAAACTAGTTACCAAATGATTTAACATGAAATTGTGCTTTAAAAAAGGAGAAGCACCAAAAGGGGGGCCAAACTAAGCCTAAGTGGTGGGCCAACAAACCACTGGCGGACCCAGGTGAGGGTCAGGGGTGGCACAGGCCCCCCCTGAAATTTTGGAAATTACAAAATTACATATAGTAGTTTATAGATTTTAGAAATAGGTCCTTTTAAATTCCACACAGGCCCCCCCTGAACTTCTAAAAATTCTAGACTTGCATGTAATATTTTACAAGTCTTACACATAGGCCCCCTTGTACTTTTGAAAATTTTAGACTTACATGTAATATTTTACATGTTTTAGATATAGGCCCCCTAAAATTACATGATTTACTCCAATTATGGATGTTAAATCTATTCTATATACGATTCTACCATTTTACACATAATTATGTATAGGTAGACTCAAAAAAATTCGCCTCGGGGGCGCTGCCCCCGAACCCCCGTATAAGACTAGGCCCCCCCTGGCCAAAAATCCTGAGTCCGCCCCTGCAACAAACCGGTTCCTACCATCTCAAAATGTAATGAAGGGTATTCGAATATGGGACACTTTACATACTCCTCGTATTATTTAGGTCTTATCATCCGACTCTCCTGACCACTCCCCTTGGTGATGTCTCTAAAATTAAGATCATTTTTATAATTGAAAGCTGAATTTTGCATAACTAGCTGCCAATGTAAAGTTTTTTCTACACCTCTATTGATTGAACAATTGAATTGACTTTTAAATAACAATTCCTCTCTCTTACATGATCTTTGAACATGGATTTAGAATTTATGGTTCACCATAAGAATATTTAATCATTTACTACTAAATATAGAATCCACCCTATAACAAACAGTTGACCAAAATTGGCATTTGAGGAATGCCACACAGTGTGAAAATTAAAAATAATTCATTCCTAAATAAAGAATAAATATCTCCTAGAATTCAGATACCAAAGACCTTGGTTTTGATTGAGCCCATCTGCCCATGAGCTATCCATGTGCAAATGTTAACCTTTTGTAAGAAGTTATGGGCACAAGACTCTTCTGTGGTCCATGGTTCAATAAAAAGTGATGCACCATTTTACATGGTTGCTAACTACTTTCCCATTGATATTTCTCACCTTTACTCTATCCCCAAGCAATTCGACGACCATCTTTCCCAACAAAAAAAAAAATAAAAAATAAAAAATAATAATAATAATAAAATAAAATTTGAACTTAGATTTGACAAATTATGTCAAATTGAAGAGCAAAAAAAACCAAAAAATTCAAAATTAGAGATTACAAAATACAAAGTCTACAATTAATGACCGTTTTCTCCCACCTTTTTCTTTTCTCTTTTTTTTTTTTTTTTCCTCTACTTTCTTAATCTTCCATGGAATTAAAATATCTAAAGCATTAAAAATAAGAGAAAAACTTGGTTGTTATACTAACTCCGGCGAAAATTAGATCATGTGGGTGAAATCAGGACCCTGGTGATGATGATGATGATGAATCAAGTAATCATCACCGTTGGATACTCCGAAAATTGAGCTTTGACTTATATACTGTGGCTGATGTGGCCTCTGGACCTCCTTTTGCCGCCGGAGCTCAAGGACTTTCCGGTGAGAGTTAGAGTGCTTCGCCGACACAAATGTGGGGCTCGCTGCGGGTCGGTATTCGGGCACCAACCGACCCGATTTGTAACGGACCCCACAAGCATTGCAGAGTGTTTTGGGGCCCATTGGCCCGGTCCGCCATTGCGGCGTCTTCTCCGACAAGCAGTGGAGGCACCTCCGGCCAGGTGTCTCGGAGGTCTCTCTCTTCTTCGACGGCGTCGTTTTGAGGGTCTTGTGTGCTTCGGTTTCGGACGATGACGTGGCGGGGGAGGAGAGGACGAGGAGGCGGGAGGACCAGTCGCAGGGGGCGGCGCGTGAGCGCTTGCTTCGGGCTTTTCCGGGCACCGACACGTCATTTCGGAATATCGGCGGGTTAACCCGGCTGCCGGCGGTGGTTTCGGGGCGGAATTTGTTCGTTGTTTCGGATGATGATGTGTCGGTCGGAGCTTTGGATCCGGAAATTAGTTGGAGATTTTGCAAATCGTCGCTTGAGAATGACTCTTCCACGAAATTCGATAGCCATTCGAGCTCAGCCAAATCATCGTACTGTGAAAGAAATTTATACAAAATTTAAAATACATTTCGTACGAATAAATAATAATTTATTAAAATAATTCAACCGCATTTTGAAGAAATTTGAATTTATCTTCACTCACAGATAGAGACAGTATCGAAATCTCATCAATCACAGTTTAAAATTGTACCACTTCCGTTAAATTTACATGTTAAGTAGTATTAAATTTAGTGTAAATTTGTAATTTTATATTCAATATATGTATATAACATTGTCCTGTATCGACATTGTTTTTTAGGTTAGCACTGAAAATTACCGGAACGCAGAGTTCGCCGGAGAATTGAGTATCGGTGAAACTCCGGCGGCTATTGTTCCCGGAGAATTGAGATTCATTGCCAGAAACTGACAAATTACAGCTGTCAAAGACGGTGACCGTCGAGGAATCAGTGGAATTTCCGGTGGCATTGTCGAAGAAAGCGTCGGTCATTGTCTCATCTTCTTTAGGGAAGTTGAGTAGGTCATCTACGGTGAAGTGGTTGTTATCGGCCGGTTTCTGATCGTAGTAACGATTCTCCGGCAAGAATTTGTTATCCACAGCTCCGAAATAGCCACCGATGTAGAGCTCCGGCGCTTCCATGAGTGTTCTGGTTTGAGGGCAAAGGACACAGAGACTCAAAGTAACGGTTTCCTGAGAAATTTAGAGAAAGAAAAAGGTTGAGAGACAGAGAGAGAGAGAGAGAAAAAAAAAGGTTGAGAGAGAGGGGGGGTGGGGGAGGTGTTGGATTGTGTTTGAAGATGACAGGGCGGACAGAGCTGAAAGTGGTGTGGGTTTTGATGAGTGAAAAAGGGGGCCTATTTAGAAATTCTGAAAATTTGGGCATCTTTACCTGCTTAAAGAAAACATTTAAATAAATGTGAAGTCACTTGCTACTTCTGTAAAGTTGTTTCTCCCCTTGTTAAATTACATAAATGCACCTCACTTTTTTTCCATGGATTCTTTTTTTTTTTTTTCACTTCAACTAAGGTAACTTCAGGGCATGTTTGGGAATGCTTAAGAGTAATGTTATACTTTCCAAATTGTCACTCAAATGTAGGGACAATTTTTAATAATGGCGTGGTGGTATCACTTCAACATCGTCTGACCAAACCAAGTGAGCCCATTTAACATATGTTGAGAACCACATTTAGGCTTAGTTTGGTCCCCATTTTGGTGCTTCTCATTTTTTAAAGCACAATTTCATGTTAATTCATTTAGTAACTATTTTATGAGTTGCAAAAATTGAACTTAGGGCTTTTTTTTAGAGGAGCTTTTAGTTGCTTTTTGGTTTAATGATCTTTTTTGAAGAGTAATGTGTCACTTGTACAAAATTATCAAATTACTTAATAATTATTTCATAAGCTACTTTTAAAAAACTAAATGGGGGCCAAACTAAACCTTATGATGCAAATTTGGGAAGCGTAACATTACTCTATTTCAGTCGTACTTTTGTCAAATTTATTTTGTTGGTTAAATAAAGTAGTTCTTCGAACATTTTTAAATTAGACACAGACTCATATGTAACCAAAAAAATACACTAATTATACACACACACACATAAAACTCTAGAGTTTTTTTTTTTTTTTTTTTTATAATTTCCTAAACTGACATTTTCAAGTAACCAAACAGTCTCTTAATTTCATAGAGGGTAATTAAGTAAATCTCTCTAAGCCAAGTGATGAACTATAATTTACTTGTGCAATCAATGAAGTAAGGATATGAAATAGAGTGATAATAAATAATAGTATAATAAAAATTCAACCCCTAAAGAATCGATCCAAGAGGTTTTGTCGCTGTGACTCTTCATTAGTGTCCAAGTTTACAGCCGGATTCCTCTGCTTCTCACCTCCCTAATTATTTTTCCTTCTCGGGACTCGCGCTCTGCCCCAATTTTTAATTTAATTAAATTTCCTTCCTCTGATTTTTACAAATTTTAAAAAGTCAATTATTTGTACTTTCTACCCCTCCGGCACACATGGTTTTGTATTCCTTAACCCACGTTTAAGCACGACGATTACAGCTCGGATTAACCAAATGAACAGTCATGATCTAACCAACGTGTCCCCCTTGTCTGGGTTTTTTTTTGGCCTTTTTATCTTGCTTGCCATGTTGGATATATAAAAACAGTCATATTCTTCATTGGTTGATCTTCTCCACACGCTCTATTTGCATATAAATTGGTGGGTGAAATGTTTGTATAATAACATGTAATGAGTCTAAATCAGTAGGTTTGAGTGTACAAATCTTTAGGTGAATTTTCTATTTGGAACCTTCAGTTTCAAAATTATTTGTATGGCTTTGATAGATTAATTTGAACAAATGCCAGTAAAAAAGGTCAAAGAGATTGTTGTCCCACGTCAATTAAACTATGAATTGTTGGGGAAAAATATTAAGTGTCATGGTTATAGAAGTGAAGTGGTATCCTAATCCAATCAAATCTCTTTATTTATCTATAGATACTCTTTTTTTTCGAGAATTCATTTCCACATAAGTTCAAACCTACACTGTATTAGAGACTTAATTACAAATAGTGATGTGATATCTTCATTACAACCAATAGTTACTTGAATAGTTATTGTTATTTACAATATGAAATTAGAGACAATACCATAACCTTTAAAAAGAATTTTTTCTTTTTTTCGTTTATAAGTAATTTCCAGTGTGACCTTGAACATCTGTCTTATAATGAAAAGAGGCCTGAAAATAGCATTTATGGTGCTTTTTTATTTTTATATAATTAATTCAAGTGGTAATTTGAGCAACGACTTAATCCAGCTTGTAAAAAGACGCTCCATGTCAAGTTCATTATGTGATTATTGGGGTTCGAATCCCCCCTCTCCCAAGCTCCGACACTTATGTCCTTACACAAGATTACGATACCAAATAATAAAAAAGAAAAATATTCATGTGGTAATTTATTAATTTTATTGAAGGTAGTGAATTTTTTAGGGTCTTGCTAGGGGCACAAATAAATCTCACTAACACTTACTAACACACTCTATCTCTCTCCTAGTGGTAGTGCGGGGTCCACTGCGGACCCCACAATGCCACTAGGAGAGAGATAGAGTGTGTTAGTAAGTGTTAGTGGAATTTGTTAGTGCCCCAAATATTACTCAATTTTTTATGTGCCATAATTGTGGTTAAGACAATGCGTAAAGTCCACTTCAACCTTAACCATGTATTAGTGGAGTCTTTTACTAATCCCAAGAGAGAGAAATGAATAACTTTAGTTTAGAATAAAACAGCAAATCACTAGAGAGGTTTTATTTATGGCAGAGTTCTATAATTCGCCATGTTACTCAGAGTCTGTTTTGGTAATTCAAGAATCAAGTATGTGGTTTAGGGGAAAAAGAAAAAAGAAAAAAAAAAGGCAAGTCTATTGTGAGAAGTTTATCATATGAGAATACGGGTTTTAACCGTTGGATGAACTGTTAGGAAATTATATTTCCTAATAAGAGTGGGAAACATATTAATATCAATTATATTATAAGGCTATTAATTAAATAAGCTTATATTATATGGTCTAATTGTAGGAAGTCCATGGACTTCTACTGGGTATGGGTTTAATGAGTGAATACCAAATACTGATCATGTTAGGAATAATGGGAACCCTAACATATCAGTATATAAAGACATATAGGTTATGGTCCCCAATATGTCAAATCATATATACTACTTCCTCCTCCATCCCATCAAGAGAAGGAACCCATTACAGATTCAAGGAGATTTGACTGAGGAAGACATAACTGGTCATCATCGTTCTTCTAAGGTTTGCTAATTGCTTCCATGGATACAGGTATGCATTCTAATATATTGTTCCCTTAATAATATAACATGATTTGATCCTAGGGTTGTAGTTTTATTACTCTAGGGTTCTACAACTTTATAGATTAAAGTTTCTAACAAGTGGTATCAGAGCAGTTATCAAGTTTCTAACAATAAATGCATTTCTAGATTCTTGAGAATCTTCTGGCTAGATGTTCATCTAACGGTTAAAACCCGTATTCTCATATGAGAAGCTGCTCACTATAGATTTGCCCTATACAAATACAAAAGAATGTAGAACTACTTTTTTTTTTAGGGGCAAGTCTATTGTGAAAAGTTTCTCATATGAGAAGGCGGGTTTTAACCGCTGTAGGGCAAGTCTATAGTGAGTGCAACTTCTCATATAAGAAAACATGTTTTAACCGTTGGATAACTATCTAGCTATAAGATTCCCAAACCTCTTTATCAAGTCAACATAGTACTAATTTTCATAAATACCAAATAAGACTTAATTTGAAACCGATCTTGTTTCTACATTCCCAAACAAGCAGGGGCGGATGCACATTGGGTAAGAGGGGGCAGTTGGCCTCTTGACTTTTTAAAATTACTATTTTACCCTATAAATTTCAGTGTTTCACTATCATTTATTTTTTTCCCTTAATTGCCCCTCTCAACTTTTCAAAATCACTCTTTTACCGTATATATTTCAAACATTAGTCATTTTTGCCCCTTAATTGCCCCTCCCCTGACTTTTCAAAATAATTCTTTTACCTGATATATTTCATACTTTATTCATTTTTACCCCTTAATTGTCCCCTCAACTTTTCAAAAGAATTATTTTATCTTACATATTTCATTCTTTATTCATTTTTACTCCTTAGTTGCCCCTTAAATTTTTTTTTTTTTTAAAAAAAATCATTTTTAAGCTTAAAATAAAAAATAAATAAATAGAATTAAAAATAAAAAAGGGCCAGGGGCGCTATCCCCGAACCCCGTATAAGTTTCCACGTCCCTGAACAAAATTCCTGAATCAGCCTCTGCAAACTATTAGAGTTAGCTATTATAATTAGTTTTATTTAACTTTAGGATAGTTTAGCATTTCATATTATATTAGGGTAATACTGTATACCTAGATATACTATTATTGTCTCTTCCTTTTTCTATTGTATTCATTCAGATTTGGTGTTATGAGAAACTCTAGCTCTTTTTTCCCTTTGTTGTTCTCTTCATTAGATTCACATGGTATCAAAACATGTTCAAATCCCATTCACGTTCTTGTTGGTTTTTGAATTTCTCGCTGATTCGGATTCGTATTTGGATCTTGCACTGATTCGCATTCGTTTTTGAATCTGTCACTGATTCTTGTTTGGTTTTTTTTTTGGTGTGTGTGTGTGTGTGGGAGGGAGGGGGTTGTGTTATTTAATTACTTCGTTTTCGTAATGGCTGCTGAATGCGATGATTCGCTTCAAGCGATTAGTATTAAACTCAATGGAAAGAATTTTGCATATTGGAATTATGTGATGAAAAATTTTCTGAAGGGGAAGAAGATTTGGGGTTATATCAATGGGAATTTTAGTAAATCTAATAATGAAAAGACTGGTAAATTTGCAGAATTGCTAGATGTTTGGAAAACAAACAATTCGAAAATCATTACTTGGATCAATAACTCCGTTGATTCCTCGATAGGTATGCAATTAGCAAAGTTTGAATATGCAAAGGAGGTGTGGGATCATTTGGCTAAATTGTTTACACAGTCCAATTTTGCGATAAGGTACCAATTAGAGTGTGATATTCGTGCCCTTAAACAAAAAAAAATTTGAGTATTCAGGAGTTCTATTCTAGAATGACAGATTTTTGGGATCAGTTGGCTCTCATGGAGTCGCCCAAATTGCAGGCGTTTGCACCGTATATCACTAGTAGGGAGGAACAACATCTGGTTCAGTTTTTGATGGCTCTAAGTGATGATTTTGAGGACCTTCATGGGTCCATTCTCCATTATAGCCCATTTTCGTCAGTTGATTATGTTGTCCATGAGTTAGTAACAGAGGAAATACGTCTTAAGACTCGGTCTAGAAAGGGAATTCTCTCCAACTCTACTCCATCTGTTTTAGCAGTCCCTTTTCGCCCACCGTCCAACAATCAGAATAAGCCTTACTCGAGAGTTGGTAGTGATGTATGCAGCTATTGTAAGGAGAAGGGTCATTGGAAGGCTCAATGTCCTAGGTTGGGTCAAGAAAACCAGCCCAATAGCAGCACCCAGCCCTCACATGTCAACCATCACAGCAACAACAACCTTAGCCTTCTCATTGGAAATCTGACAACCAATCTCAGTAGCGTTCGTATAGGCCTCCACAACCTAACACTGCAGCAGTTGTACCACCATCAGACTCATTTGAACCCGGTTCCCCTTCCCCATCCTGTCACAGCCCGGTCCCACAATAGCGGAACCGGAGTCCGTGGCACGCCACCGAGGCTAAACCAATTCATTAATGTTCCCAAAAATTAGGTTTGAAGAACACACGCAGCGGAAAACAAAACACATTTTAAAACCAGAGGCTCAGTCGACTGCTCAGTCGACTGCTCAGTCGACGGAGTTAGGCAGGGATTTAAATGTCAATTCCAGTCGACTGATACTGGGGGTCCAGTCGACTGCTCAGTCGACGGAGTTAGGCAGGGATTTAAATGTCAATTCCAGTCGACTGATACTGGTGGTCCAGTCGACTGCTGAGGGGTCCAGTCGACTGCTGAGGGGTCCAGTCGACTGCTTTTGTTAAAATAAGAAGCAGTAGCTAACAGACACAGGGGTTCAGTCGACTGCTCAGTCGACTGCTCCCCTGGCAGCAGCCCAATCTGCAGAAATTCAAGTTTTAAAAGCTTTCTAACCAACACCAATGATCAACCATTCAATCCAAACTCAAGCCAAAGTAATCCTAGCTGTATTAAAACATTATCAAACATAATTACAACAGTTTAAAATCCATCCTAACATACCAAATTAAACATGGTTTAAAACAACCAAATTCTTATTACAATATTCTATTATCCCAAAACTACAAGATTAACATTTAAGTTGCCTCCCAAGCGAACTCTCAAACCACGTACTCACTTCTCCACGTCCTCACCAGCATTAACACCTGAAATGGTTATTTGAATAACCACACATATTTCGATTTGTTTAAGCTAAAGCTTAGTGAATAAAACAACATATGCACATGAATGATAAACATGTCCGCATTCACATCTATACATTTCATACTAGTCGCCGGAGACTCACGTGCCCGTCCATATTCCCAATCCGCGACTCCTCGCCAATAAGTCCACGCGAAAGGGTAAGACCCACGATTCTTTTCTTCAATCGTGCGACCTTAATGCCTATATCGGCTCCACAAAATGGCACGGTGACCACGTGCTCCTTCTGACCCACATAAGCAACTTAACATGCTCAAATACATATCACCATGCTCGCGGTAATCAAAACATATCACCGTGCTATTGAGCCTACTTATCAATATAAATGCCCAATATGAACTACACAATATATCTCTAAGAATTATTACATGCTATTCATACAAAACATGAATACATGTCAAGAAATCATTCCAAAAACATAGTTGAATCACTCACCTCCGATTTACGCGCTTAAACTTCGATTCAAAGAAAATCCGTGCACAAAGAACGTGCAGAAGTCTGTCTAGTACAAATCCTATGGATCAGAATTCCATTTATCAGCTTTTATGAAAAATTCTAGAAAATAACTTTTCGGAAAACTTAGCCAAACAGGCCCTAACATATATCAAAACGAAGCTCTTACCTCGAGGAGCTCGAATATGAAATCTGGGAGAAACCAGACTGACGGAAGGTCGTCGTTTGGCGTCGCAAAGCTCTAAACAACTAATCTCCCTCTAGCCTCCCTTTTGGCCTCCTCTTTATGGAATTAGGTTTAGACTTATGAAAAATCTAAGTCATCTCTATCTATATATAGGCAACATTCTCGGGGAATTACGTTTACCTCCCCACGAGTTTTTCCAAACTCCTAATCAGTCTCTGAAACTTTCTATACAGCTTATTCTTAGCTTTACGAGTGAAACCTCAAAATTATAAAAGTTTCCAACTAAGTTTCGTTTGGTCGCTAAAACACGAATTTCTATATGACGTTTCCGAAGTTGCTAATTAGCCTACCAAATTAATAACGTGTTAATTCGTTCTCACCAGGATACTAAATCTAACAACAGAAATATATTCTAAGCCAGAAAATAATACAGATATTGAAATACACAGGTAAACATTTATTTTCAGATAAACATTTAAAATGTTCCACAGTGACCGTCTCATACTCGGAGAGACTTCACAACAATTAATCTTCAATCACAACAGTTTCAATGGGTTCTCTAATACAGACACCCATATCAACTCGTGAGTCAAAACTCACTCAACCAAGTGTCATAAGACACGTCACATCACATTATCATGCATGACAATGTAATGCAAATGCAATAACACAAATATGGGTGTTATAATACTCTCCCCCTTAAAAGAAGTTTGTCCCCAAACTTATACCTCAAGTCTCGAAAAGGTGCGGATACCGAGTACGCATCTCATCTTCTATCTCCCACGTCATCTCTTCCGTAGTTTGGCTATGCCATAACACTTTCACTTTCGATATTACTTTATTTCGTAAGACTTGATCCTTCCGGTCTAAGATCTCTACCGGATATGCGACATACGTTAAATCACTCTGAATCTCATTCGATGTCGGAGTCATCACTTGATCTCTATCTTCCGCTAATTGTTTGCGTAACAACGATACATGAAACACATTATGAACTTGAGCATACTCGCTCGGCAAGTTCAAACGATAAGCTACGGGTCCAACCTTTCCAATGATTTCAAAAGGTCCTACATACCTCGGATTGAGTTTCCCGTATCTACCAAATCTGGTTATTCCCTTTGAAGGTGACACCTTCAAATACACTAAGTCTCCTACAACGAATTCCAATGGCCGTCTGCGCTTGTCGGCATAACTTTTATACCTACTCTGGGCTGTCAGTAACCGTTGTCTAATTACCTTTATCTTATCCGTCGTCTCTTGTACAATTTTCGGTCCTTCAATCTTTCTTTCTCCTACTTCCGTCCAACTAATTGGTGAACGACATACACGACCATATAAAGCTTCATAAGGAGCCATCCCAATACTCGACTGAAAACTGTTATTATATGCAAACTCAATCAATGGCAAATGGTCTTCCCAATCACCCTGAAAATCAAGTACACATAGCCTAAGCATGTCTTCCAAAATCTGGATTACTCTCTCTGATTGACCATCGGTCTGAGGATGAAAAGCTGTACTAAAGTGCAATTTGGTACCCATTGCTTCTTGCAAGGCTCTCCAGAACTTCGATGTAAAACTACTATCCCTGTCCGAAACAATAGAAACTGGGATACCATGTAGTCTCACAATTTCGCGAATATACAACTTAGCTAACGTCATTGGCTTAGTTGTTCGAAGCGGTAGGAAGTGCGACGACTTCGTCAAACGGTCAACAATCACCCAAATAATAGTGTTCGATCTCTTCGATCTCGGAAACCCACTAACAAAATCCATTGTTATGTGTTCCCATTTCCACTCGGCTATCGGTAATGGTTGTAATAATCCCGAGGGTACTTGGCGTTCGGCCTTTACTTGTTGACAACTAGTACAACGTGAAACGTAACGTGCTATCTCTCTCTTCATTCCCGGCCACCAATAAACATGTCTCAAGTCTCTATACATCTTGGTGCTTCCCGGGTGAACGGTATACTTTGTGTTGTGTGCTTCCTCTAGGATGTTTCGCTTCAACTATTTCTCACTAGGTACACAAATTCTACCCCTCAATCTCAAAACATTGTTCTCAAACGTGAATCCCGGTTGTTTGCCCATCGGAATCTCATCACAAATCTTCTTCAAAGCCACATCTTGAAGTTGTTTCTCTACGATCTCGTGAATCAAGAGTGGTTGTGCCACAATCGTCGACATCAATCCGCCTTCAATCCTCGGAATCACCTCAAGCTCCATATTCTCCATATCTTGTATCAATTCTATCTGAGAAGTCAAATCTGATGCGGTATTGGTTGGTACTTTGCGACTAAGAGCATCGGCGACAACATTCGCCTTGCCCGGATGATATTGGATCGACAAATCATAGTCCTTCATCAACTCTAGCCATCTCCTTTGCCTCATGTTCAAATCTCGTTGTGTAAACAAGTACTTCAAACTTTTGTGATCCGTATAGATCTCACATTTCTCCCCGTATAGATAATGGCGCCAAATCTTCAATGCAAAAATCACGGCGGCCAATTCTAGATCATGTGTCGGATAATTCTTCTCGTGCGGTCTAAGTTGTCTTGACGCATATGCAATGACTTTATCACCTTGCATAAGAACGCAACCTAAACCTCTATATGAAGCATCACTGTAAATAATAAACCCTTCAGTCCCTGATGGAACGGCTAAAATTGGTGCTTTCACTAGTCGACCCTTCAACTCTTGGAAACTTTCTTCACATTCTGGACTCCAAACAAAAGCAATATCTTTCCTCATTAACTGCGTCATCGGCATTGCTATACGCGAAAAGTCTTTAACAAATCTCCGATAATACCCAGCTAATCCTAGGAAACTTCTGATGTCTGTCACATTCGTTGGCCTCACCCAGTTGGTAACTGCTTCTATCTTCTGAGGGTCTACAGAAATTCCCTTTGCCGATACTATATGTCCAAGGAAAGCTATCTCGGTCAACCAAAACTCACACTTCTTCAATTTGCCGAATAATCTCTTTTCACGCAATCGTTGTAAAGCTAATCGCAAATGATGCTCGTGATCTTCCACGCTTTTGGAGTAGATTAGGATGTCATCTATGAACACGATAACAAACTCATCTAAATAATCTTTGAAGACACGGTTCATCAGGTCCATGAAAGCAGCTGGTGCATTAGTCACTCCAAATGGCATAACCAAAAATTCAAAGTGACCATATCGAGTTCTGAAAGCTGTCTTCTCAACATCCTCCTCCTTGACTTTCAGCTGGTGGTAACCGGATCTCAAGTCGATCTTTGAAAATACTTGCGCTCCTTGTAACTGATCAAGCAAGTCATCTATTCGCGGCAGTGGATACTTGTTCTTGACGGTCAACTTATTCAATTCCCGGTAGTCGATGCACATACGCATTGTTCCATCTTTCTTCTTCACAAACAAGACTGGTGCTCCCCATGGCGAAATTCTCGGTCGAATAAAACCCTTCTCCAACAGTTCTTCTAACTGAACTTTCAATTCTTTCAACTCTATCGGTGCCATTCGGTACGGTGCTTTGGATACCGGTTGTGACCCTGGTACTACTTCTATTGTGAACTCAAGCTCTCTTTCAATCAATACGTCGGGTAACTCATCGGGAAAAACATCTGGAAATTCTCGAACTACTGAAATGTCTTCTATTAGTGGTCCAAGAACTCTCGTGTCGATAATTGAACATAAGAAACCCGAACAACCCTTCTTTAACATCTTACTTGCTTGAATCGCCGATACCAAGTACGGCGGTACGATCACTCCCTTACCCTGAAAAGTAAACTCTTCTCGCCCTGACGGATAGAAACTAACCCGTTTCTGTTCACAATCAATTTTGGCTTGATTAACCGACAACCAATCCATACCCAAGATAACATCAAAGTAATTCACCGTCAACGGAATCAAATCAACGCTCAAGACTTTATCACCTATCTTGATCTCACATGACTTGAATATTGACGAAGTAACTAACGGTTCACTACTAGGCAATGATACACACAAATCATATCCTAGCGGTTCTGACTTAACAGTTAAATGCTTAACAAAATCACGTGATACAAATGAATGTGTTGAACCAGAATCCATAAGTATACGTGCAGGATACGAACAAATAGGAAGAATACCTGATACGACGGTATCATCCGTATTCCCCGGCCTGAGTTGGAAATATCGTCCTTGTTGTTGCGCGACTCCCTTCCCTTTATCTATTCGAGGTTCTACTCTTGATCCGCTTGGCACACTTGATGCCCCGGTACTCATTCCCGGTTGTCTCTTACTTGGGCAATTCTTCGCTATATGCCCCGGTTGGCCACACTCAAAACATTTCCCTCTTATCTCTGGGTTGTAGTTCTTCGTATTTGAAAAGGTAGTTGGTGCGGTCGAGTTTGTGTTCAAAGGACAATTTCGGGATATGTGTCCTAACTGCTTGCAGAAGTAACAGGTGCTCAATTGGTAGCAAGTTCCTCTGTGTCGTTGGTTACATGTTGGACACAACGGTCTCGAGTCCCCCATGAACGTACTCCCTCCTTGACTACTCATATGCGATCCCGAACCTTGTGTAAACGGTTTCTTCGCATTCCCTTGACCCTTACTCCGATTGTCATTTGCTCTCTTCCCTTGTTGTCCCTGTCGATACCGATCGACACTTTTCTCAGCAATCCGAGCGGCTTCCTCGACTAGAGAAACGGTCGGGTGTTGCAACATGTCCACACGGCCACGGATGTTCTCTCTAAGCCCTTCCTCAAACTTACGAGCTTTATCCCTATCAGTTGGAACGGTAGTTTTCCCAAATCGTAACAAGGCATTGAAACGAGAAACATACTCACCCACGGTCATATCTCCCTGAATCAAACTCGCAAACTCTTGGCGTTTCTGAGTATAAGCAGATTGTGGGAAGAAACGTTTGTTGAATTCCTCTTTAAATGCTTCCCACGTAGTTGGTTTCCCTCGTTCAAGCACGTTGTTCCACCAATCCAATGCTTCGCCCATCAACGTATCGGATGCGCACAACATTTTCTCCTCATCGGTACATATTACCTGACGGAAATGTCTTTCCATGTCCATCATCCAATGATCGGCCAAATCTATGTCAACTTGTCCATGATACAACGTGGGTTTTCGCTTATGAAACTGCTCCACGATTGTGTGTTGAGGTCGCGGTGCCGGTGGTGCATTGACGTAACGAATTTCCACTTGTGGAGGCTGAACGTTCATCTGTTCCCTTTCACTTACCGCTTGTATGAAACTTCCCACCATATTCACTATTTGGTCCATCCGCGAATGCGGTGACAATTCTCTTGGTAGATCAGCCATAACGTTTTAAATATTTCCCCTGTTGAGTTCAATGCATAATGACCATGCATGCTATGCCACAATATAGATATATGTGCACAGTTCATCACAATCAACAAATGCAAATGCATGAATCATTTCTACAATGATAACAATTATTTTCACAATTACACACTCCACTCGACGTCACTCAACATATATAACGTCACTCGTTCTCAAGGCTCTAAACCTAATGCTTTGATACCACTAAATGTCACAGCTCGGTCCCACAATAGCGGAACCGGAGTCCGTGGCACGCCACCGAGGCTAAACCAATTCATTAATGTTCCCAAAAATTAGGTTTGAAGAACACACGCAGCGGAAAACAAAACACATTTTAAAACCAGAGGCTCAGTCGACTGCTCAGTCGACGGAGTTAGGCAGGGATTTAAATGTCAATTCCAGTCGACTGATACTGGGGGTCCAGTCGACTGCTCAGTCGACTGCTCAGTCGACGGAGTTAGGCAGGGATTTAAATGTCAATTCCAGTCGACTGATACTGGTGGTCCAGTCGACTGCTGAGGGGTCCAGTCGACTGCTGAGGGGTCCAGTCGACTGCTTTTGTTAAAATAAGAAGCAGTAGCTAACAGACACAGGGGTTCAGTCGACTGCTCAGTCGACTGCTCCCCTGGCAGCAGCCCAATCTGCAGAAATTCAAGTTTTAAAAGCTTTCTAACCAACACCAATGATCAACCATTCAATCCAAACTCAAGCCAAAGTAATCCTAGCTGTATTAAAACATTATCAAACATAATTACAACAGTTTAAAATCCATCCTAACATACCAAATTAAACATGGTTTAAAACAACCAAATTCTTATTACAATATTCTATTATCCCAAAACTACAAGATTAACATTTAAGTTGCCTCCCAAGCGAACTCTCAAACCACGTACTCACTTCTCCACGTCCTCACCAGCATTAACACCTGAAATGGTTATTTGAATAACCACACATATTTCGATTTGTTTAAGCTAAAGCTTAGTGAATAAAACAACATATGCACATGAATGATAAACATGTCCGCATTCACATCTATACATTTCATACTAGTCGCCGGAGACTCACGTGCCCGTCCATATTCCCAATCCGCGACTCCTCGCCAATAAGTCCACGCGAAAGGGTAAGACCCACGATTCTTTTCTTCAATCGTGCGACCTTAATGCCTATATCGGCTCCACAAAATGGCACGGTGACCACGTGCTCCTTCTGACCCACATAAGCAACTTAACATGCTCAAATACATATCACCATGCTCGCGGTAATCAAAACATATCACCGTGCTATTGAGCCTACTTATCAATATAAATGCCCAATATGAACTACACAATATATCTCTAAGAATTATTACATGCTATTCATACAAAACATGAATACATGTCAAGAAATCATTCCAAAAACATAGTTGAATCACTCACCTCCGATTTACGCGCTTAAACTTCGATTCAAAGAAAATCCGTGCACAAAGAACGTGCAGAAGTCTGTCTAGTACAAATCCTATGGATCAGAATTCCATTTATCAGCTTTTATGAAAAATTCTAGAAAATAACTTTTCGGAAAACTTAGCCAAACAGGCCCTAACATATATCAAAACGAAGCTCTTACCTCGAGGAGCTCGAATATGAAATCTGGGAGAAACCAGACTGACGGAAGGTCGTCGTTTGGCGTCGCAAAGCTCTAAACAACTAATCTCCCTCTAGCCTCCCTTTTGGCCTCCTCTTTATGGAATTAGGTTTAGACTTATGAAAAATCTAAGTCATCTCTATCTATATATAGGCAACATTCTCGGGGAATTACGTTTACCTCCCCACGAGTTTTTCCAAACTCCTAATCAGTCTCTGAAACTTTCTATACAGCTTATTCTTAGCTTTACGAGTGAAACCTCAAAATTATAAAAGTTTCCAACTAAGTTTCGTTTGGTCGCTAAAACACGAATTTCTATATGACGTTTCCGAAGTTGCTAATTAGCCTACCAAATTAATAACGTGTTAATTCGTTCTCACCAGGATACTAAATCTAACAACAGAAATATATTCTAAGCCAGAAAATAATACAGATATTGAAATACACAGGTAAACATTTATTTTCAGATAAACATTTAAAATGTTCCACAGTGACCGTCTCATACTCGGAGAGACTTCACAACAATTAATCTTCAATCACAACAGTTTCAATGGGTTCTCTAATACAGACACCCATATCAACTCGTGAGTCAAAACTCACTCAACCAAGTGTCATAAGACACGTCACATCACATTATCATGCATGACAATGTAATGCAAATGCAATAACACAAATATGGGTGTTATACATCCACTCCGTCCATGACCTCCCTTGTTGAGTAATTTTAGAAGTTCCTTGCCACACAACCACATGCTATGGCCACATTTTCACTAGGTATGTCTTTAGGTATGTCCTCAGGTATTTGGGTCTTAGACTCTGGAGATTCTACTCATATGTCACCTGACTTGTCATTTTTTGCTTCCTTATGTCCTGTTTCCCCTTTGCCTGTTATGACTGTTGATGGTACTCCCATGCCATTAACAAGTGTTGGGTCTGTTGTCACACTTCATGTATCTCTCTCTAGTGTTTACCATATTCTCAAACTTACTATGAATCTTGTTTTTGTTGGTCAGCTTTGTGATGCAGGTTACTTAGTCTCTTTTTCTTCTACTTTGGGTTTATAAAATCAAAACCAAGTCAGATGGGTCTGTTGAACGATAAAAAACAAGATTGGTTGCCAATGGTTTTTCCCAGCAGTATGGTGTGGATTACGAGGAGACTTATGCTCCTGTTGCTAAAATGACTATTGTTCGTACTCTTATTGTAGTTGCTTCTGTTCGTCAGTGGAATATACGGAGTAACTCACATGGATGTTAAAAATGCTTTATTGAATGGAGACCTCCAAGAGGAGGTTTACATAGTTCCTCCTCCGGGTGTTCCTCATGGTCTTGGTAAAGTCTGCAGGCTTAAGAAAGCTTTGTATGGTCTTAAACAAGCCCCTCGAGCTTGGTTTAAGAAGTTTTTCACTGTGATTGTGTCATTTGGATTTTTCTCGAGTGAGTATGATTCAGCTCTCTTTATCAGGTGTACCACTGCTGGTCGTATTATACTTTCTTTGTATATTGATGATATGATTATTACTGGTGATGATACTGATGGGATTGCAGTGTTGAAGTCTGAATTAGCTCGTTGTTTTGAAATGAAGAACTTAGGTCCACTACGTTATTTTTTGGGAATTGAAGTTGCTTTTTCTCCAAAAGGTTATCTTCATTCTCAGTCTAAGTATACAGGTGACATTCTTGAGCGTGCTCATCTCACTGATAAGAAGATTGTTGATACCCCTTTGGAGCTTAATGTTCGTCTTTTCCCTTCTGATGGCGTTCCTTTACCTGATTCTACCTTATATCGCACTATTGTTGGTAGCTTTGTTTATCTTACTATTACTTGTCCGGATATTGCTCATGTTGTTCACGTTGTTAGTCAGTTTGTTTTCCCCTACTACAGTTCATTAGGCTGCTATTCATCGTATTTTGAGGTACTTAAGGAGAACTCGGTTTCAAAGTCTTTTACTTTCGTTATCTTCTTCCTTGAAGTTGCGTGCATACTCTGATGCTGATTGGACCGGTGATACTACAGATCGCAAGTCTGTTATTGGATTTTGTATATTTTTTAGTGATTCTCTCATTTCTTGGAAAAGTAAGAAGCAAGATGTTGTTGATGTGTCTTACACAAAAGCTGAGTATCGTGCTATGGCTTCGACTACCCGTGAGGTTATTTGGTTACGCCAGCTACTTACAGATATGGATGTCTCTCTTCCTCGCCCTTCACCGATGTATTGTGATAATAAGAGTGCTATTCAGATTACTCACAATTTAGTTTTCCATAAGAAGACCAAGCATGTAGAGATTGATTGTCACATTACTCGTCATCACCTTAAGCATAGAGCTATCACTTTGCCGTTTGTTTCTTCTTCCGCGCAGACTGCTGATTTGTTTACAAAGTCACATCCGATTTAGCATTTTCGTTTTTTAGTTGGCAAACTCTCTATGCTTCTAGATGCAGCATCGTGACTTTGAGGAGAGGATGGGAAGGGGGGGGGGTGGTTTAAAGTTAGCTATTATAATTAGTTTTATTTAGCTTTAGGTTAGTTTACTCTTTTACTTTTTATTGTGGTAATACTATATATCTAAATATACTATTATTGTTTCTTCCTTTTTTTTATTGTATTCATTCATTCAGATTTAGTGTTATGAGATCGAAACTCTAGCTCTCTTTTCTCTTTATTGTTCTCTTAATTATTTGATATATTCACACAAACAAGGTCTCGCTCTTATACAATAGAAAAAGAAACATAAAAGAGAAAGAATAATTCACCATATTACTCACTCTTGTACATTATTAGAAACTCACTCCTTTACATTATTAGAAAAGAAATATTAAGGAGAGAGAGAGAGAGGTAATAACTTCGATATTTTAATCTCTTAAAGCAATATCAATATTCATATGAATGAACTTTTATTGTTAGAAGGTTTAGTATGCATTTCTAATAGTTGGTGGGGTCCCACTAAACACGTGACAAAGGTGGGGTGGTGTTGTCAGCTACCATGTGATGTGAGATGGACCTCATTCATTCACATTTTTAGGTTCGTCGGTTAAAAAAAGCCAAACCCAGCTGGTGGTCAAATTCCAAACTTAGATAGCTGGAAATTGCAATGGTATTTATTCTATCTTCGTTTTTCCATTTTTATTTTTGGGTTGAGTTTTGGGAGACTTTCTTTGATGCTTCACACACGTGCGTCAACCCTTGCCAATTGCCATGTCTTCACCAACGTGGTTGCACGTGTAGGGAGAGACTCACGCGGATTTGCAAACTATGCACGTGCCTCTTCCCTTGATCTGTGGCCTTAATGCCCTATAAAGGCTATAATTGAGTCATGATCCAGGCTGGTTCATGAGATTTTGAGGGCCTTACTCGAACTTTTAAATAGGGGTCCTCTGTATATGAGCATAAATATTACAAATATTATTTATTGATTACTTAAATAACAAATTTGGGTTAGTATTTTTAAGAGTGGACCCTGCCTAAAGGGGGTCCTAAGCGACCGCGTGTGTCGCTTCCCCTCAGGGCCGACCCTGTCATGACCAACCCCAATTAGCGAATAATTATCTTGTGGGAATCATACTTGTATAATTTTCATTGTAATTCAAATATTCTATAGATTCTACCTAAATTCAATTATGAAGAATATATCACAATGACCATCACATGATTCTTTTGAGGAAGTATTTGGAACACAATTTCGAAAGATTAGATATTCGAAGCAAACATTAAACATCGTAGAATAAAGCATGTATGGAGTAATTGTCCACTACAAAAGCTTGTCCAATGATCTATTTGGAAATGGATAGAGTACAATCAGATTCAGACCCTTTCTCATTTTCTTTTCTAATTAAATATATAGAAATATAAGGTTTGGTCCTTATTTTGGATCATTAATAGAAATTGATCATAGTCATATTGTATGTATAGTAATTAGTCCCTGATTTTGAAAAGTAATCAATATTTAGTCCCTTTTTCCAATTTGATAGAGATTTTATGGACCAATATGCCCTTCGTTACATACATACATATATATATGTGAGAAAATAAATTTCTCACTTTTTACACGCTTCTCACTTTTACACATCACTTTTTAATTACACGCTTCTCACTTTTTTGTGAGAAATTCTCACTTTTTACACATTCCGTTTTTTAAGATCCGGATTATATATATAGTAATAGAGATATATATATATTTATATAGTAATAAAGACTTAAATTTAGGGGTTTTAAATTTAAACTCCAAACAACTATCTATATATAAATATATATATATATAGAGAGAGAGAGATAGGAACTCCATAGATTATATATAAATATATATATCTTTCCGAATTCTCCCTCTCTCTCTCTCTCCAAAATACAATCACACAAAAGAATTATACTCATCATCATCATCATCATCGCTGAGATGAAGTTTGGGATTTCCGATGCATATTGAAGCAGCCATACCTGATTGGAGGGATAAATTTTTCTGTTACAAACCATTAAAGAAGCTCCTCAATCACTTTCCGGTGGCCACGACCAATCATCCTTACCTTTTGACTGATGCCGATACCGTCATCGGAGTTGACGATTTAGAGAGTTACATGCCATCTTTGGAGGCTCTGCAGAATTGGTTACAATTTGTGTTGTGAATGAGAACAAGAAACTTGAGAGCCAGAGTTCTCGACACAGATTGATGCCAGAAAGAGAATCACAGATCAGAAATTCGAGAGATGCACAGTCTGGAGTTCTGGTATAGAGAGAGAATTGAGATTTTCTCTTCGAAAAGTGAGAATTTCTCACCTAAAAGTGAGAAATTTGTATTAAAAAGTGAGAAATTTATTTTTATTTTGTGAGAAATTACTCATCATATCAATTTAAAAGGTGTGAATTTATTTTTTATTTTTTTGGAATTCTTCTCGATAAATTGTTAATTGTTGATAAATTTCTCATCAAATCCTCTCTATGTGTATGCTTATTTTTGTTTTTAAAAGTGGGTTGTTCTACCCTTTTAGTATGAGTGAGAAATTTTTCATTATAATACACATTAAAATATGAAATTCTCACTATTTTCAATACTTGGTTAATATAGTGAACAATTTCACATTATTTTAGTGCACTCTCATTGATAATTTTCTCAGTTTTTAAGTATGAAGTTCTGAATACGTAGTGAGAATTTATCAAGAGTTTGTGAGAAATTTCTTGGTGATGGTGGACTTTATATGGAGATATTTTCTCAGTTTTTAGCTATATATGGTAACTGATTTATCATATATAAATTAGTTTATATATGTACATGTATGAATTGTGGAGTAAATGATGATAAATCAGTTACCATATATAGTTATACATATATATACATTTCTATAAAAATGATATAGGGGTATTTTAGTCTTCAAATTAGGCAAGGGACTGATTTCTAAATTCGTTTTAAAAAAGGACATATTTCTAATTAGATGCATATATTAGGACTACATATTAAGTTACCCTTAAATATATATATATATATATATATTTACGCGCAATATCATGTTTATTTAACAAAATGCTTTGTCTTGTCAACAAATTAGGGGATATTATATGTTTTCTAAACTTAAATTCAATCCCAAATTTAATTCCCAATTAAATTCTCGAATGTTTAAACAGGTGTACCATATTTTAACAATTAAAAGTGGAAGAAAAAAAAAAAAAAGAGAGAGAGAGAGACCATATTCCTGATATTTCTCCCACATAAAAAGAAATTTCAAAATTTGAAGGAAATCAATGATTATCACATACTTTCTTTGCATCCCTTTGAATGAAAAGTGCATTTACTTTCCTTGCGTTTCTTTCCTCACCAATGCTAGGTTTCTCACAACTATCTATATCTATCTCATAGGTGGTATTGTGGGGTTCGGTTATTAATCAATGGACTCCATGTGCTATTATATAAAATATATTGGGATGTATAAATCTAAAATTGGAAATACTTACTGATTGCAAATGAAAATAAACACAATATAAATTTGATAAAGAATCCGAGTCCAGTGTCAATACTGATTCCTTAAGACGAATTTGCTCCCTCTCGGTGCACAAGGTTTATGAACAATCGTCCCCAAGATAGAACGAATTTACAGTTCTGTATAAGTTACACTCCAATATACAGAACCCAACGAACGCAATTATATGTATAATAATCAAACCGACTAGAACTTTTATATGCAGATAGAGAGAAATAAATATTCTATATTCTATATTTTTAAATGAATGAACAAGACCCATATATATAGGTTGTAGGAAACTGTTCGTCAACAGCCACAACCTTTCGAAAGGAAACTGTTTGTCAACAGTCATATCCATTCGGCTAAGGGTCTGTTTGGCATGACCAAATATCCATTCAATTAAAAAAATCAATTTTTCATTCAAAATTTTCCAACATGTGCCACCCAAGAGAGAGATAGAGATAGTTATAAAATGATACTGAGAATGAATTGTACTACAAGCATTACTCTTTCTTTCCCTCTCTAAACCCTTTTACCAAAGTTGTAGATTTGAGAACATCAGATACAAACTGTTGTTTCCCAGACTTTCAAAGTACCTGTGAATAATATTTACTTTCACTTTTTTACTTTTTTTACTTTTTCTTTGTTTTAACAAAATTGTATAATTATAACACATTTCCTACCATCATATACATTCGAAAGCTAATATATCATATCTTACTGTAGACCTGATTTCATAAAAGCATCATCCATCTTTTCTAATCCTATATAATTCATGTCTGTAACGTCAAAAAGTCAAGAAATTACACCAAACTGCTCTCAGATGTGAAATCTCACCAAACTGCTCTTAGCTGTGAAATCACCCTCAACATGAGTGTCCCTCTTGGCTAGATACAGAGCTAACAATAGACTGCAAAACAAGAACCGTTTTTTATTATTCAGAAAATAAATAGGTGTTTTTAAGTAATATATTATGTTTGCATATACCCAACTTTTATGTAACCGAAAAAAAGAAAAAGAGCTACGCAAACACCTCACTATTTAAAGTCAATTCTTAACCACGGTACCAGTTATTGTAAATACCCAAACAGCCTCCTGGTTTTCAAAATCCAGATAAAAGTAAAACTAGTTCAAACATGATCTTGTTTTAAGTATCCCCAAATAAGCCCCAGGTGTTCATGTATCAACCACACCACCACTCAATTAACAGACAGGTACGAAGGGAATTTTGCGGGATGTTCATTGCACAAAATTAACCATTGTGTCCAGAAAATCTAGCAAAATAAAGCCACAAAGTACAGGGTTTTCAGACATTCAGTTAAGAGAGTAACATCTAGTAAAACATTTAGGAACCTTCATGTCCTTGACTATGTTAAAATGGGTGAAAGAAAGATGGTCCTTGTGAACGGTGAAAAGACACGATTTACTACTGCAAGAGAAGAGTTTATAGGACTTGAATTTTAAGGCTCAACGGTAGTCATTGGTCGCCACTCCCCATCTACTGCCTCTCTCCACAACGTTATATTGTTATTCCCATCGGCCACAGCCAGTATGTTTCCAGTCATTGACCACGAAACTCTCCAAACAGGGGTTTCAAAATCCTTCAAAACTTTACCATCCCATTGATCACCCTCCTTTCCCACAGTCCATATGATAACTTTTCCGTCCTGCGAAGCACTTGCGATTGTAGATTTTGGAAGTCCCAGGTTGGGTGCCCAAGCCACATCCCTAACCCAGTCGCTATGCATTTGAAGAGCGGGAAAGCAATCCATTTTCCAACCTCCATTGTAAAGCTTCCACACTTTCACCGTATTATCACAACCACCCGATGCAAGCTTTTGAACAGGATCGAGCGTGCCAGCACCGACAAGAGCACCAGGAGCCGTTGATGGGGCCCACGAAACAGAAGTAACACCAACCAGGTGAGCTTGGTCAATTCGTGCCGTGTCCCAACCATCGTCCGATCTTGCAGTGAAAACAGAGATATTACCATCTGAAGAACCGCATGCCAAACAGAGTCCAAGTTCATGCGGAGCCCAAGCGATGGAATTGACGGAAGAATTATGGTCATCGAAAACATGGGCTTGGGTCCACTCATTCGGGTTACCCTCCTTCCAGACTATAACCCTGCAATCAAAAGAACACGAAGCGAGGAGGGATCCGAACTTGGGGTGAGCCCAAGCAACTTGCCAAACAGGTCCCTGATGACCAGTCAAAGTTGCAAGAGGCTGAGAGGTCGAGTTGCCCACCCCAATAATTTTAATTGTATTGTCAGATGATGCAGTTGCAAGACGTTTTCCATAGTGATCCACTGCCACATCGTGAACTACGTCTTCATGGGCAGTTTCTATCTTTAGTCCAGGCATTTCTTTCCTGCGCTACCAAACAACTATTTCAAAATTTAGCTGAAACCGTATATATTGCCCCCACAGGTAGCCCCAAATTTCGCAAAAAATCAAAAATAAAAGTGTCTAGTTTCCATAATTGAAATACAAACGCCAAAGAATTGGTACTCATTTACAAAAATTTTTATTTGGTGACAGAATATCATCAAGAAGTTCCAGATTTTTTAAGGATAAAATCACAATAAAAACTGTGAAAGAAACTTAAGAGAACTCTGGTTCCAAATCCTAGATTCAATACCTTGGGAGCTAAAAACTGAAGACAACTTTTTAATCAGGACTCTAAAGATTCAATAGCAGAAGCGCTCCTATACATTGATATGACTGAAATTACAAACAAATAAAATTCATGTATATAAATTAAATCAGACTGATCCTTGAAATGTATGTCAACAAAATGTTATTGAACATAATCATAGAGGACGCCGACGCATAGATTCAGAGAACATAAATGTTCTAAAATGATCACTTTCTTAAATAGGAATTGGTTAGCAATGTCTAACAAATAATGAATCTCTCAAGAAGCTAAAAAAAAACTAAGACTTGAAAATTAATTCAATAAATAAACAAAAATGAGGTTCTCTTTTTTCCTTTGCACAAATTAACAGAATGTATAATGACAACCTACACAACATCAGGCAAATATCTCAAGTTGTGGCAGCATAAGAATGGTCAGTGCATCCCAAATTCCCAATCAAGAGGATGATACCAAATTCTTTTTTAGTAATGTTATGGTTCCAAAATTTTGTATCCCAAATGGTTCCAAACACATGTGGATTCAACGGATTCTGACTATTTTCATTAATTTTTCTTTGGTAAGTGAAGGGGTTCTAGAAGTGTTAACACATGTTCTGTTTGGTGTATATATTCGTGAAGGAAAGAAGAGGAAAACATAAGTAAAACACTTTAGCGTTATTTACCCAACCCATCAAATGTTCTTTTTTAGTAATGCTATGCTTCCCAAATTTTGTACCTCAAATGGTTCCCAAAAACATGTGGATTCAAGAGATTCTGACTACATTCATTAATTTTTCTTTGGTAAGTGAAGGGGTTCTAAAGTGTTACCACATGTTCTGTTTGGTGTATATATTCGTGAAGTAAAGAAGAGGAAAACAAAAGTAACAGTTTTTTACCCAACCCATCAATTGGGGGGGGGGGGGGGGGGGGGGGGGGGGGGTGGGTCTTATTTCCCACACCCATCAACTTTTCAACTTCTTTACCAAACCCATCAACTGTTTAAAGTAGCATGTTCAAAAGGCGACTTCTGAGCCTACGATTTATATTTTTTATTTTATTTTATTTTTACTGAAATGGACATTTGCAACTTCAACAAAAAAAAATTGACAGAAGTCGCATTTTGAACTTCTGACTTTAAAAAGTTGATTGGTTGGAAAATAAGTTGGAAATTTGATGGGTGTGGGAAGTAAGAAATCCCCCTCCCCCCCCCCCCCCCCCCCCAAATTGATGGGTTGGGTAAAAAATTCCAACAGAGTTTGTTTGTTTGTTTGTTTGTTTTTTTAACTTTGGTTGGTTACCAATGAAAGAGTGAAAACCAATTAAACACAGTATTACCAAAGAATGAACGAAAACACAAACTTGCTTTTACTTCTCCTTTCCTTTACCTATCTACATCTGGGACCAAATGTAGCATACGAACGCTATAAACAGCAAATGCACCAAACCAAAACAGTAATCCGATCATAAAATGATCGCAATCTCCAAAAACAAAGGCAACTCAGGCAAGTAGTTTCAGCTCACATCATTATCTCAGTGAGACACTGAATTGAACCCAAAACCAGTTATTAAGTGTCCACAGATACACACACACCCCTATACGGATGAAACTATTCAAGACAAAACACAGGCAGGCAATCATCGATTTTTTTTTTGGGGGGGTGGGGGGAGGGGGGAGATCAAAGCAATCTTAGAATTCAAAACACACAATCTACAACAAGGGATCAAACTTAAATACCAATAAATTAAGCCACAAATGCCAAACCCAAACCCCCAATCTGATTAAACGTCACAATCAAAAACAACTCCAAACATGCCCCAATCGACTCGGGAAACAATGAAAACATTTGAAATCTACTTCCGATGTCTGAATTTTTAAGAGGAATAATTGAAAGAGGTGAAGGATATTAAAATCACAAGATAAATATATGCAGAGAGAGAGAGAGAGAGAGAGAGAGAGAGAGAAGGGGAGGTGGGGGAATAACTCACTCAAATTTAACTCGGATAGTGGTGACCGGCGGTGTTATCGACTGCCGAGAGAGGATCAAAAGCTGGTGGGTGGTCTGAAAGTCTCCGATAGAGAGACCTCTATGGGAGAGAGATACAGAACTTCGTACTAATTTTTAATGCCAGTATGTATGTATCATCAGTATGTATGTACTCCATATAAAGACGAGAAAAAAAGAAACAAATTAATTAGAAGTGGGCCGGCCTTAGAATGGACAGGCCCGTATTTTAATTTGGACTTTGAACTACAGTCCGATTCTATATCAAAAGTTGGCCCTGAAATTTAGTAAACTTTAACGGAAATGCTTTGGGCTGACGGGATACCATATGTCTTATAGCCTACTAGAATAGGGTCACACACTCCGTCTGGGTGCCAACTTGTTTTTTAGACAGTTTTTTTTTTTTTTTTTTTTTCCCCAACTATTTCAGACATTTTTTTTCTCATTTGTTGAATCAATTTTTTTTTTTTTTAATTAATTGGACATTTTAATACCCTTCTAGTATTTTTTAAGAAGATAAAGTGTAATGGTTTAACTGTAATTATAAAAAATTTAGAAAATAATGTTGGTACCCCTCCCTTTCCCTTGATAATAGTATAGATATAGGTAAGTGGTTGAAGGGAAAGGGAAAAGTTAAAACAAGGGCAAATTACACTTTAGTCCATTAAACTATAACATATTTTCAATTGGGTCTATAAACTTTTTTTTTTTTGTTTTTTACAATTGGATCCTTGAACTTCAAAAATTCATTCAATCAGACCCAAATTGTGACACTCTTAACTTAAACTATTAGAAATTGTCACGTACGTTGCGCGTAATGCTTACCTGTCACATGTTAGATTAAGACAAACATGGAAGATTGTGAATAATGTGAAAATCGCATTCAATCAGATCCGAAATCGAGTTCAATCAAATTCAAAAACGCATTCGACTAGATCCAAAATTGCATCATATCCAAAATTACATCATTTTTTAGCCATTCACAGTCTCCCGTGTTTGTCTTAACCTAACATGTGACAAGTAAGCATTACCTATAACGTACGTGACAATTTCTAATAATTTAAGCTAACAGTGTCAAAATTTGGGTATGATTAAATGAATTTTTGAAATTCAAGGACCCAATTGCAAAAAAAAAAAAAAATGTTATAGACCCAATTGAAAACAGGTGCATAGTTTAATGGACAAAAGTATAATTTGCCCTTAAAACAAAACTAAATACCAGTAAGTTTTAACTTTTTCATGTTTTGAAGGCACGTGGCATTGATAATACAAATTAACTAGATGCACGGGAGAGAGAACACTATTAAAATTAAAAATAAATAAATAAATAAATAATAAATTCCGTTTTCTAAAAATACACAACAAATGATTACTATTGTGTGAACTGTTATTAAATCAGCCCTACGCTTGCATGTCAGTATGTCACAATATTGTGCTTTGGCCTTGGAAAAATTTAAATACTCCATTCAAATTAAATTAAGTGTTTCCCATATGCATGTACGTTTTATTCCATTTTCATCAAATTATTAAAAAGAAAAGATAAAATAACAGGAACCCATTACATACCCATGCAATGAGAGTTTTCAACTTGCTCATTACATACCCTTCTCAATAGGTTTGATTATTGCACATCTACATACCTGATTTGTCGAAAAAATAGTTGTCATACCGGGACTGGGAATGGGAATTTTCATTTGAAGAAATGAGGTTCTAACAATAAACAACATTTGAACATTTCAAATATTGTTTTTCCCTAACCAAAAATAATAAATAAAAATGTGATAACACTGAAGCATAACATTATAAAAATGTGATAGAAAATATAGCATGGAGCAACCTTGTATATTAGTGAAAGTATTGGAATTAAGATCTTCGATTTCTGTAGTGCTAAATGCTAATCTCCGAGAAACTAACCTATCCATGCTCTTTCAGCAAAACTCCTTCCAAGAAGTAAGACATCAGGTAAGGGGAAAACATTAAGAAGAAAATCATATTCCAAATATATCACTACAACAAATCAGGGAATTGGCGACAAAACTTTTAACTACAAAATAATTTTTGTCACCTATTAGATACCATTTACGAAGAAGTTAAAATTTGTCGTCAAAAGGAAACATTTGGCAGCAAACTTTATTTTCATCACTAAATTTCGTCGCGAATAGTTGGCGGGAAATTTAAGGAGCCAAGATTTTGGTCAGAAATTTTTTGCCAACGAAATTTAATCATTTGGCGACGAATTGGTGATGTCAAGAAATGTGATACTTTCAGTGACAAAATTATTTCATCACAATTAATAAGCAAAAGTTGGTGGGAATTTTTTGGCGCCAGGATTTTGGTGGGAAGTTTTTTGGTGGAAAGTTTTTTGGTGACAAAATATTATCATTTGGTGACGTCTGGAAATGGATACTTTTGGTGACAATTATTTCATCACAAATCGATAAGCAAAAGTTGGTGAGAATTTTTTGGCGCCAAGATTTTGGTGGAAAATTTTTTGGCAACGAAATATTATCATTTAATGACGAATGGGTGACGTCACCAAAATGTGATACTTTTGGTAACAAAATTCTTGTGTCACAAATTGGTATGCAAAAGTTCGCAAGAATTTTCAGGGACAGGAATTTGGTGGAAAATTTTTGGTCACAAAATTTTATCATTTGGTGACGAATGCTTTCATTTGTGATGGATGTTTAAGTTATCACTGATTGTACTTTGTGATTGCTGCTTTTTATTTATTTATTTTTTTTTTTTAAAGAAGACCTCTATAAGTTTTAGAAAATATGCCATTAAGTATTTATCGAGATTTAATGATCAAGTTTATATTTATTTCATTAAGTATTAGGTAATAGTAGGGTCTTTTTATTTTTATTTTAAATACTACAAAGTTGCATTTTCAATCGATCGAGGAGATAAATTCCAAAAAATTGAAGAGATAATAACACCTAATTAGTGTAGTTTTTTTATTTTTTCTTTCTGATTGTAGTCTTTTTCACTTTTTTTTTTTTTTTGATTTTTTTTTGTGTCTTTGGTGATCCCTCAAATCCTAATTATTTATGTATTTTTTTTATGTTACTTATTGTTTTTTGATTTCCCAAATTCTTTATTGTTGTATTATAAAATTTTCATAAAAATAATCCGCAATTAAAATCTGGTGTGAAGCATGTAATTTTTCCGAGAGTAGTATTATGTGGTTTAGAAAAGAACCAATTCTATATAGTTTTTTGCTTGTATATGTGTTTTTTGGGTAAATAGGAGGCTGTTTGGGCAATACAAAAATTTGTTGCTCTACTTTATTTAGTAAAGAACCAGCCCATTTCTGGCTTGAAAATGACCAAAGAATTGGTTCATCTTTATCAAAACAGACAGTATCGCATATCAATCTTGTTTTAAAGATATGGATTTCACAATTTCAAATATATAAATTTATGATAAACGAGTTTAAATAGTTAAAGTTATGGAATTTTAAAGGTTATAGAAAACTAATGATAACGTGCCATAGCTAACTCTCAAAGGGTAAAAACGACTAAGAATAAGAAAAGAAAAAAAAAAGTAGAGATGGGTCTTAGCTAAAAAAATGTCAAAAAACTTTGGAATTTTCCCTTTTTTACTCCCTTTTGAGGGATTTCTCACAAAAAATTCATTGCTTTTATACCCAAAATTCTTTAATGTTACCTCATAAATTTTTCACAAAATTAGTTCATAATTAAAATATGGTGGTTATTGGTAATCGCACTACCACATGGTTTGGAAACCAAATTTGCTTTACCAATTTTGGAACCATATAATTACTCTAAGATAACAAACTTGTACAAATTTTTAGGAATAATTCCACAGTTTCCAAATGCTATGAGAGTGGTACCACAGGTTCTGACATTGGTCGTAATACCATATACTATTGATAGTGGTACCACTTTTATTATGGTGGAAATACGCCAAATTTGAAAATTGTAATTTTTACAATTTTGGACGCGTAATGCTATGCTTACCAAATTTTGAATCCTAAATTGGTTTTCAATTACTTTGTTAGTTGTACAATATGCTATGATAATTATCGGTGGTACTATATGGTACAAAACTAGCAAAACATATTGTACAACCGACAAAGCATTTGAAAACTAAATTGGGATTCAAAATTTGGCAAACAAAGTATTATTCTTGGTAAAAGACTAATTGTGGTCATGTTCTACACATTGATAAGTGTTTGCACCACAAAATAATATTAAAAGTGGAGCCCAGCAAATCCGAGAAACAGTAATGCGCAAAGTGTGTACAAGAGGTAGGCTGATGAGAAAGGAGGCTGATGCAACATAACGGTACCATAATCAAGGAATCAAGCCACATCAGTGCAAAGGCAGTTATTGACAATTATGATTGAGGTAAACGAATGACACGTGTGACACAAAGCAGCAACAGGCGTGGGTTTGGATGAAACCCATGATTCGGAAATCATGGAGATAGTGGGCAGTTTCTCAGCACAGGGGCAGCGGTTATCACTATTGTTGTCTATTTAAAGGAATGAAGAAAAGAAAAGATCCCAGAGATCAAGAACACTTAGCATTTTCTTTAATTTTTGTCATGTATTTCCTTTATCTTTAAATTACATGTTTATCTAGGAGTAGCCTTGTAATTAAACTTCAATTAGAAGACGAAATCTTCACTTATAATTGTACTTTGTTTTATGAATAGTTTAATTGAATTCATGCTCTGTTTTCCTTTAAGTTAATCTCAGTTTTCTTCGCATCCAAAGTCCCTAATCTTTGGTTAAGGCAATTCGAACCTATTTTGGAGAAATTTCGTTCCTCTATTTCTCTAACTCGTCTGATTTGTCAAATCACTCATTTCAAATAGGACATTTGTCTGGCACGCCCGCACTTTAACACTTACATAATTTTCTGCCATACAATTTTTGGCACGCCCAGTGGGACCTTTGTGAGGAATTGAGCAATTCATCATGCCACCACGGAAGAACTTGTCAAAAGATAAAGGGGTCGTAGCGCTACCAGAGATAGATGCGCCGATAGTGGAAAAAACTGTTGAAGGAAGTGATCAGTCTCACAACGGCAGTCATGATTCACTCCAACACCAGCCTGCAATGTTGAGGCCACTACAAGTGGACCAGATCAATAGGCTCTGAAAGAATATGCGTCAGCAATGCGTTTTAATTTGGACAGTGCGCTGCATGATTGGCTTCAAGCCAATTCACAGCAAACATCCACAATTGTGAAACCATTTACGGACATGATGTAGAAGATGGGAGATCAAGTTACTATGAGTATTGACCAGCAAATGTCGTACATGATGGAAAATTTTGGTCCAACATTTTCTTTGAAAAGCAGTACCCAAAAAGAGCTAGTGCAGATTCCTATAAATCAAGCTCCACAACTGAGTTATGGGAATGTGAAGGTTCTAGCCAGGCCTCCAGTGCCTGGTTTTTCGACTCATCCTGGATCAGATATGTTTGACTATACTTCAAGTTCTAGTAGCAAACCGAAGCAGAGTCAGATGGGACAGAATGTGGGGCCTATAGGTGCTCAATGGCTATCAAATGGTCCTAATATAAGCACTAACCCCGAATTCCAAGTGGGACAAATGATGGTTTCAGTTCATCAGCCTGGTTACTATGAGGGTTCTCACCTACATACTGATGTTTTCTCAATGGGAGGGTCCTCAACCCATCCACCACTACTAAACACAAATATACCTGTCCAAACAGGGACCCACATAGCAGGCTCGTCCCAAGTGCAAACCTATCAGGCTAGGGGGTGTTATCAGCCAACAGGGCAGACTGGGGGGCAACAACAGTCAATAGGGCAGATTATAGGACAACAACAGTCAGCAGTGCAGACTGGGGGGTAGCCTAGGCCATCATTGGGACACGTTAGAGGGTACCAGCAACCGATAGCACCAATTGGAGTCCAATTTCAACCACCTATAATGCACAATGGAATACCTGATTTTCCAATCTATCAACCTGCTGGAAATGAGGTATGCAATCCTTATCACCCTGAAATTCAGGGCCATATTCCTGTGAGGATAAATAGGGATGAAATGATAGATGTAATCAGAGAACAGGTACATGGACAAGTCAAGGAGCAAGTCAATGACCAAATTTAGGACGCAGTTTGGTTGAGTGTTTAGGGCCCCCATACGTCCACAATATCATAAACCGTATCCAGACTTTATTGATAAGATGTTTGAGTTCCCTAGATACTTTAGAATACCTGAATTCACTTTGTTCTCTGGTGGGGATAGACAAACTACTTTAGAGCACATTGCCCATTTCACGGCACAATGTGGTGAGGTTTTATATAATGATATGTTAAACTTAAGGTTGTTTGCTAATTCACTTACTGGACCTACCTTTACTTGGTATGTGAACCTCCCCACAGGTTCAGTCCAAACTTGGCAAGATATGGAACGAATCTTCCATAGTTAGTTTTATCATACTGACCCAAACGTAACTATAGCTGATTGCTCGACTAAAACAAAATGCAGGAAAGAATGTAGAAACATTTATCACTAGGTTTAAATATGCACGGAATAGGTGTAAGGCAAGGCTGCCAGAAGAAGAATATGTACGATTAGCCGTTGATAATTTGAAATCTACACTCATAATGCAATTTGTGGGTCAACAATTTACTGACTTGTGCCATGTTGTTGATGCCGTGGTGCAGTATGAAAAAGTGATGAATGAGGAAAATCAAAAGAAAAATCATACAAAATGTGTGTATTACAAGGGACATCATCAGCCTGCGCACTTAGTAGAAATTAAGGATGAAGGTTAGGCTGATAAGGAAAATGAAAACACACATGAATGCGCTGCCGTTGAAATGGCCACTCAAAAGCCATTCGTGCGTGATGTCCTGTGCAAACCAACCCAAGTTCAAGAAAAGAATACCACCAGTCAGGCTAATAAGCCTAATAAAAAATGTGATTTCGATATTACCAGGGCTGACATGATCTTTGATTGGTTGGTAAGAGAAAAGAAAATAAAATTGACACATGATTTGCCATCGAGTGATGAAATAAAATGAAAAACTTTTTGTAAATGGCATAATAAATGGACTCATAGTACTAATAATTATACAACATTTCGTAAGTCCATACAAAAGTGGATAAAAAATAGAGTCATAAAATTCCCTAATGATAAGCCTATGCAACAGGTTAACAAAAACCCGTTCGTGGCTGAAGTGCATGTCAATATGGTATTGGCTGATTTTACTAATATGACAAAGCCAGCCAAACCACAATGGCAGATTAAGAATGCTTCCAAAAAAGAGAGGATGAAAAGTGAGATTGCAGGGCCTAGAGGTCAATCTAGAAGCCTCAACCCAGAAGCACCACCATTCGAAATAAGGACGGGAGTGTATTATCATGCTTCTAATCCTCATGAATCATACATTATGACAAGAAAGTCTTTGCATGAACTAGCAAAGGCCAGCAAACAGCCAGTTCTCTGTATCAGTTGCACAGAGAGACTGGCAGTACCACTCCAAAACAGTATTGCCCTAGTGACATGACCCAGAGAGATTGGGATTGGTATTGTGACATATTTGAGTCAGAAAAGTTCAAGGTATAAGTAACTTGTAAATTGTTCCTCATTAAGTTTAGAAAATTTTATAATTACATGCTAAAAATTATCTATTCTTCAAGAAACGTTTAGAGGTAAACAAAAAGAACAGGTCGATGCTGAAGGTCACCCACCGTATGGGGTCAAGGGCATTTGTGGCTGCACGAGCTCAGATGGTAATTTGCATGTATTTGAATTAATATGCTTTTTCTTTAAGAGTTAATTAATATATTTGTATTTTGAACATCAAAAGGAGGAGAAGAAAAACCAGACTCTAGGTCGTGTAGAATGGTGGAAGTGGGCCCATTACAAGGAGGATGAAGGGTGGTCTTGTGAGAAAGCTTGGGAGCTATATGTATGGCGCATAAATTCTATAACTTTCGTCATTTTATGATTATAGATATAGAATAGTTCTAGTTCAAGGATGCTTTGTAACATTTATGATTTTTAGGAAGAGATGAAAGAGCTACAAAGGCAGTCTACACAGGAGGACGGGACACAGACTATGACTAAGGATGAGATTGCAGATAAGGTCCTTGGGCGAAGGCCAGGATACGTATTTGGTCTAGGTCATGGGCCCAGGCCGACCACATCAACTGCAACTTCTCAACAGAGATCTGAACAAGATGATGAGGAAGTGGTTCGTCTACAAGCTGAACTCGAAGAACTCAAGCAAAACCAAACACGTTTCCAAGAAATGTTCGAGAATTGGATGGCATCCGGATCAACATCTACAGGTGGACAAACCCCACATGGTTTTCCCCCACAATCTGCATGGTAAGGGTTGTGTTATTGTTTTGGTAAAAGGGGGTTGAACATATATTTTCTTTGGTAATAAGGAATGTACTAGTTAAAATAATGACAAATCAAAATTTAAAGAAGTTGAAATAGTCATTTTCTTAGTAATGAACTTTTGAGTATGGAAACTAATAGAAATATGGAACTTTTAATTTGGGACCAATGACAAAAACACCATGACTGTTAGATGGATCATGTTAGAATAATTTATGTGAAAAGGATAGTGGATTGACATATTCTAGGAATTTTTTAGGTCTTACTGGAGGTGAAATTATGAATGGGAATGCACATACTTTTTTACCCTTCATTATTTTCTTAATTGTACAAGTCCTTTTAAGCTAATCAGTCTTTCCAAGTAATTGAATGTAACATGTTTGTATGTTCATAATATGCTTGTGAAACAATTAGAACTAATAATTGGTTTTTGGGACACATGCAGATTTTTTTTATCAGGTTGAAGTAAGTGGCAACACGTACAAGTTAGAGGAATCGGAGTAGTTGGTCCATTTTGTTTGGTGTGGTCGTGAACTTTCAATTGGTTAATTATTTTGTTTGGTGGTTATGAACTTTTAGACGTAGTTGGTGGTTTTCACTTTGTTTCATGGATATATGGTTGTCATTTTGTTTCATGGATATTTGAACTAAACGATGTTTTAATATGCTTACGTTTGGTGTCAATTATGTTTTTTGTGATCGTCGTGGTGAATCTATTAAATGTATGCATGGTTGAGTTGGTTAAATGAATATAATGAATTTGTTTATTGATGCAATTTATAGCTTTTGATTATTAAAAGTTTGACAAAAATACAGTCTTTAATTTGTGACGAAAATGGTGGCAAATTAGTTTTGTCACATTCCAATTTGGTTAATGAAATTAAAACATTGATGACAAATATTTTTTCTCACCCAAAAGCATTAATAGAGAAATGTAGCGATAAAGTAGTTCATTGCTATTTGTTAGAGAACAAGGGACAAAACTCAATTAACGACAAAATCAATTGTCGTCTCAAGTGTTCGAATTTATCAAGAAAGCATACATCCTTGACGAATAAGTTCGTTGCTAATAATATACAATTAATGACGAAATATTTTTGTCATGTAAAGGTATGCTTTGGCTACAATATGGGGTCAATGGCGACAAAAATATAACCCAATCGCGACAATATAAGTCGTCGCTAAATAATGCTATTTGGCGATGAAAGATAAAATCATCGCTAATAAGTAGACATTTACTGACAAAATCCATTATTGTTGTTAAATGGATTCCACGTCGCACTTCTAGCGACGACGTGGTGACGAAACATTAATTGTCACCAATTGAATTTCAATTGGTGACAAAAAGGAATACTTTAGGCGACGAAAAGTTTCGCCACTAATTCACAGTTTTGTTGTAGTGTATGTATCGAAATATAATAAATTTGATAGAAAGGACATCAGAAAATTGCATGATATACCAGCATGTTGGGCTATAGAGATGCTCTTAGAGGCTATTAAATCTATTAATTCATGTATTAAAAATATGGTCGTTGGAGGCTATTAAATCTACTAATTCCTATATTAAAAATATGGTCGTTGGAGGCTATGAAATCTACTAATTCTTGTATTAAAAATATGGTTGTTGGAAGCTATTAAATTTATTTTTTTAATAAAATGACAGTTGGGCAATTTGTTTTATAAATATCGTACCCTCTTCCCATTTTAGTATGATGGAAAAGATTAAGAGTAGTTCCTGTCACAAACTGAGTGTATTACTTTGTATTTCAAAAGTTAAAGGGAGGTTTCGATTTTTTTATTTTTTATTTTTTGTTTTCGAGCAACAAATTTGAAAAGGTGTTTGGTATACCAGTCCTTTGCTGTGCACAAGAGACTAAGACAGAAGAGATTCTGGGCTATTTTATCCTGGGGACGGCATGGCAATCTACGAACTACTTGCACAATTATGGCAGAGCCGTGAAACATCTTAAAAAGAGCGAGATCCATGACTCAGCCCATGATTTGTTAAAGAGGCCAGGCTACAGATCCAGTAAGTAAGTCCGCTCTAATATTATTTATAATTCCAATAATTTTAAGACGTTTTGTTCTGCTGGTGCAAATTTATCGCCTCATGTGATCACTATTAAAGCTGGCAAGGTATATCTGTTTATCACTATACTTACGTTTGATTCATATACCATATTGGCTATTGCTGCTTTATCACAATTGTTTATTTTTCCTGTTTGGAATGCTGTAATTCTGAATAGTGTGTGTAACGATGTATTAAACTAGCATTTATCTTATTAAATTTGATTATAGTAACATTTAGGCGTGGGACAGTGGTTTCATGTTTAGTTATATGCTTGTATATATGGGTGCGAGTGTATATGTGCTTTGTACCATATTTGTAGGTGTAGCAGTTCCAATTTTTTGTTGACTTATATGCAAGTATTTTTTGAGACAAGAGGTATATATAGTTAGTGAGGAAAATGTCAATACTTAATTATAAAGTTATAAATGAGCTGAATGAAGATGTTCCATTATCTCTTTTTATTTTGGTTGGATCTTGAATCCAAAATGTCAAACTTCTTTGAATTATTTATTGAAATTACTACTACAATGTCTAAAAGTTGAACCATATGTTGTAGGCATGATAGGCTGATAACCAAGCAAACTCTGATGATATATATTTATTTATATTGATTGTTGATGAGATGGGTTTTCATTGGGTGTCTTTTTTTTTTTTGGATGGGATATGGTGTCTTCCACTTACCTATTATACGTAACATATATTATTATATTACAGTATATAATAATTGTACAGCGGGTGATAGTCTGGTGAACATGGATAGAAATTATTCGATGTGGTCAGTTTGCATGAATTTGTTGACCATTTTGACCTAATAGCTTTAGATTGCAATATTTTGTTCATTCGAGTTCTATTCGGTATGATTTTTATAATTTATGGGGATAAGATTACTAAATTGTATATTTTTTTTTAGTAGAGTACCCCACTCTAAAACAAAAGTTATCCCTTTTAAGTATTGAAAATTGAAAGCCCATGTTATATTATTTTTTAGATTTGGTTAGTTGGCTTATGTTAAGATTTTAATCCTAAGAAACTTGTTAGTAAAGCTATAGAGTATATATTTTTGGGATGTGCATGTCACACCCCAATTTTTAGACAACCAATTATTAGTCAAGGGAGAACCCTCAACCAATATCCAACTGTCCAATCATCAAGGTGCTTGTAATATAAAAACATCACACAGTCTGTACCAAAATAAATCAATACTCACAAGTGCTAAAGCAACGGTCAACATCCAACTAAAAAGTCAAACCTTAAATCCAAATCCAAAACATACTAAAAATCTAAAAAGAACACTTCACTAAATAAAATCTTAAATTGTTAAAATGGCCCACAGTGCCAAAATCTTATTTCTAAACTCTCTAAAGTGATATAAAAACGAATCAAGAGAACAATGCAAGACTCCACACGCCTCCTGCTACCAGGTACCACTAACTCCCTACTAGCCCTGCAAATTATGATCGGCTACACTCCAACAAGAACGCACCCGCGAGAAAAAAAAACTCACGGGTCAGTCACATGACTGGTATGAGTTAAACCACACACACACAGCTTCAGGATCACCCGTTGACCCTTTAACTACCACACAAAATATTAACTCGGGCAAGAGAGTAGTTCCACTTCACATATTGGGACGAGCGGTAGTTTCCCTTTATGTGGTGGCCATGCAGTTCTCGCCCGAATTTAAATAAAGTAATACTTACCTAATGTCCCATGGTGAGTCAATACCTGCAAAATGTTAGTGGACCCACCATCCTGCAACCACAAGATTAATAACAGCAAAATACTACAAGAATATGCAGAACTACTTGTACTAAGATAAATGAAGGATCATTATCACAATTTACTTACTACACGTCCCAATACAATGTATAAGAAAATAACAACAGACGAGGAAATCAACATTTTATATCCTTTAACCCATAGGAAATTTTATTAACAATAATTCTCTTACTTTTATGTACGATTCGTTATTCAATTTCCTAGGTTTACCACTTGGCTACCCTCCATGGTACACCCACACATATATCCCATGTGTGCCCGGACATACTACCAACATCCACTCTGGTGCCAGTTTGGTTGGGGTATCAACCAAACCAGGTATACACACAGAAGGCTAGTCAATATGCCTAGACGTCTAACAAAATAAGCCGGGCATAAGGCTTAGGCCAGCTTGATCACGAAGCCACTGGCAAAAAGATACACTCAGCAAGTCGAGCTACCAAAAACAATATCACAACTGGGAGTGGTGAACTCTAAGGAACTTGAAACTATTTTGCATTTTTGGAATTATACAATTTAATCGGACTCAACGTTAATGACTATCACCTATTTCTTTTCATAGCTCAACATTATAGGAGAATTCATGTATCTCCAAGTAATCTTCGTTAATTCATACGAACAATAAAAAAAAAAACACAACGAATCGTATTTTCCCAATTTCGTACATTTTAATATACTAAAAAACTGCTACTGAAATCTTCAATTTCTGCCCAAACGATGCAGAATCAGGAAAAATACCATTAGACGAAAAACGTGCAGAATCACGTTTTACATGAGACTCGCGAACAGAATGTTCAAATTCAAAGTCACGATTTTCTAATAATTTTCTAAAGTTTCTGCGACTGTGTGAATTACACATAAAACGAATTTCACATATATTTTCTAACAAACATGAATATTTCACATATGGTCTTGATCAAACTAACGATTCACCTAACCCTTTCGAATACCCTAATGTCATGATCGCAAAGTCACACGAAGGGGAAATAGACTATCTAAATTACTTCAACAATAGCGTGTATCCCTTACAAAGATTTAACCCTAACAATTAAATTAAATATGTACGTACTAATTTAATTACTCCCGTATACACATATACATACGTGTATATATATATATATATGAATACACAAAGTTTAACTCACCTAGTTGATAAAAAAAATGGCAATCACGAATACCCCACGATCCACACGTGACCACGAATCTGGGACCGTTCTCGTTCTTCTCCCTTTTCTTCTTCTTCTTCTTCTTCTTCTTCTTCTTCTTCTCTCTCTCTCTCTCTCTCTCTCTCTCTCTCTCTCTCTCTCTCTCTCTCTCTCTGCGGCTGTGTAAAAAGGGGGAGGGGTTTCTCTTTTTCTTTTTTTTTGACTTAATGTATATACATTAACCTAATATTATATAACTATAGACATACACATACAATATAATATTAAATAAATATCATAACACACTCCACACCAAACACACGCACACGTGCACTACTGATATTCTCAAATTTTAAAATTTTCAATAGTATTTCCTATGGTGTAAAACACTCACACTAATTTTCGTATATTACCCACATTAAAATTTCAAATAAAATCATAAAGATACTAAATAAAATACTATAAACTATTTAAAATAATCGGGATATTACAATGCATTTAACAGTTATGCCTATAACTTTTAAGATAACTATGTGTGTGACTTTTGAATACTTTAATGTTATTTTTTGTAGATAGAGATTTCATTTTTAAATTGAGGAATAGTGAGAGCTCTCAACCTCTTGTTCGTCCCGCCTAGATATATTATGTTAAGGTGCATGGCAGCTCAGGTCACGACATATTTTTTGAACCCCCAAGGATTAAGAAAGCTAATTGCTAAAAAGATTTTGGAAGCAATTTTTATACATTTACTTTAGAATGAGATTATATTTGTTACTACGATACTCTAACCTTTTTAAATATTTTTTTTTTAAGAAGCCAATCAAGATGAGAGAGAATTTATCATGTCTAATGGTGCTGAATTCTTGTGAGTTTACTACCTGAATTGGAAGTAAGTGGAATCTTAAAACCCTTTTAAAACTCGATGGTTTTATAATTTTTATTGGAATATGTAAAGCTAGGGTTTTAAGCTAAAAAAAATATGTTGATTTTATAGATACCTATTCTCCAATTTTACATCCATATAGTTTTATTAGCTGTTACTGTAACAACCTGCATTTCCATTTAATTTAAAATTCACGTCTATATTTAATTTATTTGTAGTTGCATTGACATATATAAATTCAATTAGCATTGTCTGCTTTTATTTTAATTTCAGTCACATGTTTGGAATATTAATTTCTTATCTAATTCACATTTAAATTTTATTGGGGGCCAAACTGCAATTTTACAAAATTAGTAATGCATGTGTGGATTTCAAAGTCTGTATTTCAAAACGGTGAAAATAACTTCTATTGACTCAATCAGTATTTTTATAAAACCAGAAAATCAATTCTTAAGTTAAAATGAAATTCCCGTATTTTTGTGGTGACCACTGCGCTCCGAAAATACCAGTTTATGTCCAAAACTGTCCGCGCTGTGCTAAACTTCCCCAGATTTTTGGAAGTGATGTAAAGTGTGATTGGACATACACTTTACTTGCCATTTATGGCAAGTGATCATTGGCTTAGGCCTTGTTTGACAATGCTTTGTGTGTGTGTGTATTGTTGTGACCAAAAGCCAAATTTCCCAAACACTTCTACTTAGGTCCCTATTACTCTAACTTGACCCTTGGTGGAGCTTTGGAGTTATATCAGTGTTTATCTACGTATGTATAAGCTGTGTATATTGTGTACATAGTTAATTAGGAAATCAATTAGTTTGTAGAGTGTAGGAGGCACAACTTCGGCTCCAAGTTCCTCAATTGGCTCTCTTTATATGATCATTACAAACACACAATCTGCAGAATTTCAATTGCAGAGAGAGTTGAGAGGAATACACAGTGAGTTCTTCAAATTTTAGAGAGAGAGGAGCTCAATCACCATAGCTAGAGCTTAAGTGGATTTCTTAATTGGCCTTTCTTTCTCAGCATCTATTTTGAATCTTCATACTCAGTGAGTATTACTAACTCACTCAAAATGTAATCTATTCCTTATTTACTGATTTGGGTAGTTAATTTGTAGAATCACCATTGATGTTGTACGTTGAAGTTCATAGCTTGAAAAATGGAGATTTTCCAAACTCAACCAAAACCTGTTTTGTTAGATGAATATGATAGATTACATGTCATATATGCTATACCCAAAGTTTTAAAGCCTAATTTGTTCATATGAAAAAGTATATAAGAAAATAAATTTTGACATGTTTTAGTTTTCCATAAAATTGGAGAGTTATAGTTAGAATCATGTTAAGATAATCATAGATTCTTAATCCTTGTTGAAAAAGGAAGAGATTCATATATAACATGATATAGTTACTCACAGAATTGAAAATGGGTCAAAAAGACCCTGAAAATCTGAAACAGAGCAGTTTCTGCGAGGAAGATGAAGCCTCAGCTTCATCTCGCGCCACGATCGCGCGCGCGAGAATCGCGCGAGCGATCTTTCGCGCGAGCGGACCGCGCGCGCGATCCTTGCTTTCCCAGGCAGACATAAGAGTTTATATATATATATTGAAATTTGGCTGGTCGCGCGAGCGAGGGTCGCGCGAGAATCCCTTCGCGCGAGCGATCCGCGCGCTCGACCTTGATTTCCACAGGCAGACAGAAAAGTTTATAATAAAAGGAAATTTGGTCATATCGCGCGAGCGACCTTTCGCTCGAGCGACCCGCGCGCGCGAGGTCTGGCAGTTTCTGTTTTTGTCTGTTTTCTGTTAAGGGACTGTTTGGTTCAACTTTTTAGTACTGTTAAGGTTCTGTTTGGGATATTTAGTTAATCAGAACTCTATTTGGTTATGTTTTGAATGATTAAAACATTATATTGCAAGTTATCAATCCCCGTACGCGTGTTGTTCCTTTAATTCAGTGTTTTGCTTAGGTTCATGTGCATATCATTCATGTGGGGTCAGTGGTACATGCATGTGGGTGTCAGTCTGTGTGGAAAGAGTATGAGTTTGAGTTTGTGGTCGTAGTTTGTGGTTGTGGATTGAGTTGTGGTTGTAGTTGTGATTGAGTTGAGTTGTGGTTGTAGTTGTGGTTGTGGTTGTGGTTGTGGTTGTGGAGAGGGTATCTTTGAAATGCGACGGTGGCAAATATGGACACTCCCTGACGCCCATGGAAGCGTTAAAGTGTGTGAAGCCGAACTCGGACATTCCCTGGCACCCATGGTAGTGCTAAAGTGTGGCCTACGGACACTCCCTGATACTCGAGTCTGGATACTGCGTGAGGGGTTGCCCCGGTATTTGCATGGCGGTTAGGGTATTCAAAGTGTGAGGCATTGGACACTCCCTGGTACCCCGGACCAAAGTGTGAGGCAAACTGGACACTCCCTGGCGCCCCGTTGCTAAAGTGTGGCTATCTTAGTGTTTCAAAGATACCATGAGTAAGATAGTGGGTTGTTGTGGCTGTCGAGAGAAAAGAGTCGGCAAGATGAGTGTGGTGCATTGTCTCATTACACGAGTATCTGCTCTTATGAATGATCGACCTTTAATATATTCCTTGTTGTTTTATAAATGAATTCTTTATGCGGTTTAACTATTGATTTTACAAAACTGATAATGGAAAAAGGTAAATGGGTATGTTTTACATTTAAAGTCATGTTTTTAATACTCACCAGCTTCTTGAAGCTGACGACGTTGATGCGTCCTGGACATTCGTGTTCAGGCTTTTCAGGATATAACCAGGAGGAATCATACGACTATGCTAATTGAGAATGGCTGCTTCTGGAATGAAGAAACTGTTTATTATATGTTTTAAGTTATGAACTGTTTTGTTTTATAAGGATGACTGTAACAGACATTAAGCTATTGTTTTAATTCAAGGCGGTCTGTGCCTTTAGATAATCCGTGCTGTAATATTCTTTAAGTTAGAATAATTTTTGTAAGCCTTGATTGCTTTACTCTGATTATTATGTTTTGTTGTTCGACGTTTGGGACGGAATCGATCCTTCAAACTGTCGCGACCTACGGGTCCATAAAGGAAATTAAACGCTTTCCTTATTTATGCTACGTCGGGGCGTGATAGTTACTGATATTTATGATTTACTTTGCAAATGGATGTTAAAATTGTTTTTAAATGGAGAATTAGATGAGGATTTGATTTGGATGAACCGGAAGGTTTATAGATAAAAATAAAGTGTGTATATTTACATACTCTTTATATGGTTTAAAACTGACATCCAACCAGTGGTATGAAAATTTAATCAAACTGCTTTTCACAAATGGAGTCTGTGCTACAATATTTATACATGGCTGGTTTATAATTTTTGGTTCTAATTTAGATATTGCAAAAGAGACCAAAAATTGATTGTCACTTATTCTTGATTTGAAGGATTTGGGTGAAGCCAATGTAATATTATGAATTAATTAAATTACAAAAACTGTTGTGAGCATATATTGATCAACATCGTCATATTGAGAAAGTTTTTGAAAATAAAATTATTATTATTCTTCATTGCAAATCTTGTGGGCTAGATTTGAAATTGCTTATGCAGTGAAAGAGTTACTACCAAGCAGAGTCAGAACCGCTTTGATTAAAGCGTATATGAACAAGAAACCTCCTTCAAAATTAATGACCCCAATATATATTTATTGTGGGAAAACTTAAGGCCACTGGAAGCAAATGATTATGGAAATGAACTCCACAGGCTAATATGATCGAAGAGTCATTTGTGGCTGTGGTTATGGAAGTAAATTCCATGACCGCTTCTGAATGTGTAACAATTACAACTGTTACAAGAGATACTCTCCAATGGAGAATGAAAAATATTTTACTTGGTGATTCATCAGTGCCAAGGATTTGGTACTGGAAAATTGAAATTAAATTTCACCTCTATCTCAAAATTAAATTTAGAAAAATGTATTATATACCCCAGAGATAAGGAATAAATTAATTCTTTTTAAAAAAAAAAGGCTCAAAATTTGAAAGAATTTAATTTTTGATTTTCAGGGCTAGTTTTTAACCAAATTATTTTTTGGAGAAATACGCAATTTCAAAAACAAGAATGCAATTGGAAGAGTAATGAAATTTTTAAAGAAACCTATTAATTTAGGAAGTTTTCTATAAAAAAAAATTCCAATGTACTTGAAGGTTACAGTGATGTCAATTGCTATTCTTAATGAAAGACTCCAAAGCCATTATCGGCTATATATTTTAATATTAGAGTCCTATTGAGAATGTCATGTGTTCCCTGAAAATGACCATGAACCTCAGATTAAATTATGAGAAGCTTATTGTTGTCCTTAAAAGATATAGCGATGTTGATTGGAATACCTTTCCAGATGATTCCAATTGGCCACAGTAGATACTTTTTTATTGCTGGCGGCGCAATTATGTTGGCTTAGTCCACAATGGAATCGGAGATGATACCATTAGTTACAGCTAGTGAGGGAAGCTTGGCTGAAAAGCCTGCTATGAGATACCCCTTTAAGGGAGAGATAGATACCAGTTGTTTTATCCACTTACAATAGTACCGCGGCTATTGCAAAAGTATAGAACCGCTATGACGGTAATAGGTGACAGAAATGTCACAGGAACAGCGCTATCAGAGATATTTTCTCTACTGAAACTGTAAGAGTAGATAATGTACAGTCTGAGAATAATGTAGTTAATCCTTTAACGAAATAACTGACTCAGAAGGAAGGTTGTAAAGCCTAGAAAGGGATGGGACTAGAGCCCATAGACAGTTGAGTCACTTATGATGGTAACACAACTTATATACTGGAGATCCCAAGAAATGGGTTCAATGGGTAATTACAAGTCATGATGTGATATGAGTGGAATCATGCTATTATTATAACATGGGATTAACACTCCAAGTCCATTCCTAAGAAGCATGACATCTTGAAGCAGCAAAAGGATGAGTTACTAAAATTCTTAGTGAGATCTAAACTCTTTGTTGAGTGGGATTCCTAGCTTCAGGAGTATCCTTATTAGACTCACCTATGCAATTGTGGAAGTGTGGCCGCATCCTGTGAAATTTGGGCAAATTCTCTAGACCATTCGCTATACTGGGATATAAGCACATGGCCATAAAGTGTTGGCTTTGTACTGCACTTTAGTAAGGTTGTGTGTGAGGTGGTGTCTGGGATAGAGTTCAAAACTAAGATTACTCTAATATAATCGGAAGCACTTTCACTATGTAAAGGCTCAAGTTGAACAACACATTTATTTATGCACAGTCTTCTGATCAGTTGCTCGATGAAAAAATTCTTATTTTAAAATTTTATTAAAATAAGTGGGGAATTGTTGAAATATTTTAATAAAATCGAGTTTTTGTCTTATTGGATTTATTTCCACTTATTTGAGCCTTGGGCCTTGTATTTCAAAAAACTCAAATAAAGCCATTTACATTGATGTGATTAGTATCCCATATTAAAAATATAGTCGTTAGAGGCTATTAAATCTATTAATTCGTGTATTAAACATGGTCGTTGAAGGCTGTTAAATCTACTAATTCCTATATTAAAAATATGGTTGTTGGAAGCTATATATTAAATTTACTTTTTAATAAAGTGACAGTTGGGCAGTTTATTTTATAAATACCGTTCCCTCTTCCCATTTTAGTATGATGGAAAAAAGTAAGAGTAGTTCCTTTCACAAACTGAGTGTATCACTTTGTATTTTGTTTTATTTTCAAAAGTTAAAGGGAGCTTTTGATTTTTTATTTATTTTTTGTTTTCAAGCAACAAATATAAAAAGGTGTTTGGTATACCAATCCCTTGCTGTGCACAAGAGACTGAGACTGAGGAGATTCTGTGTTGTTTTATCCTGAGGACGGCGTGGCAAATACGAACTGCTTGCACAATTGGAGCAAAGACACGAAACGTCTTAAAGAGAACGAGATTCACGACTTGACCTATGATTTGTTAAAAAAGATACTGATCTGGTAAGTAATTCCGCTACAATATTATTTATAATCCCAACAGAAAGAGAGGAGAAAGCTGGAGTAACGTGGTTTTGGAAGGAAAAAGTTGCAACCGGAGGGAGAGTGAGAATTTAACATGAGAGAGAGAGAGAGAGAGATTAGAGATTCCTTTCGATATAGATTAGATTAGATATTGATCTTTATACATTTGATTTGAGTTAGATTATATTAGATTAAATTAGATATTGATATATATATATATATATATTTGATTTTGAATCTATATATATATATATATGTAAAGTATATAAGGAAAATTATGATAAGTTCAGATAAAAAAAAAACAATTCATGTAAATTAATGTTTGACCTGGTCGCTATATCTTCCACATTCAAGTAACATCAAAAAGTAATTGGAAAATACAATAGCAGCCAATAACAGACAACTTGACTCCACTTATAAAACTCTATTTTTTTCCCTTTTTTTTTCCTTCTAAATTTACAATTGTTTATAATTATTTGATCAATTAAGGTGCTTTGCTTGAGATATTTGGGAATAATAATGAGAGAATATATGTTGAGATTATACATATATATTTATATTATATACATATAAAAAATGAAGAAAAATTAGGTAGGCAGATATATAAGAAACGTGGGATAGAGGGAAGGTGTGAAAGAGTATATATGGAGATTAAAAATTAATTAAAAAAAATCAGTCTATTTCAATACTAAAAATATTATTTTCAATGTTGCAAATTCACTCACTTAAATTTTGAGTGTCTAAAATTTAGCACTTAATTTTCAGTTTTATCAAACATATCGTTAGTGTTTAATTTTAAGCATAGAAAATTTAAGAATTAAATATGGTTAAAGTAAAATATGGATAACTTCTTTTTGGTTAGAACTCTTGCACTTGTAAAAGAAATAGATAGATTAGATGTGCTTTTTTTATTTTTATTTTATTGCAAAACATGAAAATTCCATTTCACAAAAAGTAAGTTCACGGGGAACAAATACAAACAGAAGTACTTGGATTTAATGGTGTGTGTATATATATATATATATATATGCATAAAACAAAAATTCTCCAGATGTAGTGCCCTATTAAAAAAATGACCTCTGTTTTGACCGTCGAATCATGTTTAAAAATTGAATCTAGTTAAATGGAAATATGGTTCCATATGCAAGAGGGGAGATCATATTCAGTTTGATTGTTATTAAAATGTTAGCTATTTATAGTTGGATTGCATAAAATAGCTACTCATTCAGTTTATTATTGATACAGTGACAAAAACCAATTAAGTCATGAGGCAAAACACTGTTTGAGTAGTCACTCCACTACTTTACTTTTAATTTTGACTACTACTATAAATAGTTTGTGGTGTTTAGACAAGGGTTACAAAGGAAAAGGACACACCCACTTGATGCAATAGAACAACTTGACCTACATGTTGGAAGTGGTCAACGTAAATATGGTAATTTTTGGAAGGTGCGCTAAATTATGCTCCAACCTTCACAAATTAAGAAATAAAAGTGAATTTGTTATCAAAAAAAAAGTAATAAAAGTGAATTGTCATCATATGTAGTATTCTGTTAAGGATAAAATTTGGCGGTACAATCTGTTGTGTACAATTCAAAAAAATATATCTATATTTTTTCATGTGATATCAATAAATTCCACAATACATAGAAAAGAGAAAAACATTTTTTTTTTTAAATTGTGCACAAAAAATTATACACAAGTTATGTCAATAAAATCATCCATCTGTTAAATAATTGAAAATGTCCAATTGATCTTATCTTCTAGGCCATGGTTTTTGCACTCATGTATTGGAAATGCATGTTACACATCTACTCTACGTACAACTCACTGTCCTGTCATATATTTATTATAAGGGATAATTACATTTCAGTTAATTTTTTGTATAAAATTTAAAAATCAGTATATTGCCTTTTTAAAATTTAAAAATATTACTCCCTCCGTCCCATAATAAGTGTCCACATTTCTTTTTTTGAATGTCCCACAATAAGTGTCCACTTTCCTAAATTGGTATATAGCTTTTACTTACTTTCCAAAACTACCCTTATAATAAAGACAAGGTAGCATTTATTTGTGGTCCCAAAACAAGCAAAAAGTCAAACACCCATCACATCTAAGGGTAAAATTGGAAAGTGACTCTTTAATGAACCAAAAAAATTAATATAATACAACTTTCTTAAACATTGTGTAAAATGTAAGTGGACACTTATTATGGGACGGAGGGAGTAACAATTATTAAACAAATTTAAAAAGTCACAAACAAAATTATAAAAAAAATATCAACTTTTGAGTTGTTATTTTGTGTTTTAGTCTATTTAATATTTTTAACGTTATGGATTTATACCAAAATATTATGATGATTGTTCCCAACGTTTGAACAGTTACACCCGACTTTGAAATAAGTTATTCCCTTTTCAAAAGTAGCTCCCAAATATTTCGTAAAGTTACTCCCAACATTTAAAAGAGTTGTTCTATTATGTCATATAAAATTTAGTGACTTTTTATTTTATTTTTTTTTTAAAAGTAATCTTTTTTAAATTTAAAAAAAGCAATAAATTGACTTTTTCCATACAAGTTTTGGACTGATCCTAAAAAACGTCATGCCATGAGAGTCAAGTGGACGCTTTTTCACTCAATGACGGTGGCCCAGTGGGTCATTAAAAATGGGAGATCACTTTGGTACACCAAAGTGGTATTGGTGTATGTACACTAAATTACTTTGTCAAGTGTCAATGATTGATTGGAGGAGAAAGTAAAAGTTGGTGGCCATTAAATAAACTTGTGATAGGCTGATAGCAGGTTGCATGTACATATTACATGTTTGTTCCTTTATTAATAAAGGTTGTTTCTAAGTCATGTATGTTTGTTCATTTTTAAAAGATTTTTCTACCTACCTAGTACTTAGTTGAAGAATTTAAGGTTGCATTAATACGTCCACTAATATTTGGGATATATTTCAACTACCAAATTCCCAACACTTTCACCCTCTCAGATTACTCACTCTCTTAGTTTCACTTTCACAATATATTGAAGTTTTTTTTAGAGAAAACAACCTAAGTTAAAGATTTACTACAAGGTATTTTCCAAATTTTCACATTACTTATTACCATATAATGTGGTGTTATAGTTTGTAGATTTGTGAAAAATTTTATTAATCTGGAACAAAAATATTGAACTGAAAGGAAAAAAAGTCATAATGTTTGAAAACAAAACTTTCTTGACTTAGAAACAATACGTATATTTCATGAAGACTTAAAAATGTAGATTTTATGTTCGATGAAAACAAATGTGTCTAGAACAGTAAGTTACATAATGGAACCATGTATAAAAATCTAGGAACCATATTTTACGATACTAGATCCATGTATTAACGATAATGGAACCGTATTTAATTTAGAGGAACAAAACTTAGAAATCAAAGGGACCAGAGAAGAAATTTAGAAACCATATTTTACGAGAATGGAACCATGTAATAACGATAATGGAACAATGTTTAATTTAGAGCAACAAAACATAGCAATCAAAGGAACCGAGAGAAGAAATCCAGGAACCATTTTTTAAGGATAATGGAACCATGTTTAATTTAGAGGAACAAAACTTAGCAATCAGAGGAACCGAGAGAAGAAATCTAGGAACCATGTTTTACGATAATAGAACCATGTCTTAACGATAATGGAACCATGTTTAATATAGAGGAACAAAACTTCACAATCAAAGGAACCGAGAGAAGAAATCTAGGAACCATGTTTTACGATAATGGAACCATGTCTTAACGATAATGGAACCATATTTAATTTAAAGCAATAAAACTTAGAAATCAAAGGAACCGAGAGAAGAAATCTTGGAACCATGTTTTACGATAATGGAACCATGTCTTAACGATAATGGAACCATGTTTAATATAGAGGGACAAAACTTTACAATCAAAGGAACCGAGAGAAGAAATCTAGAAATCATGTTTTACGATAATGGAACCATGTCTTAACGATAATGGAACCATATTTAATTTAGAGCAAGAAAACTTAGAAATCAAAGGAACCGAGAGAAGAAATCTTGGAACCATGTTTTACGATAATGGAACCATGCATTAACGATAATGGAACCATGTTTAATATAGAGAAACAAAACTTTACAATCAAAAGAACCGAGAGAAGAAATCTAGGAACCATGTTTTACGATTATGGAACCATGTCTTAACGATAATGGAACCATATTTAATTTAGAGCAAAAAAACTTAGAAATCAAAGGAACCAAGAGAAGAAATCTTGGAACCATGTTTTATGATAATGGAAGCATGTCTTAACGATAATGGAACCATGTTTAATATAGAGGAACAAAACTTTACAATCAAAGAAACTGAGAGAAGAAATCTAGGAACCATGTTTTACGATAATGGAACCATGTCTTAACGATAATGGAACCATATTTAATTTAGAGCAAAAAAACATAGAAATCAAAGGAACCGAGAGAAGAAATCTTGGAACCATGTTTTACGATAATGGAACCATGTCTTAACGATAATGGAACCATGTTTAATATAGAGGAACAAAACTTTACAATCAAAGGAACTGAGAAAAGAAATCTTGGAACCATGTTTAACGATAATGGAACCATGTTTTAACGATAATGGAACCATGTTTAATATAGAAGAACAAAACTTTACAATCAAAGGAACCGAGAGAAGAAATCTTGGAACTATGTTTTACGATAATGGAACCATGTATTAACGATAATGGAACCATGTTTAATATAGAGGAACAAAACTTAACAATCAAAGGAACCGAGAGAAGAAATCTTGGAACCATGTTTTACGATAATGGAACCATGTCTTAACGATAATGGAACCATGTTTAATATAGAGGAACAAAACTTCACAATCAAAGGAACTGAGAGAAGAAATCTAGGAACCATGTTTTACGATAATGGAACCATGTCTTAACTATAATGGAACCATATTTAATTTAGAGCAAAAAAACTTAGAAATCACAGGAACCGAGAGAAGAAATCTTGGAACCATGTTTTACGATAATGGAACCATGTCTTAACGATAATGGAACTATGTTTAATATAGAGGAACAAAACTTTACAATCAAAGGAACCGAGAGAAGAAATCTAGGAACCATGTTTTACGATAATGGAACCATGTCTTAACGATAATGGAACCATATTTAATTTAGAGCAAAAAAAACTTAGAAATCAAAGGAACCGAGAGAAGAAATCTTGGAACCATGTTTTACGATAATGGAACCATGTCTTAACGATAATGGAACCATGTTTAATATAGAGGAACAAAACTTTACAATCAAAGGAATTGAGAGAAGAAATCTTGAAACCATGTTTTACGATAATGGAACCATGTCTTAACGATAATGGAACCATGTTTAATATAGAGGAACAAAACTTATCAATCAAAGGAACCGAGAGAAGAAATCTAGGAACTATGTTTTACGATAATGGAACCATGTCTTAACAATAATGGAACCATATTTAATTTAGAGCAAAAAAACTTAGAAATCAAAGGAACCGAGAGAAGAAATCTTGGAACCATGTTTTACGATAATGGAACCATGTCTTAACGATAATGGAACCATGTTTAATATAGAGGAACAAAACTTTACAATAAAAGGAACCGAGAGAAGAAATCTTGGAACCATTTTTTACGATAATGGAACCATGTCATAACGATAATGTAACCATGTTTAATTTAGAGCAAAAAAACTTAGAAATCAAAGGAACCGAGAGAAGAAATCTTGGAACCATTTTTTACGATAATGGAACCATGTCATAACGATAATGTAACCATGTTTAATTTAGAGAAAAAAAAACTTAGAAATCAAAGGAACCGAGAAAAGAAATCTTGGAACCATGTTTTACGATAATGGAACCATGTCATAACGATAATGGATCCATGTTTAATTTAGAGCAAAAAAAACATAGAAATCAAAGGAACCGAGAGAAGAAATCTTGGAACTATGTTTTACGATAATGGAACCATGTCCTAATGATAATGGATCCATGTTTAATTTAGAGGAACAAAACTTTACAGTCAAAGGAACCGAGAGAAGAAATCTTGGAACTATGTTTTACGATAATGGAACCATGTCCTAACGATAATGGATCCATGTTTAATTTAGAGGAACAAAACTTAGAAATCAAAAGAACCTAAAAAAGAAGAAATCTAGGAACCATTTTTTTTTATGATAATGGAACCATGTATTAACGGAACCATGTTTAATTTAGAAATCAAAGGAGCCATATTTACTATAATAGAACCATGTATGAATGATAATGGAATCATGTTTAATTTATTGAAAACTATGGATGAAGGAGGTATATTTTCAAGACTTTGAAATCAAATCTCCTTAGGATGAGAAGGGGTAGAGGTGGAGGGAGAAGTGGAGGGAGAAGTGGAAGAAGGGCTCCTTCAATTACCGATGTATGGCATGCATATTGCTCTTACACAGATCCTAATGGGTAGACTTGGTATGGTGAAAGGCGTCCTTTTGTTAGCACCCCAATACCTTATAATTTACCTTTCACAAATGTTGGGCACATAATCATTGGTGACGCTCACACTCGACTGCCAAATAATGCTGTTGTTATTGGAGATGATCTACAATGGACAAGATTGTTTGGTATACGGTGTGAGTATGAGTTATATTGTCATTGGCACGGGCTTCCAATACCAATTTCTCGCGCTCCTGATTTGATGCAAAATCCATATAGGGATGATGATCGGGTCATAGATTTGTTGAAGCAAGAGATTCGACAGATGAAACGACGATTGCAGCGTGTTCACGCAATAGAAGGTGCAAAAAAGTATTATGACCCCCCCGTCTTTGCTATACAGGATATTGAATGTGATCCATACTATGCCGATGTTTATCCCAATCTATCGGATTATCGTGAGGACGATGTTGATGGTGATTTTCAGCGTTTTCTTCCTGAGTGTCTAATGAGAGATGACGGAAAGTCTGTATGTTGTTATGAATACTATGGCGATCTAGATGTTGTGTTTAATGATTAGTTATTGTCTATTTATTGTTATGAATACTATGGCGATCTAGATGATGTGTAATATGGAGTATGTTTAGTGCACAACTATTTAAGGATGTCTTTTGTTTCTAAGATATTATATTCTGCATAAAAAAAAATGTGTCTGGAAAGAGAAGTCTATTATATTTTATTTCACAAGTTTGTGATCATGGAACAAAATCTGAATATTATGATTATGGAACCGTGTACAAATGATTAAGGAACTTATTTGTATTTATAATAAAACCGTGTATGAATGATTAAGGAACATAACTTAGAAATCAAAGGAACCAACACTGGAAATCCAGGAACAATAAGTAACTATAAGGGAACCATAATATCTTATTGTAACTTGATTTTTTCTGCAGGTTGAATTGCAATGGGGGATGGTAATTGTTCTAAGGGGAAAATGTGATTATTGATTTAACAAATGATGAGGACATCGATTTTAATGATGATGATGATGATAACTCAGATGGTGGGTTCGAATACTCCTTTAGTGTAGCTAAGACAAAGTCTAAGGACACATCTGGGTTCGAATACTCCTTTGGTGTAGCTAAGACAAACACTAATGAGACATCTGGGTTCGAATACTCCTTTGGTATAGCTAAGACAAACACTAATAAAACATCTGGGTTCGAATACTCCTTTGGTGTACCAACGATAAACACTGATGACATATGTCCAGAAGTTGGTGGGAGCACACTCCACCCACCTTTGTTTGATTTTAACATGGATAAAGCCATGTCAAAGTTGAATGAAGATGATGTGTTGACCTTAAAATTCAAATCAGAGGCTGAAGAGTGTATGATTCAAACGTTAGAGGATATGCTTTGGTTGTGTGTTCTAGACTTCAGAAGTGATTGGGAGAAACATCTACCGTTAATCGAATTTGCTTACAACAACGGGTTTCAGTCAAGTATCGGAATGGCATCGTATAAAGCTTTATATGGACGTAAGTGTTGATCATCGAGTTGTTGGACCGAGGTTGGGAAAAGAAAGTTACTAGGGCCTGAGTTGATACAGGTGACTACTGAAAAAGTAAAGCTAATTCAAGAGCGACTTAAGGTAGCTCAAAGTCGTTATAAGAGTTATGCGGACTCTAAGCGACGACCGATGACCTTTGAGGTAGGGGACTTTGTGTATTTGAGAGTATCACCTTCGAAGGGCATTGTAGATTCGAAAAGAGGGAAAAGCTCAACCCAAGATTTGTAGGACCTTTTGAGATCCTAGAAAGGGTAGGACTAGTGGCTTATCGCCTAGCATTGTCACCGGAGTTGGCGTTTGTGCACAATGTTTACCATGTGTTGATGTTGAGACGATGTATAACAGAGACTAGTAAGATCATTGTACCTGAACCATTGCAGATCCACGAGGACTTTTCTTATATAGAACATCCAGTAAAGATCCTAGATCGGAAGGAACAAGTATAGAGAACCAAGACCATTCCGATGGTAAAAATGTTATGGCGTAGTCACACAGTTGACGAGGCTACATAGGAAAATGAGGAAGAAATGACGAGTGAGTATCCGCATCTTTTCGACCAATGAGGTACAAGTTTGGGGGCAAACTTCCTTTTTGAAGAGGAGAGTTGTCACGTCCGTTCCAAAATTTTTATAGTTTTAACATATATATTCGGATTTTGTGCATTATCAATGTTATTTGATAATGGTGGATGAGGTTGACTGTGAGTCAACTGTGAGGTGTCAAGGACAAGGGAACTTGAAAGTTCATTTAGAATTGGCATGATTAAATGGTATTTATGTGAATTGAATGTTATTTGGCAATATCTGGTATTTTGATGAATAGTAAATATACCTGTGTAGAGTGATTTTTGATAGTTTTGATATTGTTCTATATCATTTTGAGAACTGTGGTGAGAACGTGAGTGACACATTATATAAAAGAGTAGGTTGTGTAGAGATTCCACAGAATTTAGTTTTCGAACGTATATTTTGGACCCAAACATGACTAAGTCGAAAACTTTTATAATTTTTAGTTTTCACTCGTAAAGGCATAAAATGGACGTGTGCGACGTTTCAAGAGTTAATTAGAAGTTTAAGAAACTTGCAGGGAGGTAAACATAAATTCTAGAAAGTTTGCTTATAAGTAGATAAGGTTGAAATTTCATTTTTTTCAAAACTTTACAAAATATCATTGGAAGAGAGAGAAAAGGGGGATTTAGTAGCTTCGAGCTTCACGACCCCGATCGACAACCGTTCGTCCGTCAGATTTCAACCAGATTTGATATTTGAACTCGTGGAGGTAAGATCTACGTTTTGATACTACTTAGGACACGTTTGGCAACTTTTTTCAAAAATCTAATTTCTAAAAATTTGGGAAAAACCCAGTAAAACTTGTAGGAATCGCGTATAACTTGAGATCCGACGTTTATTCGGGCCTCTAGTCGATCCTTCAAAGTTTGAAGGAGATCGCACGAGGTTTGAATTCTAGATCTATGAAATATATGAGTTTTTCGTGTTTTAAATATCGGTTTTGATATTTTGGATCTGGGCGAAATTCATGTACTAATAAGGCCCGTTAATTATGCACGTGAAATTACATGAAAATCATGTACAACTGTCTATGTGAGCATGCTATGTGTCTACTTGGGTCAAAAGGGGTTTGGTGCAAATTCATCCAGAGGTAAGCTCCTCGAACCTTGAGGATTTGATGATGTTTGATTGTGGTTGTGTCTGGTATGGAGGAAGGCCCAACCAGGACACGGTACCTAGTATGGAGGAAGGCCCAACCAGTGTATGTGATGCGTGGAAGAGGTGTGCCTTCCACGGCATCGACCGGATGAATGCGTACCACTCACCCTAAAGACTATTTTTATGTGTTTTGGATGTTTTTAGCATGGTCTGTCATATATATATACATATATATATATATATACATTTAGAATTGTACATTCAGCATATAGCTGAGCAGTGGAACTGTACTCCATTGCACGTGAGAAGAAGAAAGGCAAAAAAAAGCGTGAAGAGTGAGGCCGTTGAGGAACGTTGGGGAATCACCTTGTTTATATTTTTGTTCTTGTTTTCCCTAAACTTGAAATAGGATTGGAAGTTGTAATTGTTGTAATTGAATTCTTAGGGAGGATCTATAGTATTGTAATCATGTATTCGAACACCTGTAGTGATGGTCTAATTTGTTAAAATTCAGTTGTGTATGTGTTTGTTGTAATTGGGAAATCCATGGATTGATAAAACTGATTGGGTTGCCTTCAGCAGGGGATCAGTCGACTGGACCTGTGTTATTTGAAACACTGCGAGTGAACAGTAGGAATCCAGTCGACTGGGTCCCCAACACAATCGGCTGGACACATGTTGGAAACGTCGATTTTGGTTCTGCTAGAGACACAGTCGACTGGGTGGAGTCAGTCGACTGAGAACTTGAGGTCCCAATCGACTGGACTCCAAACACAGTCGACTGGATGGCTTGTTGTTCCTTTAAAAAAACTCACTGCTTGGGTCTTCAGTCGACTGGGTCTCTACTTCAGTCGACTGGACCTCTGTTTTTCAAAATGGATTCTTTTGGACAGGTTTCAATTGGACAAAACTTTTGCCAAGTGTCCTATTTTCGCGCGTAGCTGTATGGGTCGTGACAACTTATAACATTGAGCTTCTTTCTACATTTATACACATGCGTCAGTTTCAAGATCAAAACACAAAATTGTTTATAAACATAAATGGAGTTATTCAAAATGTAAATGGAGTTAATCCAAAACATACCCTAGTTTTTTTTATAGGTCTTTGAGAAGACGCAAACCAAGTGCTGCAAAAAAGATAACATACATTAATAACATTAGTTCCTCGAAGTTATAGTTGCTACAAGTACAAGTGCGTCCTGATAAACACACAAGACCATTCGTTTTTCCAACTTCACCGGAAAACAACCAAGCACATACATATTGTTATATGGGAGGCTAGGCTTAAGGTCCTTAAAGTTGGGCATATTTGGATTAAAAAAGATACCCCATTAACAACAAACTTACCAAGGACAAAAGCCCAAGCCCATTTTTAACCTATATCCACAATATTAAAACATCACTTTTCAAATCCATTTTACTCTTTCCATCAGACCATCTTTCAAGCAGTCTTTTGAGAAAGCCATGCGCGTGAGGCGCGCTTGGGGAGGCGCGGATCGTGCACATGTGCCTGTGTGGCGCCAAGGGTAGATGCGGTTTTTTTTAAATTTATTTCTTTTGTCTTTTTTTTTTTTAGGAACTTTTGTCTTTTTTTGGCAGGACTTGTTTCCAATGTATATTTTAAATTGTCTTTAATCCCAATAAAGCACTTTTTAATAACCTTTTTCACCACTTTTCCCTTGTTATATACAGTACTATCAAAATGACAAGTCTTATTATTTAAGGTTTAATGCCCTTTGTATGTAGCAATCTATTGGATCTTTTTTTGTTTTTTACTTTGTTTTCTTCTGGAACTTTGGTGCTCAAATTTTCTAGGGAGAGAACATAATTGTTGGAAAACTTTTAGAGCTACTAGAAGGGAGAGATTACAAATTCAGTGTCTAATATGATCTCAAGTTTCAAGTGGATGAAGGAAAAAATAAAAACAAACAATCAAACAAACAAATTGGATTTCTTTTATTTTTGCTTCATAAAAAGAAAAAGAAAATTTGCGGCAAAAAGAGCCAAGTCTATAAAGAAAAATTTTCCTTGCTTAGCAAGAAAAAATAAAAACAAGTATAACGAAAGTGAATGATAATTTTGTTGTGGAATAAATACTAAATTGATTGTCATTATGTTGATAAACATGTTGTGTCGTTTTAACTAAGGGATTGATATATGACTCAATATTGGGCAAACAATATACAAGTGTGTACCACTACTTGGGCTGGGGTTTGCTCACAGTTGGTTCAAAAACGAGAGGGAAAGAGAGGAAAATGGGAATAGTCAGGAAGAGAGAGAAGAGTGATGGTGTGTCTCACTTTAACTTGTAACCGGCTAGAGAGGTGAGGGGGTGGATTTTGGGCCAAACTAGAATAGTTTTTCATTTAAGGGTGAGGTGTTTGGTTGGATGGTTGAGATCACTCCAAACCATCATCCAAAGGTCTTGATTCATTTTGGTACACCAATACCACTTTGGTGTACCAAAGTGATCTCCTTAAAAATGAGTAAATTATATAAACACCTTCTCAACTATAACATATTTTCACTAACACCTCCTAAACTATTTTACCCATCAAATATATCGTCTTAAGTATAACTGTTTGACACTAATACCCATCCTTTATTTTGGCCGTAAAAAACTTAACGTATAATCCTCTAGTGACCATCACGTAATTTTACAATTAAATGACTTGACTTTTTGCCCTTTTTATTATCAATAATGATATACTCGTTCCCTCAACCACACTCCCAACCACATTCAGCATATCTGCCATTGTGGTTATTGGTATGTCACTGTTTACCAACCGTGGCGAATAGTTTTATCTATGGTTTTTATGACGGTTACACTCGTCGTAAATAATTGACCAAATGTACTGGATTCTTGTATTTTATGTGACGATTGGGGCAACATGAGTTGAGGAAACCATAAGTATTGCCTGTTGTATTTGTAACAGTCTAAAAAACATGGCTAATGCTTCGTTTAAATAGGACACGAGGAGAAGTAGTCACAGTTTGTAAACCATCACTAAATGCATTTTTTGATATTTTACCTATTTCCACAAACTTACAATTGTGATTAAAAGTAAAACTTATGACAAAATAGTAAATTGTTATATTTCTTGATTCCTGAAAAACATATTTCTCACATTTATTCATCCATAAATAAATCCAACATGAACCAAAATAAGTTTAACCCAAATGTATCAACTAAGCAATGATAATTGGTACATCCCACAATATCAACAAAAAAAATTGTGCTTCCACAATATCTTGATACATGAAAAGACATAAAATGTCCACAATATTTTCTCAACTAGGTAAATGATGTTGTCAAAATCGAGTTTTTTTTTAACCCTATTAAAACGTAGTATAAAGGAAATACGGTGTCAAGTCCACAGGGATTGGAATGCAACAATGCTTGGTGGGCGCTTAATGACCAATTATAATGCGAAGGGTAATTAACAAACTAAGAAATAAAATTGAGTCTTCGCAACTATGGGTTTGGTTCAATTCGTGTTAGATTATACTACAATGACTATTTAGCAAATGGGAAGAAACTTTGAACAAAACTAAGTTTAATTAAAAATTGGGGGTTTTGTAAATGGAGAAATCGAGTTTTGGGAGCATTCCCCCACCTTGGACCAACCAACACATGGACTTCATACTTGTAGTACATTTTACAGTAGAAAATCCCATTGTGACAAACTATCAAATATGTGATAGTTAACCTACATGCTAGATCGAAGTTCCAATGCAATACATGAGTATAGGTTTGAAGTCTAGGGATTTAACAACTTCCAATGCTTGACATTGTAAGTGAGGTCTCAAGACATCAAACCTAACACCCATGAACTCTATATATACTACAAAGTGTGAAAGTCCTACATTTAAACACACATGGGTCCAATAGTGGGTTTATGATCCCCAACCTACATGATTTAACTACTCATAACTACAATGACATTAATGTTAAAGAGAAGGAAAGAGAAAGTATACCAACTAGAGGAATCCACAATAAATGCCATAGATATATCCAATAAAAATCCAAGAAAATCTTCAATAAAAACTTCAACCATTCAATACATTCACACTCTTCTCTCTCTAACACTAAATGGAAGTGAATGTGGGTAGATGAGAAGTAATGGGGGAGAGAGATGAGGAGATTAGAGAGAAAGAGTGTTTAAAACCTACCAATTCTATCCAATATAAAAGCTAACCCTAACAAAAATCTATCTCTAATTATATATACTCCATACACATAATGGCAAAGTTGTAATAAAATAGGGAGAAATCAACAAAAGCGGATCGATCCCTTCATAATGGCGGATCGATCCGCCTTCATCGAGGCCATTAGTATCTTTCCAAGAAACCGCGGATCGATCCCCTCATTATGGCGGATCGATCCATTTCGGGAGTTCTCTAGCAGAATGTCACTAAGGAATCGCGGATCGATCCCTTCACAAATGCGGATTGATCCGCCTCTTTTAGAACTGATAGTAATTTCCTCAAAAACACACGGATCGATCCCCTCTAAAGTGCGGATCGATCCGCCTTTCCTGAAATCTCTTCTTCCCCCCTTTTACTTCAAGAATGCCATAAGGAATAGGTTCCACTTCACCCAAGCTTGAAAAACCTACAAGAAGGAGATCATTATTGACAAAAAGAGAGTAACACTAAGAAAACACAAAGGTACAATTTTTCCATTAAATCTCCCGAATTAGGTAATAATCCGTGCTCAATACGAGTAAAATCATGAAGTTAAGAATACAATATTGAACACGAATCAGTAAAGTAAACGAAAGAGAAAAAAACATTGATTTGGAGGTAATTTGCACCTTATTCTTCATGAACCTGGAGAACAAAAAAAAAGTAAGAAATAAAGCACAAGTACTTATACAATACCGAGATAAGTTCATTGAAATTAAAATACTATGAAAATTAAGATGCAGTAGCAATCAAAACACTACAACTGTACCATGATATGAATCAAAGCATTCATTTAAAGCACCTACTAGTTGGGTAAATTCTATGATACATCCAACAGGTATAGGATGTCTCTTACATTCTAGTGGTTTTGTTTCTAAAATATTGTATCAATATAATGGCTTTCAAAAGCCAGTGTTTATTCCAAAGTGACCCAGTTTGACACTATTTTTGTCATAATTCTTCATATTAAATAATTAGTTTCAGATTTATATCATCAACTATCTACATAGAGAAGGAAAAGAAAAAACTTGTATTTAGAAAACTAAGCACTTGTAATGACTTACACAACTACCCCTTCCTCAAATCCATTGAAATCGTAAGCGGTGTCGGTTCTCTTCTACATAGAGCCAAAATATTTTAGTGAATAAAATTTCATTCTTATCTTACGACCCAAATCAATTGATCAAACAAAAAATTGTATAGGATGGATTAGATATATCTAAAAACCACACGGAATTCAAACATAAGAAATGGGAAGAAATCAAAGAATAGAATGGAATTGGAGATGTCTCTCTGTGAAGGAAAGAGCAAGAAGGAATGCCTTGCCTTTTCCCATCAAATACAAAATTGGAGGGATCAAATTATGTCACTTAATATAATACCATAACTATATGTGGCTCAAATGGGTTATTAGACTACCAAACCTTGTATCCCAAACTAAAGTCACATTCACTATAAATTAGAATATTCTATGATACATCATAGACTCATTGTGGTTTAGGACGTCATAAATATTAGAGGTTTGGCTACATAGGTCTCAAAATATTGTAACTAAGGTCTTAAAATGCTCTAAATTATAAACATGCATACTTTACTTTTCAAATCAAAGTTGTCATAAATACATATGTGTTGGGAATCATATTTGGGATACAAAATTTGGGATGTGGGATACAAAGCAAACATGCATTGGGAACCATATTTAAGATACAAATTTTGGGCAGCAATGCTAGCCATTCCTCAAATTAAATTGCTTCTTAACATAATATAAACAATAATAGAAAGAATAATCTAGTAAGTGTACAGTTTATGCTTTAACTTGAAAGGGTAAAATAGAATACGACAACACCATGGGGATTCAACTAATCCATTACTTCAATTGGTTGTTAATATTGAATAATATTTAGAATATTTCTTGTAGATCTGTGATTAAGAGATATAGTATAATTAGTGAGTTGTATTATTTCCTCTTTGTTTTTCTTTCCTATTTTAAGTTCTTTGTAATTGTGTACATATAGGGCCTTCCTCATTGTGAAAAATAACATACAGAAATTTTTTTTTTCTCCCAACTCTTCTAACTTGGTATCAAAGCAGAGAGCTTGGGACTAACCTTTTCTTTCTTCCCTTTTTTTTTTCCTTCTCTTGTAATATCAGCCTGGCTGCATCTTGATCTCTTGACAGCAACCCTGCTGTAACGACCCTGGTGCTGTGGGTAGACTGTTGTAGGTGCCTTTGTGGCTGCAGTAAGTGCTGGCAGGCTACACACTGTGGATATCGCAATTTTTCTTACCCACAACTTTTTATTTAAAACATTTTCAAAACATAAAGAGTCGCCACTTAATTTTTTTATAAGGAAAATTAAGAAACCATTTTAAAGAAAACTGATCTTTTAAGAAACCAGAGACTTTCTAAGTCCGGGGATTATGGAATGAGAGAGGAAGGAGCCCGACGGAATAAAACACCCTCTCTCATCCTATCTCGCGATAGGCCTCTACTCAACATCCTTTTAATAGAATTATTAATCTAAATATACCCTCAACTAATACATATGTATAAATAAACATTACAAAAGCATGTCTAAAGGGTATAAGATTACAAATGATAAAATATCACTCAAACCCACATATTTCAATTAGCAAACAATATGACGTGTATTTAGGGAACTAGGAAACTTACCCGGGATCCAACCGCAAATATTTAAATGTGTAATGCATACAAAAGTAGAAATTCTAACAAAGGGGTCTCTAATACACATATATACACATAAGGCAAACCCTAATTCTAAGGTGTCGCCCATTAAGTCAGAAAATTGATAAAATCAAGAAATTAAAATAAACTAAAGAAGAGTTCAAGAAATCATACCTTAATAGCGCTACAAAACAAAGGGTTAATCCACATGATATACAAGATATAAAGTTGGATCTTAAATAACAATCTTAGACCTCTAGCTTAAATCTATCAAATATAATTAAATCTAAAGCAAACAAGTCCTAATTACAAGCATCAAGCCACATGGATGAATATGTACATGATTACATAGATGTAAACAAGAATGAGCTATTGAATTATTCCTTGATTTGTATCATTTAGCCTCTGTATTTAAGCTTAACTAATCATTATTAACACATGGTTTAAGCCTTAGGTCATGGAAAGATCATTTGGACCATTGTTTGCAAGATATATCAAAATTATGACAGAATTCTGAAAATTGCTGAGAGCAGATCAGAACTTCAAAGAAATAAAAAAAAAACATGCTTCCCGTGGTTTGATCTTGATGATTTTTGGACACAAGATGTCTCTGTGTGTCTAGTTCCATCCCAAAAAGAAAGTAAAAGTTTCAACGGTTACATCTCTGGGAATTAGACAAACACTAGACATCACTCAGGGACTTACAACTCTCCGTCCAGAGTTTTTGTATGATTTTCTAAAAATAGTAAAAAAAAAATCAGAAATACTTTGGTCATTTTAGGGTAGCTTCCTAGCACATTAAACTATCTAGAAAAATTTATTTTTGGCCAAGAGCGCTTGATTAAAGTTCTGATTTGCTTATTTCAAAAGAGTATTACTGTTCTGAAACTCTGGACAAATTATAGTTGTTCCACAAAACCATTGACCAAACCACTCTAAACATGAGACTTCCTTAAAACAAAAATTACAGTGGTAGAACTTTGAGTTATAAACACTTTCCTGTTGGTTTCATTCAGTTCCAACGGTTCGATGTTTAACTAAAAATCTATAATCAAAAACAGATTGTGAACTCACTACATCATTTATCAAATGCAACTTTGTTAATTAATTTCATCCATGAGCCATGGAATTCGGCTTGAAGCACACTACCTCTCCTACCATTTGATGGTCATGGGAGACTAACTACATTCATATCTTGATAGTCTCAAAGAAATATGGAGAAATTCTATGAGACCTAAACATAACAAACCTAAACCATGAAGATAGGTTTAGATTTATTAATCAAGTGCACTAATATCAACTTCAATCTTCTTGTAAATCATGAGCTTACAAAAGAATCAAAGGATTTAAAGTCTAAGGATTCAAGTGAGACATTGAGGGTCTTATGAATCTCAAAGATTAATAGGAAGAGAAAAAGAAAATTCAAATACTCTAAGTATATTAATGATTAGAATATAATTAGGACTAATTAACTTAAAGCTTTACCTCCAAAATATCCTCAACTTTGTATTTTTGAAGAACTTCCAAAGACTAATCAAGCTTTCCACCCTCTTTAACTCTTCTAAAATTCACTTCTAATTGTGTTTGGAGAAGAAATTTTAAAAGTTTTAGGACATGGAGAGCTAATACAACCTTTAGATTCAAAAAAATTCTAACCCCTTGCAAGAGGATATTCATCCTCTATTTATAGACAAATTTGAAGGGGTATTTTAGTCATTTTAGAGTAGAAAACCCTAATTCAGACTGTCCTTTGGTAGTACAAAATGTGTTGTATCACAGCTGGCTGTTACAAAATCGCGGCACTTAATGGAGATGGAAGCGGCACTCACTAAGTGCCGAAACGGCACTTGGTGAATGCCGGTGCGGCATTCTCTGAATGCCGCAACTGCACTCATAGAATGCCGCGGACAACTCCATGTACTGCCGTCTATTCATAATTTTGAAATTTAGCGGCACTTTAAGCATTTTAGCGTCAGTTAATGGATGCCGGTGCGATTCTCCCTGAATGTCGTTCCAGCCATTAGTGAGTGCCGCAGCGGCTACCCGTGACTGCCGCAAATCTGCCCAAGTGCTGTTTTGCCTCTATTTTTCTCTTTCTTTCTTTTTTTGCTTTTTGTTTAGGTTAGAGAGTCTTTCGAAGAGTTTGAATCATCTTTGGAAGTCCTAGATTGGCTGGACATTGTCATCATCGGGTCTTGGAGGTAACACTCCCCTTAATTCGACGTTTGGTCAAAATTGGGGTGTCTACACACACTATGGGAAGTTCGTCCCACATCGCCTGGGTATGGAAAAGTAATGTGCTATATATGTGTGGTTCTATGTCTTCCTAGTAAGAGGCCTTTTGGGTAGTGGCCCAAGAACAAATCCGTACGGGTTTGGGCCCAAAGCAGACAATATCTTACTGAGCGAGACTTGGGTCATGACAGAATGGTATCAGAGCCAGACCCAGCCGGAATTGTGCCAATGTGGACGTTGGGCCCTAAGGGGGGTGGAATGTAACGACCCTGGTATTATGGGCGGGCTGCTGTAGGTGCCTTTGTGGCTGCAGTAAGTGCTGGCAGGCTACACACTATGGGAAGTTCGTCCCACATCGTCTGGGTGTGGAAAAGTAATGTGCTATATATGTGTGGTTCTAAGTTTGTAACGCGCCGCAAATATAAAGCATTTTTTCATTAAAAAATAAAATGAATTACATTTGAGTGCCCAAAATTACAATTAAATTCCTTTACATGGCTGGACCCAAATAACTCGAACCTACATGGTACTCTAACGTGCTCCAATTTGACTGCTACCAGTGCTGGCAGGCTACACACTATGGGAAGTTCGTCCCACATCGTCTGGGTGTGGAAAAGTAATGTGCTATATATGTGTGGTTCTAAGTCTGTAACGCGCCGCAAATATAAAGCATTTTTTCATTAAAAAATAAAATGAATTACATTTGAGTGCCCAAAATTACAATTAAATTCCTTTACATGGCTGGACCCAAATAACTCGAACCTACATGGTACTCTAACGTGCTCCAATTTGACTGCTACCAGTGGTACCTGTATCTAAAATAACACACGGGGAAGTATACAATATGACAGGAGTAATAAATGCTCAAAAGTACAATGAACAACCATGATGACATAAGCAATTGCTAGGATTGAATAAAATAGACCAATCACACAACCCAACCGATCACACAAATTACCTGCTCACCCCAGGAGCATCATACCATGCTCCTCTTGGTAATGTAGCAAGAGTCACCAACCTCACCTCATCCGTCTCCAGTACGTCGGTCCCTGAGGCCTGTTGGATCTTGGTAGGTGCTCCTTGCACATATACCCATTAATTCCATGGCATTTAGCCAAAAATAATATCTTAATAACATTTAACTAAAAAAAGACATGGATTCCAATAGAAAAACATAAAACAAAGAGAGTACAAATAGGGATGACAAGAAAAATACTCCGAAGATTTAAGAGAATATTGTACACAACCCCGTACCTAAAAATGAAGTTATTTCCCAAGAAAATAATAAAGATGACAAGCTTTGGCTATAGAAGCTTTGAGAGTGTAATGCATTTTGTGTGTGAGAGTATTGAGTATTGAGTGTTATGTATATATAGCAATTTCTATGTTTGGAGGCCAAACACTGTGAATGGTTTTAATTCATACACCACGGCACATTTTTTTAAGAACTTGGTGCCCAAGTCTTTTGTGTGGTCTTAAGACATACATACACAGCACATATTTTTACCACATAAAAATAATGATTGTATTCAAGTAATTTAGGCTAAGTTTAGTTAGCTTTATAAAATATGCCAAACATAATTATTAGGAACAAAAATGTGAGCAATGTAAAACTGTATTTATTAATGGTTCTTATCCAAAATCATAGGGTACCTTAGGGGCGCAGTCTTTAAGTACTACTAATACAACTAAAACTACTACGGGTTGTAAAAATTAAAGTCATTGGGTTAAAAATTTATAACACAGGTATCATCTTATCAAAAAAATAATCCAACTAGTAGAAAAAATACACAATAGTAAAATAAAATTGGTATTTCATTTATTATTAGGGACACGAAAATACAGGCTGCTACAAACTCTCCCTAGTAAGAGGCCTTTTGGGTAGTGGCCCAAAACAAATCCGTGCGGGTATAGGCCCAAAGAGAACAATATCTTACTGGGCGAGACTTGGGTCGTGACACCTGCATCTCTCTCTCTCTCTCTCTCTCTCTCTCTCTCTCTCTCTCTCAGCAGGCAAGCTGCATCTTGATTGATCTCCATCAGCCATTGCCGATCCACCTAGACTACCCTCGTCACCTCGCCTACCCTTGTCGGATCATACCCATCTTGCCGAACCCCAGATCCATATTTTTTTGAATATTTTAGACTAGCCCCAACTTTTCTGAAAATTCTAGAAAAACCCCAACAGCTTCGATTCTTTGCTAATTTACCACTATTATGGGTGATCAAACTGAAACCCCAAGGACTCTTTTAAGGATTCTCTCTTTTTTGGGTCAATGACGAGTACTAAATTGAAGGGTTCTAATTACCTTCAATGGTCTCGTGCTGTCACTATTTTCTTGAAGGCACATGGCAAAGCCTCTTATCACCAATTCTGATAGAACCAAAGGTGCTTTATGGGAGCAAGAAGACGCACAAATTATGACCTGGTTGTGGAATAGTTTGTTGCCGGAAGTTTTCAATAATGTTTCTTGTCTGGAGTCCTCTAAGGATATTTGGGATACTCTTAAGGAGTTGGGAGTTGTATTCCTTTAAGCAAAATCTTTCTCAGATTTATCAACTTTATCAGGATCTCTTTTCTCTTCAACAAGGTGATTGCTCAGTTGAAGAGTACTTCTCAATCCTCAAGGGTATGTGGGAGGAATTGAATGTTTATCAGCCATTGACCACTGATTTGAAGACTCAGCAGCAGCACCGGGAAGAGTTTCGTGTTGCTAAATTTTTTTTCGGGCTTAAACCGAATCTTGCATCTATTAGTTCTCAGATTCTCTCTGGGAAAGACATTCCTACTATCAGTGAAACCTTTGCTCGGGCTTGACGCTCCTCCATTCATCCTTCTGCATCTGATAAGGATGATCGTTCTGCTCTAGCTGACCCTAGTGGGCGATTTGACAATCGTATTGGAGATAATGGTAGTCAAGATGGTGGTTGCGGTTGTCGTGGCACCAACAATTATCATGGTGGCCGGAGTGGTAGTGGTACCAAGCTTTACACTCATTATGGACAAAATAACCATACCGTTGAGTTTTGCCGGAAACTTCATGGTAAGTTCGCTTAGGCCAATCAAGCTACTGCTGATGAAAATTATCCTATTAGTACTTCTGACGAGCGGGTTATTATGATTAAGTCTGAGTATGATTCTATTCTTCAGCAAGCTAATGTCACCTCCTCTTCTATAGACAATCTCATTACTTCAAGTCACGTTTCTTCATTCCTCGTCTACTCTTCCTTGGGTCATTGATTCAGGGGCATCCGATCATATGACAGGTAATCCGTCCATTATTTCTAATGTTTCTCTTCTTTCTTCTCCCTCGTTTGTCACTATTGCTAATGGCATAAAAATTCATGTTCAAGGCATCGGTACTGTTAGCACTCTTAACCTTACCGTATTCTCGATCTTCTATTTACCTCTGCTTCCTTTTAACTTATTATTTGAGCACAAACTCACTCATTCTTTAAATTGTCCAGTAACATTTTATCCCACTTATTGTGTCTTTCGGGATCTAAAGATGAAGAGGACGATTGGTGGGGGGTTTGTGAAGAATGGACTTTACTATTTTCAGCCTCATCTTCTTTTGAATCGATCAACTCTTCATACTACTGCTTCACCATATCAGTGGCATTGTCGTCTTGGGCATCCATTGACACTTAGTCTTAGGCATTTAGTTCCATCTTTAGCTACTTTTTCTAATTTCAATTGTGAAACTTGTGAACTCACTAAGCATCGTAGAGCTACTTTTAAGCTTAGAAATAATGAACCATGTTTACATCCTTTTGAGCTGGTTCGCTCTGATATTTGGGGTCTAGCTCGCACAACTAGTTTATGTGGTACCTGTTACTTTGTTTCTTTTATTAATGATCATTCTCGTTTGGCATTGATGTATGTGCTTAAAGATAGATCTAAATTGTTTAATGCTTTTAAAAACTTTTATGCTAAAATTTCAAATCAATTTAATGCCAAACTTCTTGCTTTTCGGACTGATAATGCTCTTGAATATACCAAAGTTAGTTCATTTCAGCAATTTCTTGAATCTAGAGGTGTAATACAATCAAACTTCTTGTGTTTGTACTCCTGAACAAAATGGAATTGCTGAGAGAAAAAATGGGCCCATTTTAGCTATTGCTCGTTCTTTGATGATCCAAATGCATGTTCCTAAGCCCTTTTGGGGAGAAGCAGTTCGTACTGCTACATATCTTTTAAATAGAATGCCTTCTCGTGCTCTTAAAGGCAAGTCTCCCTTTCAAATGCTATTTCTTGACAAAAATCCCTTTCCTCTTCCTCCAAAAGTATTTGGATGTGTTTGTTTTGTTCATAATTTAACTCCTGGTCGTGAAAAACTTGATCCTCGTGCTTACAAATGCATATTTCTTGGATATTCTCGTACCCAAGAAGGATACAGGTGCTATAGTCCTACCTTATGTAAGCACTTTGTAAGTGCTGATGTGACATCCACTTCCAATGAGCCTAATGGCCCATTTTGAACCAGTCTTTGAATCCTTTTCAAATTAATATGACCAAGGCATAAGTGCCAAAGATGCGTTTGGTTCATCCTCGAAGGTTCTTTTCTCTTAAATGGCAAACTATTTGTGTTATTCAATTCATTAAGTTGCAGTATAGGAGAGATAGGATTTATAATATAAAGATCATCCACCAATTGACCAGAACAAATAAAACGTTTATTTTCTTTAATAACTACTACTTTATTAAAATGAATTGAATATCCATTCTTTACTAAACTAGAAACTGAAACTAAATTCCTTCTAATAGAAGGTACATAAAAGCAATTTCTTAATATTAAATTCCTATCTCTACCAAAACTAAGATGTAGATCTCCTACTGCAACTACTGCTACTCTCGTAGCATTTCCCATATATAGATAAATCTCTCCATCACTGAGCTGCCTGGTTCCCTGGAATCCCTGCAAAGAATTGCATACATGATCAGTGGCTCCCGTATCTACACACCAGGTACCGGTAGATCGGACCGCTAAACACGATTCAACAACTAGTAAATGAGATTTACCTTGATTGTTCTGTCTGGCGAGATAAACTGGACATTGCTTCTTCCAGTGTCCTGGCTGCTTGCAAACAAAACATTTGCCTTTAGGCTTTCCCGGTTGTCCTCGTGGCCTTTGGATTGGCGGAGGACCCGCGGCCTTCTTTTGAGCCTTTTTCATTTTCTTCTTGCCTTTCGGCTTTGAAGTAGAACCTTTCTCAAATACAAGAGCACTCCCTGACTTTCTGTTGAGACCCTCAGCTGCCTGAAGTTCTTTAAGCAGCTCCGCCAAGGTATATTTAAATTTATTCATGTTGTAATTGAGGCGGAATTGCTTAAAAGACTCTGGCAGTGACTGGAGTACGATATCGACCTGGGTTTCCCCGTCAATTTCAGCTCCAAGGATCTCTAGTTCATTAAGAAGAGATATCATCTTAAGAACATGATCCCTTACAGGCGTCCCCTCAGCCATGGTTGTGTTCATCAAGTCTTTCATAGCAACCTGCCTAGCAGCACGACTTTGATCCCCGAACATCTCTCGGAGGCTCTCCATCATGTCATAGGCACTGATCATTGACTGATGCTGATGTTGCAGAACATTTGACATGGATGCCAAAATGTAACACCGCGCCATCTCATCAGCCTTGACCCATTTTTTGTGAGCCTGGGTTTCCTCAGCGGTTGCCCCCTCACCAGGTTGCTCAGGACATTCTTGAGTAAGCACAAACTTGTACTCCTCAGCAGTTAACACAATATCCAAATTCCTTTTCCAGTCTATATAGTTTGGTCCAGTAAGTTTGTTTTCTTTAAGTATAACAGCAAGTGGATTGAAAGTACCCATTTGAAAGCCTGAGAATCACATAACATAAATAATTACATTTGGGCAAAATTTACTATGGATTCGAGTTGAAAATATTGGTTCCCTCTACCATATTTGAAAGGAATCCGCCAGCAACCTGATACACCGCGAATAGTATGACTCAATGGGAAGCCATATACTATCCATCATTTGTTCAGATAGACAATTGCCTTTTAATTTTACTATCCAGGCAATGTACTTTGCCTAATAAAATTAAACTGCTGACTTGCTTTGGTCCTATAAATAATAACAGTGACTCAGATGGAGAGGATATTATTATTTATAGCTAAGTGTATACCATCACTTAATTCTAGGTCAAGAGTTCTGTGAGGAACACCTTTGATGGAGAGGTGACCCACACCACCAATCACCCAAAACATTCATTTAAAGAAGTTTGTACTGATGATTCCATGATCAACTACATCCGATGGGGAGGATGACACTAGAGCCATCACATAAAATTAATCATATCATCTACAAACCAGTGATGGAGACCGTGGGATTTATACTTGATAAATTCCCTCTCCCACTTAGAATTTTAAAAAAATTTGAGGGTTATAATTTTTTAGAAAAACTTTTAATTTAATTAATAAAAAATAATGGAATGCTTGACAAGGATTGATTCATCCTTACTTGTGAAACCCACATGTGTAGATAATAAAATTATTCTATTCTCATGATTTTAGAAAATAAGTATTTATGTTTTCAAATTATGGAATTAGTTTTATTTCTAAATACACATGTAGTTGTCCATCATTTTAAATTAATATAAATTAAACATGCAGATAGACATCTGAAATAGGTCTAGGAACAATTATCCATGTTGTCCTATTCATTAAACATGAAACAATAATAATCATTCAATCACACATAAATAAGGAAACCACAATAAAATAGGAATCCCACTATTATGGTCAAGCTGCAACTCTTGTGAAGAAATCTTCATGGAACCCGATTAGCTCTATGTCGCAACTACGCAACTGCCTTCCAAAACTGTTTTCTGAAATAGCCTCCAGAAATTGCCTCTAGATTGCTTTCTGAAACTGCTTGTAAACTATCTTCACGAACTGTCTTCACGGATTTACTTGAGATATATTACACAAACCATATGCCTCCATAAAGGAGTTCACATGCTATTTCTTTGCAGTAAATTAACCACACATCAATCAAGCGTGGGATCCAATACACACAAATCCTATACCTCCATAAAGGAGTTCACAGGCTATATTAAAACAGCAAAATTAACCACGGATAAAACCATCGTGGGATCCAATCACACAAAATCAGTGACCATAATAGTGGAATAAGAACGCTGCAAAACAAGGGTTAGCACAGCTCTACGTTCTATCCATCTATCAAAATACGCATAAGATCTGTTTTATTGGACAACATGGTTGCGTCCAACCCATACGCAGAATCAACGTTGCTCTGATACCACTGTTAGGAAACTGCGTTCCCAGAATCCGTTGACAGTGGGTATAAGTTGGTACTGCAAAAAATTTAGGTGAGAGCTACAATAACCCTACAAGGGCGGAACTAGGGTTACCTTGAACTGCAAAATTGGAATGCTGTAGTAGACGAATCGAGAACACGGGCTCGATAACAGCTCACGATCTTCTACCGTATTCCTTTGCTGCCAGAATATCGAACTGAGTGTGGGCTCTTTCGAAATCCTTTTAGTTTTCTGCTCTTCCCTCTTTACGTTCTATTTTCTATTCCTAGTTATAACACTCTCTTTGATTGCTGTGACGATTCAATCCTGATCACATTGATCCGACAAAGATGTGTTCGTCAGGAGGATCAAACGATCTCCGATTTACTTGAATTTTTAACGCAGCTCCGTCTCGACATCAGGAACGTTGTGTAAAAAATTTAGCAACTTTCGATCAGTATCGAGCAGTCCGAAGCTCTTTTAGTGAGCGTTGTCCGACGCTAGCGATCTTCACTCCTATGTCTCTTGAATGCTCACAGAGACTAGGGTTTGGTGGAAACCCTTCTAGAAGAAAGCTAGGAGGTCAAGGAAAGCTTAGAATATGAAATCATGCAACCTAAGAGAAGTGTCAAGGCAGCATATATATAGGCTACGATAGGGACCATAAGAAGTCAATAAGGAATAGGCTTCCTTATGGAATTAGGAAACCCTAATTCGAACTGAATCAGATTCCTATTTCCATAAATTATAATTCATACCACTAAAGAATTATAATTGCACTCCTACCCTTATCTCAAAAATATATTTCGAGCTCCATGTTATTAAATGCTTATTATCTCCCCATGTTAAGATTACAGATATCCATTAATTAAATATAATTACTGACAATCATATTTAATTAATTTCTTAAAATTCCTTGAGATCCTCTGCTTAACTTATCTGATATGTCGGATACAAAATCCACCTGCAGGGTTTGACATAATCAAAACTTATAAGCTTTCTCAAGGGGATATCATCAATCCCAAAATTGAGACATGGATTCCATCATTAATTAATATCCAGCACACAATTAATATTGCCACCCAATCCAATGAGATATTGACCCATTTAAGGATCTCACCCTTTTAGGGATCAAAGTATAAATATCAAATGTACGTGTCTATAAATTAAATTAGGATTTAGAGCATAAGCACTCATAATAGCCATGAGGTATTAATTATCTTATAAGTCAGTATAAAGATAATTACCCCAAGTTGGTCCTGTTTAATACACAAAATGTACCAGCATGGTGAGTTGAAACTATACCGTTTCCCGCAGTCAAGACAAACCTACTACAACACCATGCTGCAGTCCTACCGATGGTGTGTCCAATCCCATCTAAGACTGTAAACCAAAATCTTACATTCTACAATATCTGATGGCCTGATCTTCCGTGTGTAAGCCGAACTCTACACACCAAACCACCTACTATATAGAATGAGAGACACACATTAAATAAATAATATAATACAAACATTGCCCACACAGATTCTCATAAAAAATGGATTAACTGATTTTATTAAATGAATAATAAATCAACTACATAAAGCATGGCTTTTAGTATATATCCCTAACAGGATTTGGGTCAGCTTCGTTACTTTCTTGGTATTGAGGTAGCTATGTCAAAAGCGGGTATTAGTCTATTTCAAAGAAAATATACTCATGATATCTTGAAAAAAATTGGTTATCTTGACTCCAAACCAGTCTCTACTCCAATCGATGTTATCTTGAAACTATTACCTGATATGGGTAATCTTATTGATGATCCAGAGATGTACATGAGGCTCGTAGGTAAACTTTTTTACCTCACTTTCACTCGTCCTGACATCTCATATGTTGTTAGCATTGTGAGCCAGTTCATGACCACCCCTCGGGTTCCTCATCTGGATGTTGTCATTCGCATCTTAAAGTATCTCAAAACTACCCCAGGACGTGGACTTCCCTATCGACCTTTAGGACATCTTCGCATCGAGGGATATACCGATGCTAACTGGGCAGACTCACCATCATCTAAAAAATCTTCCACTGGTTTCTACACCTTCATTGGCAGCAACCTTGTGACTTGACAAAGTTAAAAAAAATTTGTGGTTGCTCGGTCCAGTTCTGAAGGCCAATATCGGGCAATGGCATATACTACTTGTGAACTCACCTAGTTGAGGACTTTGTTAAGGGAGTTTGGCTTTCCCATGAAGGACCCAACTCCTCTTTACTATGATGATCAAGCCGCCATCCATATTGCTAGTAATATCGTCTTTCACGAGAGAACTAAATATTTTGAGGTTGATTGCCATTTTGTGCATGCAAAAGTGGAGTCAAAAGAAATCTTGACTTCGTTTGTTCCTTCTAACTGTCAGCTTGTAGATACCTTCGCCAAAGCACTTTCTAAAGGTGCCATTAACACTACATGTAGCAAGTTGGGAATGATTGACATCTACTCTGTAGCTTGAGGGGGAGTGTTGTTAATAATGTATAAATATTTAGAATATTTCTTGTACAGCTGTGGTTAGGAGATATAGCATAATTAGTGTAATTAGTGAGTTGTATTATTACCTCTTTGTTTTTCTTTCCTATTTTAAGTTCTCTGTAATTATGTATATATAGGGCCTTCCTCATTGGGAGAATAACATATAGAAATTTTCTTTTTCTCCCAACTCTTCTGATAGAAGCCTCAGCATAGAAAGGTTAAATTATAAGAATTGGGACTGATTTGGGTGCTACTATATGTTTTCATATACTGCAATCAGTGTGGGAGCAAGAAACAAATGAATAGAGTATTACAAGTAGGAATGGCAATAGGGCGGGTTTTCCGGGTTCCCCGACCCGCCCCTAATAGGTAGGGTATTGGGGGGCCTTAATAGGGTTAGGGACGAGTATGGAAGAGTTCTTTAGAACCCGAGTCGGGTTCGGGTTCGGGTTCGGGTCGGGGTGGGGTCAAAAAACCCGAACCTGCCCCGTATATACATGTTATTACATTAATACCCTCAATTGCCTTGAATATTACATTTTTACCTTGTTAGTATATATATATAGCCCCAAATAGAATTAGGGCTTAATTGTTAACTGTCTGCGCCTCCTATCAAGTCCAAGAGTCAAAGGCTCTGGATGAGACCATAGCTTCTCTCTCTCTCTCTCTCTCTCTCTCTCTCTCTCTCTCTCTCTCTCTCTCTCTCTCTCTCTTCGAAGCTGCCATGGTCCATGGATAAGACCAAATATGTTCTCTCTCTCTCTCTCTCTCTCTCTCTCTCTCTCTCTCTCTGAATCGACCATGGATGACAGTAAGCAAAGCTTAGAAGCTATTGAAGAACCAGAGATGTCGATGCCGGACATAGAAGAACACACACACGCGCCGACTTCCACTCTCCCACCAGCAGCCATCGTTCATGAAGCCCTCCATTGACTCTGAAATCTAAAGATTCAAGGTGAGTTTGTGTTATTGAAGTCTCTAAGATTCATGGAAATCTTCCGCCGATCCGGTGAACTCACTCTCAAATCTCAAGATTCTAGACTCTATGGAGGTAAGCTTCAAAAACCCTAACTCAAATTACTCTACTGAGTTGCTTTGTGTTGTGCGTCCGTGTGTGCGTGTGTGTTCAAAAACCCCAAATCAGATCTGTGTTGCGTGCTGTGTGTTGGTTATGGATTTAAATGTTGTATATGTTTGGTGGTTTTTGGTGTAGGAATGTTGGTTTTGTTGTCAATTTGTTGTATGATTGAATTGTTGTCAATTTGTTTCAAAAAAAAAAAAAATCAAACTCTTAATCGGGGCAGGGCGGGAACGGGGACCCCGAGTGCGGGGTAGGGGCGGGGTCAGGAAGAGACATTATGCTGGGCGGGGCGGGGCGAGGGCGGGGGCGGGGGGAGGGTTCAGTGAAGCGGGGCGGGGCGGGGTATGGGGGCCCAGTCCCATACCCACCCCGTTGCCATCCCTAATTACAAGTGTCTATATTCACATAGGAGTAGTGCTACATACACACACTTTTTGACACACTTTTTGACACACAGCTTTAAATGCATGTACCCTGTGTTGTGTAAGTGGTACATAGAAAAGTGTGAAAAATTCAAACAGCACAAGGTACATGTGTTTAAAGCATAGTGTGTGAAAAAGTGTGTGAAAAAGTGTGTGTACCAAACATTTCCCTTCACATAGTTAGATGGCATTTGCATCAATTACTAAACCCAAATATAGATACTAAGATATAAAATTACAGCCATGAACAATAAACCAATAAGGAAGAACAAACCCCTTTGATCTCTACATCTCACTTAGATGAACAAAAAGAAGAATTAGACTTACAACAATTACCCTCTAATTTTAATGAATCAAAAAAATAGAATGGAATCTAAACATGCAGTAAATTCAAAATTCAGAAAACTGTGAAGTAAAATTTATTAACCAAAAAGTAATCAACAATTTCTAGAGAGAGAAACACTAAAAAAAAAATACAGAGAAAAAAATAAAATATAAACATTAAAAAATACAGAGAATCGCCCATGAATTGAAACCCTAACCCTCATTTTTCTTCTTTCACTAATTAAGCAGCTTTGTCACCACCTTTAAGATCTCAAACAATTTTCAGCGTAGAGCAATCGACAAAAAACAAACAGACAATCCAAGTCAAAATACACAGTCTGAACTCATATAATATACTCTAATCACATACATATATATATATATCATTATATATCTATAAAAAGATATACTCCGTAGCTTTTAGCTAGGCTTCACGAGAAGCATTTCAGAACTTTTGTAACAACAAACACGAATCGCGTACACACTAACATGAATCACACACACACATCTACAAAGTACGGGTAGTTTTAACTCCTATGTGAGAGTTGAGAGTAGGACCAAGTGAGAGAGGGGAAGACTTCAACAGCGATGAGTGGTGGCCAGTGAGAGTATGACTGGCGCAGAGGAAGGGTCAATCGCCCCCAGGCCCCATGTAGTCCTCTTGACTTTGTTTTGTAAAATAAGCCCTAATTAATTTAACTATTTATTCTCCACACTAGTCACGGTTTTAAAAAACCATGGTTACTTTGCCACCGGTTGTTTACCTGTGGATAATTAATCACGGTTGAACAAATTGTGGTTAATTTACCACGGTTGTTTAAAAATCGTGGTTAAACTGAGGAATTAACCACGGTTTGTAAACAATCGTGGCAAATTAGCCACGGTTTGTTCAACCGTTGTGTTTTTTTCCGTGGCCGAAGCCCCTTTTTCTTGTAATGAGGGAGTGGGGATATATTAATCAAACCTGGCACACGATTTCTGATAATCCACAACACATACTTCTTCAATCTCTCACACTTCGAATGAACTCGCATAGAAGGGAGGGATAAGTGATGAGGGGTACGTAGTAATTTTTTGTCTCAACTATGTATATGTTTATCCTTTAAGGGCCTGTTTGGTTGTCCCTTTAAATTGAATGATTTCATTCAAATTTTATATAGAAGTTAAAGGCAAAATTCATCACCATGAATGAATCCATTTACAAATATGGAAGATTTCACCATATTTCTTCTTATGAGGCAATTTGTTCATTTTTTTAGAATGCCAAAATTCATGATTGCAAGCATCATTTTTGAGACAAGTATCCGTTTTCTAAATGAAACCATTCAAGCTCTTCATCATTTTATATAAAATTGTGTACAAAAACATGAATAGAATTATTTCATTCAAAGACAACCAAACAGGCCATCTCTCACTCTTATTTTTCAAGCTGCACAAAAGAGGTGGGCATTAAGTAATTTTGCACTTTCTGATTCCATCGTCTGTTAGTTTGGCCCCTCAAATACATGAGGGGTCAATTTGTTCACAAAAATAGTTTTAAGAGATACAGTGAAAATGAGTCATAGTTAAAGGAAGTGTTTACATAATTTACCCTAAAAAAACAAAAAAAGAGGCACACGCCGAGTCCACACATGGTAGAATCTCTTATATGTTGGGACATATATACGAGTGCCACTCCTAATATTCATGTCCTTTGTTCTAGGAATCTCTTATATGTTGTTAGCACGACACCCAAGCTAGTAGCCTAATCTCAATGTCATGATCCAAACACTTCAAAAGGAGTGGCATCCCAGAGCAACTTTGAAACACAATTGATAATAAATATTGTTAGTTTTGTGGAATTTTAAAATGTATAGTGTATATGTATAGGATATGGACTTTTCACTAAATACTAAGACTTTTTATTAAAATGATTTTTTGTTGGACTTATGCTTATACAAGAGCCAAAAAAATATCCTTATCACTAACTAGTACCTTCAAATATTTTAACAAGTTGTAGTGATTGGTGATATCTTTGGAGAGTTGAGTTTTGCTCGCTCTATAATTGGTTACCCAATTCTTTTATTGGCTAATGTAATGAAATCCATGATATTTTATCATTAATTATTTCTTATTTAATCATAGATCCTGCTATCTTAACTAATATGTTAAAGAGTTGGATGAAATAATTTTTGGATAAACAAAAATATATTCGATCTTTGGGATGATGTTTTTTGAGTAGTTCTACATACACACACTTTTTGACCTACAGTTTTAAATGTATGTACCATGTGTTGTGTAAATGGTGCATAGAAAAATGTGAAAATTTCAAACAACACAAGGTACATGTGTTTAAAGCATAGTATGTTAAAAAGTGTGTGTAACAAACATTTTTTTTTTGGTTCTCTTTCTGAACTGGAAGCCAAAATTTGGGGATGACATGTAAGCTTTGTTCTGAACAGAAACAAAACTGCTGGCAAAGGTCCCTGTACCCTGAACCTGATACGATACAAGCAGCGTTATATTAGAGCTAGCGGTGCCGCCGCCGACTAAGTCAGCCGTTGAATACTTTGAACCATCATGTCATAGTCATGTCAATGTCCTCTCCTGTCAAATCATATCATGCCACATCACCATCCAGCTCAGCTCAGCAGGGGCTCAATTCTCGAAGTCTGCGGATGTGACCCAACCCAATTCGTTTTGTCGGGGCATGCCAGTCGTCTCCTCTCTCCATTGAGATCTCAAAACTGTATATTCAAAGGGTAATATTTCGGGCACAACTAAAGTCATAACATTTTTTACACAATTTTTATTTTGTGTCTATCTTTCTCTTAGTGGACACTGTGGGGTCACTTGCACTGTGAGACCCATCAAGAGAGAGATAGACACAAAATAAAAATTGTGTAAAAAATGTTATGACTTTGGTTGTGCCCCAAGTATTACTCATATTCTAAATATAAAATTTATTTGGGAAAATATTTGTCACATACGCATTTTTTATACAGTATATTATATTTTAAATGCATATATTTTATACTTTTAAATTTTTTAATTAATTACACAATACAGAGTAATTATATTTAAAATTAAGTGTCAAAAAAGTTAAAAAATGTGTATGTAACAATACTCAATTTATTTAACAAAACAGAATCAGTACACCGTATGGCTCGCATGCATATATGTCAACAACATACTAGAGTATATGACATGTTGTGGGGATGATGTTTTCCGATGGTACATTACTACATGCATGTCGCGCTCGCACAACATATATACATATATACACATATACACATTTATTATCATCTGTAAATTATATGTGACCTTGTTATATACGGGCACATGACATAATCAATAATATTAAGTGTACATATTTTTGTATATATTTTTTGATACACTATTTTAAATACGTGTACCATGTGTTATGTAAGTGATGCACAAAAAAAATATTCCCTCCGTCCCATATTAAGTGTCCACTTCCTTTTTGCACAATGTTTAAAAAAGTTGTATTATATTAATTTTTTTAGTTCATTAAAGAGTCGCTTTCCAATTTTACCCTTAGATGTGATGGGTGTTTGAATTTTTGCTTATTTTGGGACCACAAACAAATGCTGCTTTGTCTTTATTATAAGAGTAATGCTAGGTGTACACAAATTTTGTACACACTTTTGCACACAAATGCTTTAAATGCATGTACCTTGTGCTGTTTGAATTTTTCACACTTTTCTGTGCACCACTTACACAGCACAGGGTACATGCATTTAAAGCATTTGTGTGCAAAAGTGTGTGCAAATTTGTGTACACCTAGCATTACTCTTATTATAATGGTAGTTTTGGAAAGTAAGTAAAACCTATATGTCAATTTAGGAAAGTGGACACTTATTGTGGTACATCCAAAAAAGGAAACGTGGACACTTATTATGAGACGGAGGGAGTATAAAAACTTCAAAAAACATCAAATACATGCATTTAAAACACAATATGTACAAATGTGTGTACATCTAATATTGAGAGCATTTTTGCTCACCCTGGGTGACGCTCACCCAGGCATTCTATTGGCCAATACAGTGGGACCCAGGAATAAAGTAACCCTGGTCGCACTGCATTGGCCAATGGGATGCCTGGGTGAGCGTCACCCAGGGTGAGCAAATGTGTTCTCTCTAATATTATTGTACTCGGTAACATAATTGAGGGCATTTGTGACGCGCGATTTAGCATGCGCACCGTGGTAGTTGTACAACAAGATGACGTAAAAGATGTCAGTGGTTTTGGGACAGTAGATATATGATTGCTCTCCAATTGTTGAGGATAGTTTTTTTTTTCTGAGAATTGTTGAGGATAGTTAGTTGTCCGTGACAGTAGTGAAGTTTGGATTGCAGGTAATTGGAATTCCACAAATTTCATTTGAGCATTCATATAGTATAATATTTCTCAATTTTGTATTATTGTTAATACCCAGCAATTCCAATGATACACAAAGGATATTATAGTACATGCTGTTGCAGCACATGAGAAACAGCAGCTCCCAATGTACAGTAAGGCTGGACATGGCCGGGCTTGTACTACATTTTATTACGGGCTTAAAAATAATTACCCAAGTCCGGCCTAAATATTATCTCAAAATCCTAGTTCGGTCCGAGCCGGCTCATTGCTATGTTTTATTTTTATTTTGTATATATTTTTGCTCATTTTTCTCTTTTATTGGCTAATGTAGTGAGGTATAATATTAAATGAGAATTAATTAATGGTGTAAAGTACTTGTATTAGCCAATAGGAGAGGAGAGTGAGTAATTTGAGTGAGCAAAATATCCCTCTTTTTTCTTTTTCTTTTTTTTTTTTCTTTTTTTAAACTTGAACTAAAAAAAACTTTATTAGAAATAATGTTTAAAAATATTGTTAAGACACATAATTCAAAAAAAAAATTTCATAAAATCTCTTGTGAGAATAGATATATATTGTATATCTTATGTACAATTATATTAATATATATGTTATGTAATATAAAATAAAAAAATACATATTTATCACTAATACTCAGGCGGACGGAGTCAAATCGGGCCTCATTTTATTTGTCTAAACCCAGCACAATTAATTACTGGGCCTAAAATTAGTAGCTAAGCCCGCACAACCCACTTGTGTGGGCCAATCTCTTTGCCCAACCCCTGAAAAACTAGTGCCGAGCATGCCACTGGGCAATTGGCCACCCATAATGTACAGTAATTAATAAGGTTTTTTTTTCCCTTTTCCTGCCATTTGTTAGTAGCTTTTTTGTGTTTGTTTGACTGTAACAGTATGTCAATCAATAATTATTACTCTTTTCCTTTTAAAGTAGGTGCCCTTTAAGCCATCTCTAACGCCCCTGTCATTCAGTGTGTCATCCTATATTTGGCAGGGACTTTGGCATGGAGAGTATCCAATGGCATGTCAAACTAGCTACTAAAAAATGGCATTGCTATCCATCCTCTCAAAATTGGCATGGCAAATGGTAGCTGCCATTTGTGTCATGTCATCACTAAAGCTTTTAAATGATATATTTTGACCACTTTTTCAACTATGTTTTCAATTTTTTTGCATTTCAAATAATTCCTAAATACATGTATTAATGAGACGATTTGATTTTGATTAAAAGATATTGAAGTGGTCCGAATTTTTTTTTCCTTCTAAATGTCTCTGTCACATGTATTTGGGAAGCATTTGAGATGCAAAATTTGGAAGCCTACACTCAACAAAAGGCTACTTTGGAAGATGAATGATAATTAGGGCAAAATATAGCATTTAAAATGGCATGTAGCATTGAAGTAGAAATGTCAAAATATAGCATTTGATACTGTAGTAATGCTAAAAAATAGCATTGATATGGAAGATATAGCATTTAGCATTGGAGATGACCTTATAAGTTTGCACATTGTATAGAAAATATGTATTATATTCTTTTTTTGATGGTTCATTTCATATCTACGTTTCTACTTTTCATTGGATGTGCCAAATGAATATCTAACTTTCCTACTCATTCTGGAAAATTTAAAAGTGGACACTTATTTTGAGGCATTCAACAAATAAAATATGGACAATTACTTAGTGGACGGAGAGAGAAATTTAAAGTAAATAAGTCCAACATGTAGTAACTGCTAGCTTGCCTTATACTAAATTATTTGGTTTGTTATAAAAGGGTTCTGTTAACATGTATCCGCATAGATTAATATTTGGGACACAATCTTTATACAATTTTTATATAACCTCCCTAAAAGATGTGTCTATCTCTCTCATGTGATGTCACTAGATCCCACAGTGACACAGGAAAGAGATAGACACATCTTTTGGGAAGGTTGTATGAAAGTTGTGTCCTAAGTATTACCCATCCGCATATATGTTAACAAGTTTTAAAAAGTTTGTACCTGTACTTTTTTCCAAAAAATTCTTTAGAAATATATGATTTAGTCCCTAGAAATTCAAAGTAGTAAGAATTGATCCATCCCCAATTCATGGAATAGAAATTAGTCCCCAATTACACCTTTAATCTAGAAATTAGTCCTTTTACCCAAATTTGTGTAATTTTTATGGACCAAATTACCCTTATGATCAAATATATAATTATATACATACACACACACATATATATATATATATGTAAGTATAGGTGTGTGGAATGTGGAGTCAGTTATGGTAACCAAAATTTAGGGAGATCATGGATAAGGATTGGATTTTGCTGAAATTAAAAAACTTTCCCTACTGTACTCAACTCCCAAAGATGGAAACCGAAGTTTAAATGCTTCAATATTCTGAGAGATTTACATATATGTTCGTCATTTCCATTTTTGTTCGTGGAGCTTTACAGCTATGGGTTTTGAAGGTGAGAAATTTTGAATTATGCCCATTCATAAAGTGAGAAATTTTGCATTATTTGCCAAAAAAAGTGAGAAATTTTTGCATCATTAATATATAATGCATGCTTACAAAATTTAAAATTGTCATGGATCATAGTACCAGGTGTCTACCAAATACACCATATGAGTTCAGTAATATTCTAATATTATAAGAAGCCAAAAGATGTATAAAGATTACAAAAGGTATTGTTTTGTCTAAAGAGTTGCTGGTTCTTTCAGTTCTCTTCGAATTGAAGTGTTCGAGCTAATTGTAGTTCTTTATAACCTTGTGAATTCCCTGTCGTGTTCAGCAACACATGCACCAATCCTGTTGGAGCCTTGAGTATTTGCGCCATTATCTCACAAACTATCCACTGAGGCGTGTTTGAAAGACTGAATATTTGCGCCATTATCTCACAAACTATCACTCCATAGTCCACAGAAATAGGGACCTGTTGTGTTGAGTGTAAAACATCCTCCACTTTAGTGTTGAGATCTTCGGTATCAACTTCAATCCTCCCTTATGCACATGCGTGGAACCAAGGACCTTTTGGAGTAGATGCTGCTAGTTTTCCTTTTGTTGGATTCGTTTTTATATTGCTTGATTGACCTGCAAATAAAAATGGTACATCAGACATTTAATGAGAAACAGATGGTTTTCCCAATTTTTGTTGATCAACAAGTGATAAATTCTCCAATTTTTTGTTATTTCATTCCCAACAATGAGCAATTTTTTTTTTAAATTTTTTTTGAAAAATTTTCTCACTTTGGATTTTCCAATTAGCATTACAATTAAATTTCTCACTTTATTGATGAAAATTTGATGAGAAATTTCTCAGTTCAACTACAATGATCAATAATTTCTCACTTATTTTAGAAGGGGAGAATTACACAATTTATTTATCAAACACAACCACACACACATAAAATTTGATGAGAAATTTCTTATTTGGTGTAAAACGATGAACAATTTCTCACTTATTCCATAAGGGAAGAAATCTACACTTTATCTATCAAACACAACCATACACACACATAATATTTGATGAGAAATTTCTCACTTTGTGGTACAATGATGAACAATTTCTCACTGATTTTAGAAGGGGAGTCACATTACTAATAATGAGAATTTATCACTTTAAAAAAAACGAGAATTTTGTAATAAAACTTGTTTAAATGAAATTCATTCACCATAATGAAGTTTGTGCTCCTTGGATGTCTGATGACAAGTGGATAGCAATGAGAATTTCTTACTTTTTCAAACATTGAAAATTTTACACTTTAAACAGCTGTATGTATTTTGCCAATCCAATTGGAAGAAATGAGAATGAGAAATTATTTAATGAGAAATTCGCAATGAAAGACAAGCTGAATCAGAAAGATTTCACTAATAGAGTTGTGGATTATCAATTACGAGAGAAATGAGAAGTTCTTACGAATTAGAGCAACGTTGGTTTTGGATAAAAAAAAACCCTTTCAGAAACCCACTTTTTGTATGAAAAAAATCAGAGATTCTTCAAATTTCTTACCACTCGATTCTCCTTTTGTTAGGATGTCTAGACATTTGCGCCGATTGTCGCCAGAAACGGTGGAGTTAACGCTGATACACAAATCCATTTATCTTCTTCACAAGCCCTAGTTCAAGAATGGAAGAAAGATTGTATCTAGAATACAAATGATGAGAAATTTTGTGAATACATTCACAAACCTTAGAATATGAATGGGTTTTCTAGATTTTGGTGCGATATTTTGTGGTTTGATCTTAAGACCCCTCTCCAGGCCCACATGAATATCTCTGTTTTTGAGTTTTGAACTCCTTGATTCTTGGGATTTGGTGATAGTTGTATATCTTCAAAACTGCTATTATGTAGGAGCAGACGGGCAAAAAAAATGGCAGAGGGGTATTTTCGGGCTAAGGAATTGAGAAGGACTAATTGCTAGTTTTACTTTTAGACTGGACCTATTTCTAGATTGGGTGTATCTAAAGGACTAAATATTAACTAACCCAAAATTCTTACGTGTGCCCTTAGATTTTTACTAAATTATTTAGTTTGTTATAAAAAGTTGCTGTTAACATGTACCCGCATATATGTTAACAAGTTTTAAAAAGTCCGTACCTATATTTTTTTCCAAAAAATTCTTACGTGTGCCTTAGATTTTCCATCAAATACGAATATTTTCTCCATAAAATGACCCTGGAATTTGATTTTTAAAAGTTGTAACAGTGCGACATTCAAATTTGAAGATAATTTTCAGAGAAATTCGGGTTACCATTTGAGGTGATCATCTTGCCACACCATTTATGATGTCAGAAATTTGAAATTTTAAACTCCATTTGTAGCAATTATTTGCAATGTTGCGTGAGAGTGCATGATAAGATTAGAGTGTTTTTTACGGCACTAAATTAAGCTGGCCGGACATCCCCAATTATCAAAAAAAAAACAAAGAATAGAGTGTTTTTTACGGCACTAAATTAAGCTCACTTAGTTCACTCGGTTTTATTGAGATTGCCAAAAAAATTACTACGTAATAGGGATATTAGGTCATAGATCCTTTAAAATTATGTATTTTAATAATAATAAAAACTCACGTTTTTTGTAGTTTTATAAAAAGCCCCTCGCTACTTTTCGTATTTGGTGAAAAGCCTCTCCGCTCACAGATTATGTTATATTATCTGTGAACTTTAAATCATCATAACTCACTCGTTTTTTTGGCCTTTTTGAGTGATTTTTTTTTATATCATGTATTTTTTCGAGATCTACGCATTAGACTTGAAAGTAGTACAAAAAAAGTAATTTGAAACTTCATTTTTCATTTTTATCTTTCAGAACACAAACAGATAATATTATCTAATTACACAAACAGTTAATATTATTTGTCAACTTTAAACCACCATAACTTAATCAATTCTTGGACTTTTTGGGTGATTTTTTTTTTTATTTCATGCATTTCTTTGAGATCTACACATTGGACTTGAAAATTGTACAAAAAAAGTAATTTGGAACTTCGTTTTTTCATTTTTATCTTTCAGAACACAAACAGATAATATTATCTAATTACACAAACAGTTAATATTATTTGTCAACTTTAAACCACCATAACTTAATCAATTCTTGGGCTTTTTGGGTGATTTTTTTTTTTTTTTTTTTATTTCATGTATTTCTTTGAGATCTACGCATTGGACTTGAAAGTTGTACAAAAAAAAGTAATTTGGAACTTCGTTTTTTCATTTTTATCTTTCAGAACACAAACAAATAATATTATCTGTTTACACAAACAGTTAATATTATTTATCAACTTTAAACCACCATAACTTTATCAATCCTTGGGCTTTTTAGGTGATTTTTTTTTTCATGTATTTCTTTGAGATCTACGCATCGGACTTGAAAGTTGTACAAAAAAAAAAGTAATTTGGAACTTCGTTGTTTCATTTTTATCTTTCAGAACACAAACAGATAATACTATCTGTTTACACAAACATTTAATATTATTTGTCAACTTTAAACCACCATAACTTTATCAATTCTTGGGCTTTTTGGGTAATTTTTATTTTATTTTATGTATTTCTTTGAGATCTACGCAATAGACGTGGAAATTTTACGAAAAAAAAAAGTTAAGTTGCAACCTAATTTTGAGGTTTTACCTATCTTACAGATAATATTATCTGTTATCTGTGAGTCTAACAGATAATATTATCCGTCAACTTTAAACTACCATAACTTTATCAATTCTTGGTTTTTTGGGTGATTTTTTTTTTTTTTTTTTTGATTTCGTGTAATTTTTTAAGATCTATGCATCTATAGTGCCAATTGTACGAAAGAAATATATTTTTATTATATGTATGCGAAAAAATGCAATTTTTCATATTTGTTTGATGTTTAGTTTTTTTTTTGTCCCATTATTTCATGGTCAACATTGAACTCGTTTGATAGAACTCATTTTCCTGATTTCAAAACATCAAATTTTATGAAAAACGGACTTGTATAACAAAAGTTATAGCAATTTAAATATAAAAAAGCCTAATGCGATAAAGAAAAGTAGCATATGTTTTAATTTTGAAGAGTTTTATTTGAGGGGACTATGGTCGAAGATCCCTTATTAATATATATATATATATATATATTAGAAAGTGTCAAATAGGATACTTTGCTATATACATATCCCCAGAAGTAGTTCTTCTATATGTTTTAAAAATAGGATTGATCACCGCCTCTCATTTGGAAAATTATATCTACATCTACTTATTTTATTTTCTAAACTCATGTCGCAATAAAATTTTTAATTTATAAATATATCCCTATATATACAAAATGACATAGAAGGATAAATTAATAAAAATAAAACATTTCTACACCCACCTATTTCAACAAACCTTAACTTATCAGCACCTTTCTAGAACATCTTTGCATCGTACGCGTTGTATAAAATATGTGTATATATACTACATACATCTATATAACAAACACAATACACAAATTAGTTTTAATTACCCATTGGAGGGATTATCTGCACCAAATATATAAGTTCTTACAGAGCATATGCAAGAAGGGTCAATTTTAAAAGTAATGATATTTTTTCACATTTTTTTCTCAAAAAATATTTTTCAATACATATGGCAGTGGGACTCTGTTCAATAATGATAGGATCACTTCAACATTAACCAATCAAAATTAACTAGATTCACTACCACATGTGTTGAGAAATACTTTTGAATTTTTTTTTTATTTTAATAAACATAGCATTATTCCAATTTTAACTACCACATGTGTTGAGAAATACTTTAAAAAAATATATATTTTTAATAAACATAGCATTATTCCAATTTTAATTACTTGCGTGTCATGTAGTGATTTTTACAATCAAAGAATGTGATAATTTCTATATTGATTGCGGAGAGGATTACTTTGAATGAAAGATTTGTGTATGTATATGCATATACGTACACACAAAAAACGTATATATAAAAGAGATACATATGTATATAAATACACATACATATATATATATATATGACATAGTAGCTGCTGTAAACTTAAAAGTCAGTCAATTGCTTTTTGAATATTAAGAGTATGGGTGTGTTTGACAACCCAATTAAGTGGTGAAAATAAAAAAATTTCAGTACTTCATCTTTTTTCAGTGCGTTTGATAATGTCCTACTTAATTGAAAAAGTAGTCAAAAAATCACTGAAAACGTTAAGTAAAAATCTTCTACTAAAAATCATCACTGAATGCAGTCTATTTTAGTTCTTAAGACATTATTTTCAATATTGCATTTACAAATCACTTAAAATTTCAGTACTTAAATTCAGCACTTGATTTTCAGTACTTAATTTTCAGTTTTATCAAACACACCCTATGTCTTTCTATAAGTGAAAATATTAGATAGACATCAAAGTTGACCTTTAAATAATTATGGGACAAAATTCTCATTTCTCTTGACCAAATTATCCTTCTTCAAACTCAAACCCTTGTTAAAAAAAAATTAACAGAGTAAGTGAGGGTATCTTGAACTTTTCAAATCTCTCATTAATTGCATATCAATCTACTTTCCATCAATATTTAGATTTATGTTAAAAGTTGATGTGGTTTTAATTTGTAAACTTCAAACATACTTCATTTCAATTTAAATAAAATACATGACTGACTTTTAAATTGTCAACATATTATTGATTGATTTCTAATTATCTCTTTAAACAATGTGCAAACTGGACGTTGACTCTTATTTTGGGACGGATGGAGTAAGAAATACTAAGAGGTTTTAAGATTAGAGTTAGTTTAGGAATGAAGAATGAATGCAGTGAGCAAATTGTTTTAATTTAAATTAAAGTTGTTGGTGTAGAGAGTCGGTGGACATGTAGAGAGTAAAATAGATAATTGTAAATAGATTTTTCCCTCTTTGTTATGCATTTTGTAAACAAAAAAATGACATGGCTATAATCTAAATAGATCTATATCTTTTCTATATCTTTATATACTCTCTATATATATATATATCTCTATCTCTATATCTATAATCTATATCTCTATTTTCTATGAGTAATACTTGGGGCACAACCAAAGTCACAACCTTTTGCCTACAACCTCCATTTTGTGTCTATCTCTCCCCTAGTGGGCACTGTAGGGTCACTGGCACTGTGGGACCCATTAGGAGAGAGATAGACACAACATGAAGATTGTGGACAAAAAATTGTGGCTTCGGTTGTGCCCAAGTATTACTCATTTTCTATTTATAATCTATAAGAAAAAAGGGAGTTGCACTTTCTATCTGACCATTTACGCTTTTAATTTTTACTTTTCTCATGTATCTCAATTGTTTGACTTTGATTTTTTTTTTTCCACATATGTTTGTAGTTTTACTCAATTTAGACCACAAACTTATAACATAAGGCTTCGAACAATTGTAACTACAATTATGCACTTCCAACAAAATTAAGGTTATATTATCTTGGGATAATTAAAATTCAGTCATGTGTTAGTAGAGTATTTAAAAATCAGTCATGTGCTTTTTGTAAATTAGAAATACATCAACTTTGGTGTAAAATCTCTAAAATACCCCTCCTTGTCTCTTCTATCTCTTCTCACATGGCCACCACCACCACCACCACCACCGGCCACCGCCGCCACCACCACTGGCCACTGCCGCCGCCGACACCACCACCATCACAGTCCACCACCACTGGCCACCGCTGCCAATAAAGGGCCACCACCACTACCACTACCACCACCACCACCCCCACCCCAACCTCTCTATCTCTTCTCTCTCTCTCTCTCTCTCTTCTCACAACCACCACCACCACCACCAACCCAAACCCAAACTCAAACCCCAACCCCTCTCTCTCTCTCTCTCTCTATATATATATATATACATGAGTATATATACATATCTAACATATGGCCACCACCATCCCAAGCTCTCTATATCTCTTATCTCTCTTCTTACCACCACCACCATCACAGGTCACCTCCGTCATCCACCACCGCCACTACAGCAAAAAAAAAAAAAAAAAAGAGTTGCAGGATTTTGGAGCAACTGTCCAAACGGAAGGAGCAACCCACCAAACGTATCAGGAGCAACTCACCAAACGGAATGAGAAAATCACCAAACGTGTTGCTCCTTACGTTTAGTGAGTTGCTCCCGATACGTTTGGTGAGTTGCTCCTTTCGTTTGGATAGTTGCTCCAACCTGCAACTTTTTTTTTTTTTTCCATTTCTGCAATGGGGATGATGGATGAGGAAGATGGTCCGTCGTGGTCGTGGTGGTGAGAAGAGAGATGAGAAATACAGAGAGGTTGGGGTTTGGGTTTGGTGGTGGTGGTATTGGTGGTGGAGGTGGTTGTGAGAAGAGAGAGATGAGATCAAAGATAGAGCAGAGATAAAGAAGTTGGGGTGGTGGTGGTGGTGGCTGCGGCTACCGGTGGTGGTAAGGAGCAACCCGTTTGGTGAGTTGCTCCTCATACTTTTGGTGAGTTGCTCCTGATATGTTTCGTGAGTTGCTCCTTACGTTTGGTGAGTTGCTCCTTACGTTTTATGAGTTGCTCCCAATACGTTTGGTGAGTTGCTCCCTACATTTGGTGAGTTGCTCCTTCCGTTTGGAAAGTTGCTCCAAAATCCTGCAACTTTTTTTTTTTTTTTGCTGCGGTGGCGGTGGTGGATGACGGAGGTGACCCGTGATGGTGGTGGTGGTGAGAAGAGAGATAAGAGATACAGAGAGCTTGGGGTGGTGGTGGCCATATGTTAGATATGTATATATACTCATGTATATATATATATATATAGAGAGAGAGAGGGGGGGTTGGGGTTTGAGTTTGGGTTTAGGTGGTGGTGGTGGTGGCTGAGAGAGAGAAAGAGAGAGAGAGAGAAGAGATAGAGATAGAGAGGTTGGGGTGGGGGTGGGGGTGGTGGTGACCCTTTGGTGGCCACGATGGCCAGTGGTGGTGGTGGCGGCGAAGTGGTGGCCAGTGGTGGTGGCGGTGCTGGTGGTGGTGGCAGTGGCAGCTGCCGGTGGTGGTGGTGGTGGCGGTGGCTACCGGTGATGGTGGGTGGTGGCCATGTGAGGAGAGAGAGAAAGGCCAAAGAGAGGGGGGGTATTTTAGACATTTTAGACAAAAAGTTGATGCATTTTTAATTTAGTGACTTTATATAGACTGAATTTTATTTTCAAAAAAGCACTTGACTGACTTTTAAATACTCTACTGAAAGTAGACTGAATTTTAATTATCCCTATTATCTTAGTAATTTTTCACTTATCAAATTACTCATATGCCCTTTTAACAATACTAACGTATTATTTTGACTTTTCAAGTTGCACTTCTATTTGACCATTTAGGCTTTAAATTTTTTACTTTTCTCATGTGTCTTAATTGTTTGACTTTGATTTCTTTTCTTTTTTTTTTGTCACATACGGTTTGTAAGTTTGACTCAATTTTGACCACAAATTTATAATATTAGGCTTCGAACAATAGCAACTTTTTTTTTATCACATGCATCATTTAATTTCAACAGAACAAAGCAGCGGATCTCAACTGCAACCAGTACATGCTTTAGAAAAAGAAAAATGTACGAAACAAACACAAAACAAAAAAAAACCACAGAAAAACATCTGAAGCCGCACTGCATCTCCCAATTTCAAAGATATCTATGTGGCACTGCTGAAAGCTGGGACTGAGGAGAAGTTGTCAACCAACATCCACCGACAAGGATCATCCCAAGAGCATCACGACTACACTAAGAGCCCACCCAAGCACCAGATCTGATGAAAGGATGTTAGATCTGGACAGAAGGAAACCAGATCTAGGCACAACAACAATGAAATCAAACGATTCTGCCGAAAAACCCAAGAAAGAGCACAAATAAACCCCCATAAAAAGGGAGAAACCCTCAAAGAGGGACAAAATCCCCACAAGGGGGGAAATCCCCTAAAGAAAGACAGAGAGAACAAGAGTAAAACTAGGCTCTCCCATGGTCAAAGACCATGACAAAGCCCGGAGGAGTGGCTGAGAAGATAAAAGAAAGTCGGAGAAGAAGATGGAGAAATTATAACTACAATTATGCACTTCCAACAAAAGGTTATATCGGCTCAACAAATATTCGCTTGTCCAATTACTCTTATGCCCTTTTAACAATTCTAACCTACTATTTTGACTTTTCGAATTATGGTTACGCCCTTTCAACAATGTAAATCTACTACTATACAAATTTAGACACATTAATACTTTGACTCGTGTGAAATTACGACAAATGACTTTAAGTACGATTAATTGCGGGAATTACTATTGGCACTCAATTGATGAACTAAGGCACTCCATGGAGTACATGAAATGCATGGTATCACTTGCTCTGAGAGTAATACCATGAAGTGCCTTTGTTCAATTTCGGAGTGCAAATAACAATTCCCTTAATTTATTTATATGTTCTAACTCAGAGCTACACATTTACACCAACTACCACTTTCATCGTATAGTTTTTCCCTACACTGTGATACTACCATTTTTGTTTCTTCACCGATGTGTGACAATGTGACATTTTGTAACATCATATCTTTTGCATCCATTATGCAAGGAATGGGATGCCATGTGGAACAACTAAATATTGCCAAAAAAACTTCCTTTGAAAATATATTGATTTATTTTGTTCCAAAATCAATAGTACTTATGAAATATATATATATATAATTATTTCAATACGTATACTTTGGTCTCTGCTGATTCAATTGATTGATTTTTCCATTTTTTCATCATATCTCTCTCTCTCTCTCTCTCTCTCTCTCTCTCTCTCTCTTAAACCTAAAAACCCTTCAGTGTCGGCGATTTTCCAGGGGCTCCCCCGTGTTTTTCTTCTTTGTTTGTTTGTTTCTCTTTAGGAGAGTTTGTCCCTCATTTTGGAGGGGTTTGTCCCTCCTTGGGATAGTAGTTTTGTCCCTCTTTAGGAGGGTTTTTTTTTTGTTGTTGTTGTTTTATTTTTTATTTTTTATTTGGTCACTTGGTGCTCTACTAGATCTCTTTAGTTCTTTGTTCTGTGATTGGATCCGACCTTGTCCATCGCTAATCCGGCGTTTTTTCGTCAGATCGGTTCATGGATGGGCTCTTTTCACAATCATAGTGCGTTTGGAGTGATCTTTGTTGAAGTTTGTTGGCAGTTTTCTCCTTTAGCCCTGGCTTTGTGTTGATTTACATCATAGTCCGATATATCTTTGAATTTGGAGATTGCAGTACATCTCAGGAGATTATTGTACTTTACTTTGTAATTTTTCTTTCTTTTGATTTGTACTTGTTTCTTTTGAAACTTGTCTTTATTCTGGTGAAATAAAATTTCATGATGTTATTATCAAAAATAAATAAAAAAATTATTTCAATACATAATGAATGAAAGATTTTATTATACTTGCCTTTTCATGTTCATTTTAATGTATGATGACACAACAAATTTTATACTCCATGTGGACACGCGGAATCGGTCTTCCACTTCTTGTTTGTTTGAAATTGTTTTGAATAAAAAAAAAAGAGGTCTGTTGAAAACAGATATAAAGCCACCACTTGGTCTTTAAGGAACCAAGAAACCTAATTATGACTCACCCAAACAGATAAAGGGCACCGGCCTTTCATAACCAAAGAACTTGGCTCGGGGTTTTGGTACGAGAGAGGAAGGAGCATTTGCCACAATTAAAACCCCCTTAACTCACCTCGTCTTTCGACGGGCCTCAATTAGCATCCAATTAATCATCTTATATTATGTTTGATTTGACAATTAATACTATGATAGGTATATTACATTGCATAAGAATCTTGAAATGGAAGATCAAAAGATAAGATATCATTCATAAGATCTAAGCCAAGTATCACACAATGTAAAGTGAAAGATCACACAAATAAACCAAGGAAAAATCGTCTAATCAGATAGCAAGTAATCAAGCTTTCCTAATCTAAAAGGGGACATGGATTGTTCTTGAAACAAATAATCAAAGAAATCAAAATATGCTTAGCAAGCTAGTATGATGCATGTTAATCTTTGAGAAAAGAAGATCTCTCAATCCCCGGGACAGATGAGAAAGGAAGATTAGTTCGAGGGAGAGTATAAACATGTGATCAAGTTCATTCCTTATAATTTCCTTAGATTAGGAGTTGTAAAAACTCCAAATCTTGCATGAATGCAATGTATGATCCTAGAATGTGCAAAAGTTGTAGTGTGTTTGTGTACATGGGATTTCTAAAGTGACTTAGAAGTCTAGAGTATGCATGAATGTATGAAGGAAATCATCATAGGATAAGTACAAATGTAGTATGGACTACTTCCTAAGATATGAGCTAATTTGGAGTGCATGTGAGCATCAAATCAAAGAATGAAAGTAAAAGCATGCTAGCTGTGAATAGTGGACAAAACAGTGAGATGGTTTTGTAAAAATGAAAAATAGGGGTTGGGAATCTTTTTAACGCATGATTTTTTTTATGGAGATCATCCTTATTGTTTCTAGAACACATGTCAAAAAGCCAAACTATAATAACTATTATAGATGAAGAGAAATCATTTGAACAAGAGAGGTTGCTCAGAAATAGAGTGCGTACTGTCGACTGAAATGTTGAAAAATCTTAGAAAATGAGAACAAAACATCTAGAGGCCCATATTATACAGAAAGTTCCCTAAGACACTGAAGTTCAAGGAAAAAATGAGTTGGGATCACTCCTTGTGGAAAAGTTTTCTGAAAAATAAGTTAAAAGTCAACCTAGCTGCTGTGACAGCAAAAACAGAATGTCTGTAAGGAATGCTTGGGTCAAAATGGAACCCTTCCAAGTGTTTTCAAGCCAAGCCAAAAATCATGGGTGTTCTATAATGAGTTATGAAGACTTTCCAAGTGGTCTTGTAATCACCCTTTGAGTATTGAGTTCTAGAGAAATCTTTAAACTCATATCATTCACTGTTTTGAAGATTTTTGGTAAAACAAGGTTTGTTTCTTGGAATCCAAATGTTGGGGTTTTAGAGGGGTTTTGAATAGGGGTTATAAAATCACATTTTCAGCACAAAAAGGGGATTAAAACCACTTAAGAAATCAACATCAAACTCATCATCAAGAACTCCCAATATTGTTTGCACAAACATAGTTTTGTTTGAGAATATGACTTCAATAATACATATGAATGTATTGAAGTTAGAATCATCATCCATCAAACATGTCTTTGAAGTCAAGAGCTACTATCCATAAAGATTCACTCTCCTCAAACAGCATATTATCTAGATGATGATAAACATGTAAGTAATCAAAGAAAAATAAAAAAGAAATGAGGTAAGAAGAGATGAACATTTATGAACAAGCAAGTAAATAGCAATCAATAGATGATGATCATTAAGATATTGGAGTTGCAGCTTAGTGTTTCACTCATATGTGGTGATATTTGGACATGGAAGTGGCTTTCTATCTCATGAATGCTCAATAATGGTGGTTGGGGAGGATTTGAATGTGAAGTATAAGAGAGGTAATGGAAGAAAACATGATAAAAACTCACTTTTCTTATGAAAAATCAATGGGAGAAGCTCCCTTTCTTTCTTCTAAAGCTATCTCTATCTCTCTTTCTCTCTACAACTTTCTCAAGTTTTGCACTTGGCCCCTCCAAAATGAAGAGCAAAGGGGGGTTTATATAGGACAATTTGGGGTGGTTTTGAGATTTAGAAAGTGCTTCAATTGGTCCCAAACATCTATGAACAAGAAACTATATCGTTTTGGCTTTCAATTATTCAATTTGGACTCCTAAATAAATTACAAAAATGGCTTCAGCGGGGGTTGAGTGCCACCACGACACTGCTCCTTAGATGCCCAGAAAATTACCTTTAGGCCCCCAGAGGTCCCGGTATTGGTGAAAAGACCCTATTTCGTCCAAAATTCACAAAAAATGCATACGAACTCCAAACCAAGGTTATGACATACCGTTGGAAAGGTAATGGAGTCTACTTTCCATTAAAATAGTTTGGAGATAGCTCACTTTGAAAAGTTTTGCGATATGCGCAATATAGCAGATTTGATCGTCTTTTTCACATTCAGAAATTCATAATAAATTCGTTTTAAATCCAAAAATTATGTGCGATATACTATTGGAAAGCTATTGACCTCTATTATCCATGAGAAATATTTGAAAAATGACAAGGTGCTTCAATTTTAAAGTCAACTTTTAGGTCAAATCGGTCAAATTTGGAATCTCCAAGAAGTTCTGGGAACCTCTGGGAGCTCCCAGGAGCTGACGTTTTCATCCGATTTTCTATTAAAACTCGTTTTAGTACTTTTCACATGATCTAGAATAATCTCATAACTTTTCGGTGAATTTGAATAATTTTGGTCAAACCGGTCAACGGAGACTTTCCGGGAACTTACGGGACTTTTGGGGGTCTCTGGGAGCTGACGATTTCATCTGATTTTGCTTCAAAACTCATTTGTAGTACTTTTTTATGACATAACATGTTTCCAGAACTTTCGGTCCAAATCTAGGAGTTTTTGGGCTTTCAGGGGTATTTTGGTCATTCTGAGCATTTTGAGAGATAGAATTAACTACCAGTAGTCCTTTTTTAGTCTTTTTCGATCATCGTGAACCACCAATCTATGGGTCTCCTAAATCTGATAGCCAATCAAATGGGATGTCTACACTCCACAATTTAAATGGTTTTTCCGTTATTTCATATTAATTCAATTACACTAAATTTTTTTTACAGCAGATAACAAAAGAATTAGTAAAAACATATAGAAGTAAGAAAAATACATGAAAAAAATTACTACAGCCTTCTTAGCTATAGTGCAAATCTCCCAAATCCCTATTAAAATTGTCTATGGCGTAGCTCGAAATTGAATTGGCTAAAGGAGGACGCAGCCAAAATGATCCACAAACACATATCGCCTCAATTCTCACCATGACTGCGAAAAGATCACACCAAAACGCCAGATATGACGAACAAAATTGTCTGATCTGATGGAAACAGTAACATATCTACATAAGTAAATCACTTATTTAAAAAACTGTGTTGCATCTGCGAAAAAGAGTAGCCGGATCTAAGCATAGAACGAGAAGAAGAAGATCTAGAGTGTAAACCCAAACCAAACAAAAACGATAAATAAAATAAAAGCTGAACATAATACTCATACAGAGAGACAACACCCTCATAGAGATGAATTCCTAGCAAAACAAAAAAGCTCTTGAGGAGGTGTTGGAAGATTTAATTATGTTTCATAATATCAAGTTAGTTGGGTGGGATAAAGCAGAAGGAAGAGAAATATCACATATCAATAACAAATATTATTATTTCATTTTTTCTTAGGCGCAACTGGTTGAAAGACATAAAACATGTTTTCTAGATCATAAGCGAATCAATTCTACATCTTTAATTTTTAAAACATTATTGTCGAGAATAATGCTATGCTTTTCAAATTTGGTTCACAAATGACTTAACTATTCATTTGGGATAGCATGACTCTATGGTCAAACCAAAATGTTATAGACTTTTATGAGAAATAGATTGAAAATATGAATTGAACTTAATCTACCAAACACGCTATTGCATAAGCCATTGTGCATGTAAGAGTATTTTTAATAGACTCTTCAAATTTCTCTACTTTTTAAAATTGATGTCACGCAGTAGCAAAAATAGAGAAAATAAATTCCATTTTTGGACCTGTAGGCCATGACAGTTGAAAGTCACCACATTGTCCCCGAATAAAATCTAATCATCAGAGTAATGATTCAAATCATGCATTGGAATATCTAAGTTTGACATACAAAATCAGAGTTTAATACCAAACTATTGCAAAACTTCAGTATCTGCAGAAACATAATTAAAGTATTACGGCAACACACACCGATTATAAATTTGACTTAATACATAGTCTCTAACTTAAACATAAACTATCTACAGCAAAGCTCCAGGTCTTCAGCTTGCGTAGTAGTCATCTCCAACATAGCCCCCATCGTAGTAGGCTTCTTCCTCATAGGCCCTAGCCATATACCCCTCTCCTGTATTCTCATAACCTTGGCCAGCTGGACGTAAAATATTCAGTGGCATAAAACACCGTCAGCTACAAAAATTGAGTGAATGCAAATACTAACAAAGTATCTATAGATATGCAGTATACATAGACAACATTGCTAAAGGATCATCTCCTTGTTCGCATGCATGTATGCACTAACCCATTGTAAACCATCACTGACAATATCCTAATCGTAATATGGACTCTTGGGTCCATAGCTCAAACATAGCTCTACATCGCATAATTTCTCAACTCACATCTCGAAACACACCTTACCAACTTGGCACGTAGCCTATCGAACCTAACATGAAGTCCCAATTTTCTGGCCAAAGACCCCTTGACACATTTCGACCAATACGTGTCACACCCTGGATCCACACATATGAACCTAGTACACGTGGCACGCCACCAAGGCCTTCAAATACCAAGTTACAAATGAAAAGGAAAGAAAACAAGCACATTTACACCATTATGTTAGACAAATCCAGCCCAAGGGAAAAATGGTCATTAATAAGGTATAGAAAATTTTATACCTAAAGATAGGTTTTTGAGTTTTGGTTCCAACGCAAAAAAGGGCGCGCGAAATCGAATTTTCTAGAGAGAGTTATGTCCGTTTCCGTAAACGTCGACGGCCAAATTTTTTAAAGAAGCTGATCGATTCACCCTTATAACCCGGATCGATCCGTCCTAGAAAAACTGAACAGAAACTCTCCGAAAAGGCCGAATCAATCCTCTCTATAGCTCGAATCGATCTGGGTTTTACAGAAGTGAATGTTTGCTGCAAAAACTCTACTAAACAAGTCCAAACATCGCCAACATCAAACCAAACCTCTTGGGAACTTCCAAAAACATTTCAAAATCAATTCTAAACCATTTCTAAACATTCCCAAGAGTCTCTAACATGATTATAACCATTAAACAAGATGAGCATTGCTACCTCTCCCAAATACTCTCAATTCTCTCCCAAGTACTCTCAATTTTCACAAGATTAACCAAACATGTTTCTTAAACCAAAACTCCATTCAAACATGCTCCAAACTACATTAGCAATGTATGAAAGGTGCCAACAACATTCTAAGCTTCGATAAAAACATTTACACGCGTCTTGGAGTGATAAACCAAAACTAACATAATTCACCAAGTTTTAGCATAAACTCAAGTTAACTATTACAAACTCAGAATTTACACCAAACTATAAGCTTTGCTAAAAAAACAACTATATACATAAAGCTACTATATGCACAAGCTTCCTCGACTCCACGAACCGCCAAGTTCATCTTCCCGGATTCTCTCGCCTTCGTGCTTACCTACAATGATTATTCAATAACCACTACAATATATAAGCTATATGTTTAGTGAGAGATTTCAATTAAGCACACGGATGGCAAATCAATATTTAGATCCAACTCAAAAAAACAACAATGATCTCCTGATAAGAAAGTATTTCCTCCGCCACTACCCGCAAGTCCGCGACTCCCCCAGTAGTCCATGGCACAAGCCAATGACCCACTGTAGACACCCCATTTTGTCGGCTATCAGATTTAGGAGACCCATAGCTTGGTGGTTCACAATGATCGTAAAAGACTCAAAAGGACTCCTGGAAGTCAGCTCTATCTCTCAGAATGCTCAGAATGACCAAAATGCCCCTAAAAGCCCGAAAACTCCCAGATTTGGTCCCAAAGTTCTGAAAACATGCTATGTCATAAGAAAAGCAATAAAATGAGTTTCTAAGATAAATCGGGTGAAATCGTCAGCTCCCAGAGACCCCCGGAAGTCCCGGAAGTTCCCGAAAAGTCCCCGTTGACCGGTTTGACCAAGGTTTGACTAGGTTTGACCAAGGTTTGACCAGGTTTGACCAAGTTTGACCAAGTTTGACCGAAATTGTCCAAATTCACCAGAATCATTAGAAAAGTATTAAAATAAGTTTTAAAAGAGAATCGAGCGAAAACGTCGGCTCCTGGGAGTTCCCAGAGGTTCCCAGAACTTCCCGGGAATCCCAGGTTTGACCAGTTTGACCAAGATTTGACTTTAGAATCGGGGCACCGAAACAATTTTCAAATATTTTTTTATGGATACTAGAGGTCAATAGCTTTCCAACGGTATATCGCACATAATTTCTGGATTTAAAACGAATTTATTATGAATTTCCAAAGGCGAAAAAGGCGATCAAATCGGCTTTTATCGCGAATACCGCAAAACTTTTCAAAGTGACATATCCCCGAACTTTTTTTATGTAAAGTAGACTCCATTACCTTTCCAATGGTATATCACAACCTCGATTTGGAGTTCATATGCATTTTCTGTGAATTTCGGACAAAATAGGGCCTTTTCGCGAATACCGGAACTTCGGGGGGCCTAAACAGCATTATCCAGACGAAGGGAGGAGCACTGCCGCCGCGGCACTGGGCCACGGCACTGGCCCACTGGCGCCGCGGCACTGGCCCAGTGCCGCCGCGGCACTCCCCTCCAGAACAGTCTATTTTTGTAATTAAGTTTGTGGTCCCATTTTGATTAATTAAAAGCCAAAACGACATAGTTTTATGATTTCAGATGTTTGGAGCCAATGGGAGTACTTTCTAAATCCCAAAAATACCCCAAGTTGGCCTATATAAACACCCCATTACTCCTCATTTTAGGGGAGTCAAATGCAAGTTTAGAGAAAGTTTGGGAGAGAAAGTGTAGAGATAAGGTTAGAGTGGAGAGAAAAGAAGCTTTCTTCTTTGATTTTTCAAAACAAAAGTGAGTTCTAACTTTGTTTTTACTTCATTACTTCCATTTACTTCAACATTCAATACTCCCAACCACCATTTTAGTGAGCATTCAAGAGTGTGGAAGCTTCTTCCATGTCTAGTGTCATTACATATGAGTGATACACCAATCTACAAGTCTCATGCTTCATGAATATCATCTATTGATTATCATCTACTTGCTTGTTCATATTATGTTCATCTCTTCTTAATCTCATTTCTTTTTATTTTCTTTATTTACTTACTAGTTCATCATCATCTAAGTGATGACATGAAGTTTGGGGTGAGTGAATCATCATGGATAGTAGCTCTTGACCTCAAAAACATGTTTGATAGATGATGACCATAACCTCAATACTTCCAAGGTATTCTTGGAATGTATTGAAGTTATGTCTAAAAACAAAATAAATCTCTCCAACAATCTTGGAGGTTCTTAAATGATGAGTTTGATGTAGGTATTCTAAGTGGCTATGATCCTTATTGAGTGTTGAAAACATGTTTTCAAAACATCTATTTCAAAACCCCTCTCAATCCCTCTCATTTGGTTTCAAGAAACAAAACTTTGTTTTCTCCAAAATCTTCAAAACAATGAGTCAAAACAGTGAGTGAGTTGAGTTCAAAGATTTTTCTAGAACACCATACTCAACATATGGATACAAGGCCACTTGGAAAGTCTTCCTAACTCATTGGAGAACACCCATGATTTTTGGTTTGACTTGGAAGTACTTGGAAATGGCCCATTTGGGGTCCCAACATTCCTTCCAAACATTCTGTTTTTGATGTCACAGCAGCTAGGTCAACTTACGACCTCTTTTACAGAAAACTTTTCCAAAAGGGGTCGTCCTAACTTATTTTTCCCTTAAATTAAAATGTCTTAGGAAACTTTCTGTATAAAATGGGCCTCTAGATCATCCTTTTTCATTTTCTAAGATTTTCTAACATTTCAGTCGACAGTACGAACTCTGTTTCTGAGTGACCTCTATTGTTTATATAATTTCTCTCAATCTGTGATAGCTATTCAAGATTGTCCTTTTGGGTTGTGTTCTAGACACAATAAGGAACATCTCCATAAAAAATCATGCATTGAAAACATTCCTAACCCCTATTTTCAAATTCCAAAAGATCATGCTACTGTTCTGTCCACTATTCACAGCAAGTACATTTCAACTTTCATTCTTTGATTTGATGCTCATATGCATTCCAAATTAGTTCATATCATAGGAAGTAGTCCATACTACATTTGTACACATCCCATGTTAATTTCATTCATTCATTCTTGCGCATTTTAGACTTCTAAGTCATTCTAGAAATTCATATACACAAAACACACTACAACCTTTGCACATTTTTAGATACATACATTGCATTCATGCAAGATTTGGGGTTTTTGTAACTCTTAATCTAAGGAGATTATAAGGAATGAACTCGATCACCCGTTCATGCTTCCCCTTGATCTAATCATCCTTCCTCATCCGTCCCGGGGATTGAGAGGTCTTCTTTTATCAAAGAATAACATGCATCATACTAGTTCGCTAAGCATATTTTGATTTCTTTGTTTATTTGTTTCAAGAACAATTCATGTCCCCCTTTAGATTAGGAAAACTTGATTAATTGATATATGATTAGACGATTTTTCCTAGGTTTATTTGTGTGATCTTTCACTTTACATTGCATGATATTTGATTTAGATCTTATGAATGATATTTTATCTTTAGATCTTCCATTTTCAAGTTTCTTATGTAATGTAATATACTATCATAGTATTAATTGCCGAACCATACATAGTATAAGATGATTATTTGGATGCTAATTGAGGCCCGTCGAAAGATGGGGCGAGTTGAGGGTGTTTTAGTCGCGACAAAGGCTCCTTCCTCTCTCGTACCAAAACCCCGAACCAAGTTCTTTGGTTATGAAGGGCCGGTGCCCTTTATCCATTTGGGTGAGTCAAAATTAGGTTTCTTGGTTCCTTAAAGACCAAGTGGCGACTCTGTATCTGTTTTCAACAGACCTATTTTCTTTCTTTGATTCAAATCAATTTCAAAACAATCTCAAACAAGAGAAGTGGTCCGATTTCGCGTGTCCACAATCTGGCGACTCCACTGGGGATATTTATTTTCAAAACAAAATAATACAGAGGTTTGACTCATAAGAAGCATCCTTAAAATCATCTTTTTACTGTGTCTGGTTCACCGCATTGCACTCTTGCATTTCCCCCCCTCTGACTGTGTCTGAAACGCGGCGCTGACATTGTTCAGGTTTTGCTGTGCCAGGGCACAAGTCACCGTTGATACTGTACCTTCCAAGGTATATCAAAAAGAGTAAAAACCTCCGTACTGTCTCCCTGACGGTATATTGGAACTCTCGTCAACGGACCCTCTTTGACTAAACCCAGCCTTTGCATATAGATTCCTGTAGAACCTTTCATAGGACTGTTCATTTATCTTTTCAGATAGGACAATGTGATATAACTGCTGTATGCCCTGAGGGGATTACCTGAGCGGTGTAGACGCTTATGTGGCATAGAACAGAACCTCTTTATTATGATTCCCAGGGCAATCACTCACATGTAATCACATTGAGTTGACCTGCCTAGGCACCATGACAAAGATGTCTGCTACATGCTCACAAAGATATACACCGCAAACCTTGTTTGTTGGTCCTGAGACATAGGAGTATGAAAACTAGCTAGACAGTATGATCACCATCATAACCAGTTTCTCCCAGAAACTCTGTCCAGATATCCCAGATATAACCATATTAACCAATCTTTCCCAGAAACTCTGTCCAGATATCCCAGATATAACCATATTAACCAGTTTTTCCCAAAAACTCTGTCCTATCTCCTAGAAACTCTATCCAAATTTCCTAGAAATATCCAAAGTACCTGTTTTCCCAGAAGCTCTGCCTAAATCTCCCAGATTCTCCAAAAATCCAACATCTCTGCCCAAATCACCCAGAAATGCCCAGATATACTTGTTTCCCCTGGAAACTCTATCCATATTTCTCAAAAATACCCAAAATACCAGTTTCTCCTAGAAGCTCAGTCCAAATCAACCAGAAATCCTTTTTTCTCCTAGAAACTCAAATGACTTCTAGAAATTTCTCCGAATCTTCCAAACCCATGTTTCTCCCAGAAACTCTATCCGAAATTCCCAAAGTATCCCGGAAATCCCTGTTATCCCTTGGTGATCATACTGGAAAGTAAGGTTAGCACACTCTGTATGGCTAGGACCTTATTTGTTTAACTTCTATCTGTTAGAAGTAGGGGCATCATATAGATTAGGGCTTGTATCTGCATGCTTGTCTCATGTGCATGCACCATTCTCATCAGTCTGCGCACACTATCTCAGTCAGTCTGTACATAAGTCAGTCCATCTTCCTTAACCTCACTGTCATTGTCTCTCTAGTCATCACTATCAGAATCTGATACACTCCTCTCGAATCTATAGGTCATTGTAGATTCCCAAAATCAGCCACTGAGATCCCCATCCTGGGTCAGAAGTTCGAGCAGTCATTTGGTTAGAATCAGTCCGCCGAGAAAATTCAACATGAATGAGGAAACTTTGGAAGCCAAGGTCATTGAATTAATAAATCAACAGTCAGATCGGCTGACTCAAGTCTTGAAATTTATGGAAGAGTTCCGACAACAGCAACCACAGTACCCACCTAGGTTCCCACCACCACAAGGGTTCATGCCACCACCACCGCCTAGATTTGGACCGCCTCCCGAGAACAATGGGGAAGAAGAACGGTTTCAAGAGGTCCCGCCGCCTGTATATGAGAAAAAGCTCCAAGAGAAAATGGACAAGGTCGACAAGCTTGAGAACACACTAAGGAAGAGTAAGGGAGTCGACGATTACATGTTAGATCTGGAATGATTGTTTGAGCCCAACAAGGTGAGGCTACCCGAGAACTTCAAGATGCCTGAAATCGACCGTTTTGATGGAACTGGAAATCCGAAGAGCCACGTGAAGTTTTGTATGAGCATTTTCCAGTCAATGGGCTGTACCCATGAGCACATAGCTATGCTGTTCCCTCAAACCCTCCAGAAAGCCGCACTATCCTGGTTCCTAACCCTTGAAACTTCCAAGACCCGAGTTTGGGAAGATGTTGCTAGAACTTTCATTGATCATTACTCCTACAACCAAGAGCTTGATGTCACCATCCGGGATCTAGAGACTACCAGGCAGAACTTCAATGAATCCTTCACTGCGTTCTTGAGCAGATGGAGGAATAAAGTGGCTCAAATGATCCACAGACCTGTTGAAAAAGAGCAAGTACGTATGCTGGTCAAGAACATGCAACCAGTATATCATGACAAGCTATTCTACCAATCCATCTCCACATTTGAAGAGCTATTTGAAATAGGCACCAGAATAGAGGATGCCATCAGAGAAGGAAAGTTCAAAAAGGATGAACCCCAACACCAGTCCAAGAGACCTAACTACTCCCCGGATATCAATGCACTTAGCAACCAATCAATGGCCTGCGCCCTTCGTCCATACCAGTCCATTCCGCCAAATCGCCCAAAAGGCCCTCGCGAATTCTCCAAACTTGATGTTCCTCTTTCCACAGCCTTGGACCACCTACTCAAAAAGGGCCACCTGCAGCTCCTCCCTCATAAGCCGCTACCAGATCCGATACCCTCCCACTACAATATGAGCCTACGATGTGCTTATCACCAAAATCTGGGCCATACCACCGATCAATGCATCCGCCTCCGCCATGACATTCAGAACCTTATAGAAGATGTCCCATATCCTAATCCCATCCACTATCTTGGCTTGGACCAACCGATCGAATGATCCCTTCCGTCGATGCTAATGAATGTTGAAGCTACGCAGTAAAGTGATGGTGTTTGGAACTTCTGCTAAAAAAAATAGAATAAGAATAATAAATGGGTCGCAAAGACACTCCATTTGAGACCAGGTCGAGTCAAGTTGAGTCTGTTCTATGTTTCGAGTCCATTTCAATTCTAGTCTTGTGATCAAGTCTGTTTGTCATCGAGTTGTTAATAAGTCTGTAAACCTTCTCTATTGATGGAATGAAATCTCATTTTGCTTAATCTAATGTGCCCAGTCATAAATGCATGAATCACTAAACTGAAGTGTCACTTTTCAAATTACCATGGATATTACTCTGGTAATAATTTTTCTACGACAAAACAAAAAAGAATCCTGAAAGGTTAAAATCGATTTCACGCTGACACTGATGAAGAGCTGGAATTGAATAGTCTTACTTTAAGAATTTAAAGATTCTCTTGCCTCAATCTTGAAAAGACATACTTGAGACTGATTTGGGGCTTGCCCAACACCCTTTCCACCATTCCTACCATTTCAAAGCCTTGGGCCCAACCCAATTGATAGCCATGCGAACCTGTGCGGACTTGGTCCTTGATGGTAGCCAAACATTTCAGTGAGTTTCATCTCCACTTTCAAAAAAAAAGAAAGAAAAAGAAAAGAAAAGAAAAGAAAAAGCTCGCTAGGTTGAAAACCCGAAAGGGCACCTAGGCAAAAGTTAGAGCTGAAAAAGGTGTTGATTTCCAAAATCTGACCCTAGCCAGTCAAAATGTTGGAGGAAAATTTTGATAGAATCATACGCTTCAAAATACATCTTAAGAACGTGCCAAGATCACATTTCAAAAGGCACAGAATGACCACAAATAAATTCCGAGAGCTGACATGCACATTCTGAAATTCTGAGATTGCGATTGAAAGATTTCACAAGAATCGACTACATTAAAAAGCAAAATTGACTGGCTAGGCGAAAGTGAAAAGGATCAATCCTCAAAACAAAACAAAAAGAAAAAGAAAAAGAAAAGAAAGGGAGATTGAAACTAAATCCTTTCATTCAAAGCTACCACAAGTGGCTCAAGTTTGAACTCCTTTGACGATTGGTTTGAAAAACCCTCATACCTCTAACCCCTTATTTCAAGCATTGCCTTGAACTACGCTCGACCTGATTCCCACTCGGGGATACGTAGGCAACCACATCGGTTCGGTCAACACCATCATAATCAAACCAATTTCCTTCACACCTTGCCTTGAACTACGCTCGACCTGATTCCCGCTCGGGGATACGTAGGCAACCACATCGGTTCGGTCGCTCCATGTAACAACCCGAAAATTTGTAAGTGTTTAAATAATATTTTTATTGGAATTTCAATTAGCAATGTTATATGAGTGTACCTACGTAAGACATGTGTTTAAAAATATTAATGTTTGAAAAACACTATATTATTTTTAAAGTGAGCTTATTTAATTTGGGTGTTACACTGTAAATATTTTTTTTATTGGTTAAATAAATATTATAGGGGTGGGACTTAAAAAAAAATGATGATTTCTATTTAAGTTTAAATTTTTATATGAGTTAAAATGTTCCCAATTGGATAAATGTAGTGAAATTTACGAATGCGAAACTTAGATGAGGTTGGACTATGTGAATAGTGTAATCTTCTAATTTATTTTAATTAGTTTAAAAAGTTTTAGTTGGTACTTCTATGATTTTATTTTGCATTATTAATGGGGTTAACATACGGAATTAGTGTGAGTGTGTGACACCATAATACTTTTTTTTTAATAACATTTGATATAATTTTTTTATGTGCCACGTGTGTGTGTGTGGGTCATATTGGGTGAGTAGTGTCTCTAGTGTGTGTGTGTAATAGTGTACGTGGGAGTGCAATTGTGTGTAGTAGTGTGTCATTATTAGATGTGTATATTAGTTAGGTTTATATTATAATATTAGGTTAGATAGAAAACCATAGAGAGAACTCTCTTATACACAGCCGCCAAGAGAGAGAGAGAGAGAGAGAGAGAGAGAGAGAGAGAGAGAGAAGAAGAAGAAGAAGAAGAAGAGAAGAAGAAGAAGAAAAAAAAAAGGAGAAGAAGGGGAACGGTCCCGGGTTTGTGGTCACGTGTGGATCGTGGGGTATTCGTGATTGCCATTTTTTTTATCAACGAGGTGAGTTAAACTTTTTGTATTCATATATATATATACACGTATGTATATGTGTATACGGGGGTAATTAAATTAGTATGTACACTTTTAATTTAATTGTTAGGGTTAAATCTGTGTAATGGATATACGCTATTGTTGAAGTAATTTAGATAGTTTATTTCCCTTCGTGTGACTTTGCGATCATGACATTAGGGTATTCGAAAGGGTTAGGTGAATCGTTAGTTTGATCAAAACAATAGGTGAAATATTCATGTTTGTTGGAAAATATATGTGAAATTCGTTTTATGTGTAATTCACACAGTCGCAGAAACTTTAGAAAATTATTAGAAAATCGTGGCTTTGAATTTGAACATTCTGTCCGCGAATGACATGTAAAACGTGATTCTGCACGTTTTTCGTCTAATGGTATTTTTCCTGATTCTGCACCGTTTGGGCAGAAATTGAAGATTTCAGTAGCAGTTTTTAGTATATTAAAATGTACGAAATTGGGGAAATATGATTCGTTGTGTTTTTTTTATTGTTCATATGAGTTAACGAAGATTACTTGGAGATACATGAATTCTCCTATAATGTTGAGCTATGAAAAGAAATAGGTGATAGTCATTAACGTTGAGTCCGATTAAATTGTATAATTCCAAAAATGCAAAATAGTTTCAAGTTCCTTAGTGTTCACCGCTCCCAGTTGTGATATTGTTTTGGTAGCTCGACTTGCTGAGTGTACCTTTTTGCCAGTGGCTTCGTGATCAAGCTGGCCTAAGCCTTATGCTCGGCTTATTTGTTAGACGTCTAGGCATATTAACTGGCCTTCTGTGTGTATACCTGGTTTGGTTGATACCCCAACCAAACTAGCACCAGAGTGGATGTTGGTAGTATGTCCGGGCACACATGGGATATATGTGTGGGTGTACCATGGAGGGTGGCCAAGTGGTGAAGCTAGGGAATGCAAAGATAAATTTAAAGTTAATAAGTAATGAACATGGATTATTTCATAAGACTGATAAGCGTGGAAAAGTGAATGCGATGTTTGAGTTAGAATGTGGACGGCTTATTTATGGAATTATTCGCATGGTTTGTGATCATTCGATTTACAGGATGGTGGGTCCACTAACTTTTATGCAGGGCTGACTCACCATAGATATCCGAGGTAAGTATCAAACTCGTAGCAACTTTGGATTTTGGGCAAGAAACTACTTGCCACCACATAAATGGAAACTACTCTATTGTCCAGATATGTGTGTGGAACTACCTGTCTTGACCCAAGAGTGTTGTAGTGTAATTTGTTGTCTACGGGTTCAAGTTGGATCCCTAAGACTTGTTGTTTTGTTTAACTCATACCAGTCATGTGACTGACCCGAGTGTGTTATGCATTCGGGGGCGTTTCTATATGAAACGTAGTTGAATGCACTTGTGCAGGTTTAGTATTTGGACATTTCCTGTGGAGCTTTTGATGTCTTGGAGTTGCAGTTGTGTAGAAGTGTAGTTTGTATTTGGTTGTATTTTTATTTATTTATTTATTTTAGGTATTGTGGGCCGTATTTGGATTATTATAACATGTATTGTATATTGAGTACTGGGAACGCTTTAGTTACTCTGACCAATGGATGTATAGATTTTATTCTTATTTATTTTTATTTCCGCTGAACTCTGTATGTGGACATTTTTTTTTATGAAAATGATGTTTTTTTTTAAATTAAAAAGTGATATAATATTTATAATAGAACTTTAGTTCTTTTATAATGAAATGGATGTTTGGGAATACAGGTTTATTAATAAAGAGTTTTTTTTTAAAACACAAGATCACATGTCTTTATTTAAGGAGTATTAAATACTGTTTTCAATAAATTATCATTTAGCTTGTGTGAGGGTGTTACTCTGGTGATTTTTGGTAATTGAATATTAGTCCGGATACAGGCTCTGGATTGAATATTTGGTTGTCCAAAAATTGGGGTGTGACAGTTTGGTATCAGAGCTTAAGGTTAGCTTAGCGAGTCTAGGTGATCCTCGGAATGTGGAGTAAGGAGTTGGTCAGAGTTATAGGTTTGCGATTTATTGGGTTTGAGTCATGTGTGTCTATGTGTTTACTTATGTAAAAGTTAACTACAGATGTGTACCTATTATTAAAAAAAAAAAATATATATATATATATATAAAATAAAAATAATAATAAAAAAAAATTTAGTTGATTTTAAATGTATACCATATTAGGAGCATTGGTAACGTTATTTAATATTGATTAGTAGAGCATGCATCATTTTAATTGTCATGGGATGAAATAGTAGAGGGGAGATGTAATTTTCTTCGTCAGGCGGTTGAGTTCAGGAGTAGTACTGGAATATCTTCTTTGAGTTATTATTATCTGGCAGTATCAACTTAACATTCAGAAGGGTATTATTCTATTGGAGTATCGGGATTCTCTTATTCTCAGAAGACTTATTATTTTATCAGCAGGATTTCTATTGTCCCTTTTATTATCTACTGAGTTGATTATTGGACTTCACTTATTGGGCATTTGGACTTCTTATACTATCGGCGAATCTGCCATATTCTCTATGGGTGTTCTGTACAACCGTCTATTATTACAGATTTTCTTGATTTCTGATTATTATTCTGATTATTACCAGACAACAATATATTTCTCTTCAGTGCCAGAAAATATTTCTCAGATGTGGTTGGAGCGGTAAGTAAGTATTGGATATCCCGATGAAGTGTTGTGCGGGACACAGTAAGAGGGGAACATGTGCATACACGTAGTCATATCTTTGTGGAATTAATCAATTGTTGCTTTTAATAAATGGTTAATATCTAGTGCTTTATGTGAAATTATGTGCTTTACCTTACTAGTGTTGTGTCTTGTGTGTCGGTTAAAATTTAACAAGCGACTATATGAGACTATGTGTATATACATGAGTGTTTCCTTGTTTGGATTATTCGCTCGATGTACCAGGTCTCATTACTGTCGGGAGTTAAACGATAGCGACACTTCGATGTTGGATTGCTTTCATTGTGTGTTTAACGTCATGCATATTAATTATCTGTATTTGTTGCACCCCAAATTTCGGGACGAAATTTCTTTAAGGTGGGTAGAATGTAACAACCCGAAAATTTGTAAGTGTTTAAATAATATTTTTATTGGAATTTCAATTAGCAATGTTATATGAGTGTACCTACGTAAGACATGTGTTTAAAAATATTAATGTTTGAAAAACACTATATTATTTTTAAAGTGAGCTTATTTAATTTGGGTGTTACACTGTAAATATTTTTTTTATTGGTTAAATAAATATTATAGGGGTGGGACTTAAAAAAAAATGATGATTTCTATTTAAGTTTAAATTTTTATATGAGTTAAAATGTTCCCAATTGGATAAATGTAGTGAAATTTACGAATGCGAAACTTAGATGAGGTTGGACTATGTGAATAGTGTAATCTTCTAATTTATTTTAATTAGTTTAAAAAGTTTTAGTTGGTACTTCTATGATTTTATTTTGCATTATTAATGGGGTTAACATACGGAATTAGTGTGAGTGTGTGACACCATAATACTTTTTTTTTAATAACATTTGATATAATTTTTTTATGTGCCACGTGTGTGTGTGTGGGTCATATTGGGTGAGTAGTGTCTCTAGTGTGTGTGTGTAATAGTGTACGTGGGAGTGCAATTGTGTGTAGTAGTGTGTCATTATTAGATGTGTATATTAGTTAGGTTTATATTATAATATTAGGTTAGATAGAAAACCATAGAGAGAACTCTCTTATACACAGCCGCCAAGAGAGAGAGAGAGAGAGAGAGAGAGAGAGAGAGAGAGAAGAAGAAGAAGAAGAGAAGAAGAAGAAGAAAAAAAAAAAGGAGAAGAAGGGGAACGGTCCCGGGTTTGTGGTCACGTGTGGATCGTGGGGTATTCGTGATTGCCATTTTTTTTATCAACGAGGTGAGTTAAACTTTTTGTATTCATATATATATATACACGTATGTATATGTGTATACGGGGGTAATTAAATTAGTATGTACACTTTTAATTTAATTGTTAGGGTTAAATCTGTGTAATGGATATACGCTATTGTTGAAGTAATTTAGATAGTTTATTTCCCTTCGTGTGACTTTGCGATCATGACATTAGGGTATTCGAAAGGGTTAGGTGAATCGTTAGTTTGATCAAAACAATAGGTGAAATATTCATGTTTGTTGGAAAATATATGTGAAATTCGTTTTATGTGTAATTCACACAGTCGCAGAAACTTTAGAAAATTATTAGAAAATCGTGGCTTTGAATTTGAACATTCTGTCCGCGAATGACATGTAAAACGTGATTCTGCACGTTTTTCGTCTAATGGTATTTTTCCTGATTCTGCACCGTTTGGGCAGAAATTGAAGATTTCAGTAGCAGTTTTTAGTATATTAAAATGTACGAAATTGGGGAAATATGATTCGTTGTGTTTTTTTTATTGTTCATATGAGTTAACGAAGATTACTTGGAGATACATGAATTCTCCTATAATGTTGAGCTATGAAAAGAAATAGGTGATAGTCATTAACGTTGAGTCCGATTAAATTGTATAATTCCAAAAATGCAAAATAGTTTCAAGTTCCTTAGTGTTCACCGCTCCCAGTTGTGATATTGTTTTGGTAGCTCGACTTGCTGAGTGTACCTTTTTGCCAGTGGCTTCGTGATCAAGCTGGCCTAAGCCTTATGCTCGGCTTATTTGTTAGACGTCTAGGCATATTGACTGGCCTTCTGTGTGTATACCTGGTTTGGTTGATACCCCAACCAAACTAGCACCAGAGTGGATGTTGGTAGTATGTCCGGGCACACATGGGATATATGTGTGGGTGTACCATGGAGGGTGGCCAAGTGGTGAAGCTAGGGAATGCAAAGATAAATTTAAAGTTAATAAGTAATGAACATGGATTATTTCATAAGACTGATAAGCGTGGAAAAGTGAATGCGATGTTTGAGTTAGAATGTGGACGGCTTATTTATGGAATTATTCGCATGGTTTGTGATCATTCGATTTACAGGATGGTGGGTCCACTAACTTTTATGCAGGGCTGACTCACCATAGATATCCGAGGTAAGTATCAAACTCGTAGCAACTTTGGATTTTGGGCAAGAAACTACTTGCCACCACATAAATGGAAACTACTCTATTGTCCAGATATGTGTGTGGAACTACCTGTCTTGACCCAAGAGTGTTGTAGTGTAATTTGTTGTCTACGGGTTCAAGTTGGATCCCTAAGACTTGTTGTTTTGTTTAACTCATACCAGTCATGTGACTGACCCGAGTGTGTTATGCATTCGGGGGCGTTTCTATATGAAACGTAGTTGAATGCACTTGTGCAGGTTTAGTATTTGGACATTTCCTGTGGAGCTTTTGATGTCTTGGAGTTGCAGTTGTGTAGAAGTGTAGTTTGTATTTGGTTGTATTTTTATTTATTTATTTATTTTAGGTATTGTGGGCCGTATTTGGATTATTATAACATGTATTGTATATTGAGTACTGGGAACGCTTTAGTTACTCTGACCAATGGATGTATAGATTTTATTCTTATTTATTTTTATTTCCGCTGAACTCTGTATGTGGACATTTTTTTTTATGAAAATGATGTTTTTTTTTAAATTGAAAAGTGATATAATATTTATAATAGAACTTTAGTTCTTTTATAATGAAATGGATGTTTGGGAATACAGGTTTATTAATAAAGAGTTTTTTTTTAAAACACAAGATCACATGTCTTTATTTAAGGAGTATTAAATACTGTTTTCAATAAATTATCATTTAGCTTGTGTGAGGGTGTTACTCTGGTGATTTTTGGTAATTGAATATTAGTCCGGATACAGGCTCTGGATTGAATATTTGGTTGTCCAAAAATTGGGGTGTGACAGTTTGGTATCAGAGCTTAAGGTTAGCTTAGCGAGTCTAGGTGATCCTCGGAATGTGGAGTAAGGAGTTGGTCAGAGTTATAGGTTTGCGATTTATTGGGTTTGAGTCATGTGTGTCTATGTGTTTACTTATGTAAAAGTTAACTACAGATGTGTACCTATTATTAAAAAAAAAAATATATATATATATATATATATATAAAATAAAAATAATAATAAAAAAAAATTTAGTTGATTTTAAATGTATACCATATTAGGAGCATTGGTAACGTTATTTAATATTGATTAGTAGAGCATGCATCATTTTAATTGTCATGGGATGAAATAGTAGAGGGGAGATGTAATTTTCTTCGTCAGGCGGTTGAGTTCAGGAGTAGTACTGGAATATCTTCTTTGAGTTATTATTATCTGGCAGTATCAACTTAACATTCAGAAGGGTATTATTCTATTGGAGTATCGGGATTCTCTTATTCTCAGAAGACTTATTATTTTATCAGCAGGATTTCTATTGTCCCTTTTATTATCTACTGAGTTGATTATTGGACTTCACTTATTGGGCATTTGGACTTCTTATACTATCGGCGAATCTGCCATATTCTCTATGGGTGTTCTGTACAACCGTCTATTATTACAGATTTTCTTGATTTCTGATTATTATTCTGATTATTACCAGACAACAATATATTTCTCTTCAGTGCCAGAAAATATTTCTCAGATGTGGTTGGAGCGGTAAGTAAGTATTGGATATCCCGATGAAGTGTTGTGCGGGACACAGTAAGAGGGGAACATGTGCATACACGTAGTCATATCTTTGTGGAATTAATCAATTGTTGCTTTTAATAAATGGTTAATATCTAGTGCTTTATGTGAAATTATGTGCTTTACCTTACTAGTGTTGTGTCTTGTGTGTCGGTTAAAATTTAACAAGCGACTATATGAGACTATGTGTATATACATGAGTGTTTCCTTGTTTGGATTATTCGCTCGATGTACCAGGTCTCATTACTGTCGGGAGTTAAACGATAGCGACACTTCGATGTTGGATTGCTTTCATTGTGTGTTTAACGTCATGCATATTAATTATCTGTATTTGTTGCACCCCAAATTTCGGGACGAAATTTCTTTAAGGTGGGTAGAATGTAACAACCCGAAAATTTGTAAGTGTTTAAATAATATTTTTATTGGAATTTCAATTAGCAATGTTATATGAGTGTACCTACGTAAGACATGTGTTTAAAAATATTAATGTTTGAAAAACACTATATTATTTTTAAAGTGAGCTTATTTAATTTGGGTGTTACACTGTAAATATTTTTTTTATTGGTTAAATAAATATTATAGGGGTGGGACTTAAAAAAAAATGATGATTTCTATTTAAGTTTAAATTTTTATATGAGTTAAAATGTTCCCAATTGGATAAATGTAGTGAAATTTACGAATGCGAAACTTAGATGAGGTTGGACTATGTGAATAGTGTAATCTTCTAATTTATTTTAATTAGTTTAAAAAGTTTTAGTTGGTACTTCTATGATTTTATTTTGCATTATTAATGGGGTTAACATACGGAATTAGTGTGAGTGTGTGACACCATAATACTTTTTTTTTAATAACATTTGATATAATTTTTTTATGTGCCACGTGTGTGTGTGTGGGTCATATTGGGTGAGTAGTGTCTCTAGTGTGTGTGTGTAATAGTGTACGTGGGAGTGCAATTGTGTGTAGTAGTGTGTCATTATTAGATGTGTATATTAGTTAGGTTTATATTATAATATTAGGTTAGATAGAAAACCATAGAGAGAACTCTCTTATACACAGCCGCCAAGAGAGAGAGAGAGAGAGAGAGAGAGAGAGAGAGAGAGAGAAGAAGAAGAAGAAGAAGAAGAAGAGAAGAAGAAGAAGAAAAAAAAAAAGGAGAAGAAGGGGAACGGTCCCGGGTTTGTGGTCACGTGTGGATCGTGGGGTATTCGTGATTGCCATTTTTTTTATCAACGAGGTGAGTTAAACTTTTTGTATTCATATATATATATACACGTATGTATATGTGTATACGGGGGTAATTAAATTAGTATGTACACTTTTAATTTAATTGTTAGGGTTAAATCTGTGTAATGGATATACGCTATTGTTGAAGTAATTTAGATAGTTTATTTCCCTTCGTGTGACTTTGCGATCATGACATTAGGGTATTCGAAAGGGTTAGGTGAATCGTTAGTTTGATCAAAACAATAGGTGAAATATTCATGTTTGTTGGAAAATATATGTGAAATTCGTTTTATGTGTAATTCACACAGTCGCAGAAACTTTAGAAAATTATTAGAAAATCGTGGCTTTGAATTTGAACATTCTGTCCGCGAATGACATGTAAAACGTGATTCTGCACGTTTTTCGTCTAATGGTATTTTTCCTGATTCTGCACCGTTTGGGCAGAAATTGAAGATTTCAGTAGCAGTTTTTAGTATATTAAAATGTACGAAATTGGGGAAATATGATTCGTTGTGTTTTTTTTATTGTTCATATGAGTTAACGAAGATTACTTGGAGATACATGAATTCTCCTATAATGTTGAGCTATGAAAAGAAATAGGTGATAGTCATTAACGTTGAGTCCGATTAAATTGTATAATTCCAAAAATGCAAAATAGTTTCAAGTTCCTTAGTGTTCACCGCTCCCAGTTGTGATATTGTTTTGGTAGCTCGACTTGCTGAGTGTACCTTTTTGCCAGTGGCTTCGTGATCAAGCTGGCCTAAGCCTTATGCTCGGCTTATTTGTTAGACGTCTAGGCATATTGACTGGCCTTCTGTGTGTATACCTGGTTTGGTTGATACCCCAACCAAACTAGCACCAGAGTGGATGTTGGTAGTATGTCCGGGCACACATGGGATATATGTGTGGGTGTACCATGGAGGGTGGCCAAGTGGTGAAGCTAGGGAATGCAAAGATAAATTTAAAGTTAATAAGTAATGAACATGGATTATTTCATAAGACTGATAAGCGTGGAAAAGTGAATGCGATGTTTGAGTTAGAATGTGGACGGCTTATTTATGGAATTATTCGCATGGTTTGTGATCATTCGATTTACAGGATGGTGGGTCCACTAACTTTTATGCAGGGCTGACTCACCATAGATATCCGAGGTAAGTATCAAACTCGTAGCAACTTTGGATTTTGGGCAAGAAACTACTTGCCACCACATAAATGGAAACTACTCTATTGTCCAGATATGTGTGTGGAACTACCTGTCTTGACCCAAGAGTGTTGTAGTGTAATTTGTTGTCTACGGGTTCAAGTTGGATCCCTAAGACTTGTTGTTTTGTTTAACTCATACCAGTCATGTGACTGACCCGAGTGTGTTATGCATTCGGGGGCGTTTCTATATGAAACGTAGTTGAATGCACTTGTGCAGGTTTAGTATTTGGACATTTCTTGTGGAGCTTTTGATGTCTTGGAGTTGCAGTTGTGTAGAAGTGTAGTTTGTATTTGGTTGTATTTTTATTTATTTATTTATTTTAGGTATTGTGGGCCGTATTTGGATTATTATAACATGTATTGTATATTGAGTACTGGGAACGCTTTAGTTACTCTGACCAATGGATGTATAGATTTTATTCTTATTTATTTTTATTTCCGCTGAACTCTGTATGTGGACATTTTTTTTTATGAAAATGATGTTTTTTTTTAAATTGAAAAGTGATATAATATTTATAATAGAACTTTAGTTCTTTTATAATGAAATGGATGTTTGGGAATACAGGTTTATTAATAAAGAGTTTTTTTTTAAAACACAAGATCACATGTCTTTATTTAAGGAGTATTAAATACTGTTTTCAATAAATTATCATTTAGCTTGTGTGAGGGTGTTACTCTGGTGATTTTTGGTAATTGAATATTAGTCCGGATACAGGCTCTGGATTGAATATTTGGTTGTCCAAAAATTGGGGTGTGACAGTTTGGTATCAGAGCTTAAGGTTAGCTTAGCGAGTCTAGGTGATCCTCGGAATGTGGAGTAAGGAGTTGGTCAGAGTTATAGGTTTGCGATTTATTGGGTTTGAGTCATGTGTGTCTATGTGTTTACTTATGTAAAAGTTAACTACAGATGTGTACCTATTATTAAAAAAAAAAATATATATATATATATATATAAAATAAAAATAATAATAAAAAAAAATTTAGTTGATTTTAAATGTATACCATATTAGGAGCATTGGTAACGTTATTTAATATTGATTAGTAGAGCATGCATCATTTTAATTGTCATGGGATGAAATAGTAGAGGGGAGATGTAATTTTCTTCGTCAGGCGGTTGAGTTCAGGAGTAGTACTGGAATATCTTCTTTGAGTTATTATTATCTGGCAGTATCAACTTAACATTCAGAAGGGTATTATTCTATTGGAGTATCGGGATTCTCTTATTCTCAGAAGACTTATTATTTTATCAGCAGGATTTCTATTGTCCCTTTTATTATCTACTGAGTTGATTATTGGACTTCACTTATTGGGCATTTGGACTTCTTATACTATCGGCGAATCTGCCATATTCTCTATGGGTGTTCTGTACAACCGTCTATTATTACAGATTTTCTTGATTTCTGATTATTATTCTGATTATTACCAGACAACAATATATTTCTCTTCAGTGCCAGAAAATATTTCTCAGATGTGGTTGGAGCGGTAAGTAAGTATTGGATATCCCGATGAAGTGTTGTGCGGGACACAGTAAGAGGGGAACATGTGCATACACGTAGTCATATCTTTGTGGAATTAATCAATTGTTGCTTTTAATAAATGGTTAATATCTAGTGCTTTATGTGAAATTATGTGCTTTACCTTACTAGTGTTGTGTCTTGTGTGTCGGTTAAAATTTAACAAGCGACTATATGAGACTATGTGTATATACATGAGTGTTTCCTTGTTTGGATTATTCGCTCGATGTACCAGGTCTCATTACTGTCGGGAGTTAAACGATAGCGACACTTCGATGTTGGATTGCTTTCATTGTGTGTTTAACGTCATGCATATTAATTATCTGTATTTGTTGCACCCCAAATTTCGGGACGAAATTTCTTTAAGGTGGGTAGAATGTAACAACCCGAAAATTTGTAAGTGTTTAAATAATATTTTTATTGGAATTTCAATTAGCAATGTTATATGAGTGTACCTACGTAAGACATGTGTTTAAAAATATTAATGTTTGAAAAACACTATATTATTTTTAAAGTGAGCTTATTTAATTTGGGTGTTACACTGTAAATATTTTTTTTATTGGTTAAATAAATATTATAGGGGTGGGACTTAAAAAAAAATGATGATTTCTATTTAAGTTTAAATTTTTATATGAGTTAAAATGTTCCCAATTGGATAAATGTAGTGAAATTTACGAATGCGAAACTTAGATGAGGTTGGACTATGTGAATAGTGTAATCTTCTAATTTATTTTAATTAGTTTAAAAAGTTTTAGTTGGTACTTCTATGATTTTATTTTGCATTATTAATGGGGTTAACATACGGAATTAGTGTGAGTGTGTGACACCATAATACTTTTTTTTTAATAACATTTGATATAATTTTTTTATGTGCCACGTGTGTGTGTGTGGGTCATATTGGGTGAGTAGTGTCTCTAGTGTGTGTGTGTAATAGTGTACGTGGGAGTGCAATTGTGTGTAGTAGTGTGTCATTATTAGATGTGTATATTAGTTAGGTTTATATTATAATATTAGGTTAGATAGAAAACCATAGAGAGAACTCTCTTATACACAGCCGCCAAGAGAGAGAGAGAGAGAGAGAGAGAGAGAAGAAGAAGAAGAAGAAGAAGAGAAGAAGAAGAAGAAAAAAAAAAAGGAGAAGAAGGGGAACGGTCCCGGGTTTGTGGTCACGTGTGGATCGTGGGGTATTCGTGATTGCCATTTTTTTTATCAACGAGGTGAGTTAAACTTTTTGTATTCATATATATATATACACGTATGTATATGTGTATACGGGGGTAATTAAATTAGTATGTACACTTTTAATTTAATTGTTAGGGTTAAATCTGTGTAATGGATATACGCTATTGTTGAAGTAATTTAGATAGTTTATTTCCCTTCGTGTGACTTTGCGATCATGACATTAGGGTATTCGAAAGGGTTAGGTGAATCGTTAGTTTGATCAAAACAATAGGTGAAATATTCATGTTTGTTGGAAAATATATGTGAAATTCGTTTTATGTGTAATTCACACAGTCGCAGAAACTTTAGAAAATTATTAGAAAATCGTGGCTTTGAATTTGAACATTCTGTCCGCGAATGACATGTAAAACGTGATTCTGCACGTTTTTCGTCTAATGGTATTTTTCCTGATTCTGCACCGTTTGGGCAGAAATTGAATATTTCAGTAGCAGTTTTTAGTATATTAAAATGTACGAAATTGGGGAAATATGATTCGTTGTGTTTTTTTTATTGTTCATATGAGTTAACGAAGATTACTTGGAGATACATGAATTCTCCTATAATGTTGAGCTATGAAAAGAAATAGGTGATAGTCATTAACGTTGAGTCCGATTAAATTGTATAATTCCAAAAATGCAAAATAGTTTCAAGTTCCTTAGTGTTCACCGCTCCCAGTTGTGATATTGTTTTGGTAGCTCGACTTGCTGAGTGTACCTTTTTGCCAGTGGCTTCGTGATCAAGCTGGCCTAAGCCTTATGCTCGGCTTATTTGTTAGACGTCTAGGCATATTGACTGGCCTTCTGTGTGTATACCTGGTTTGGTTGATACCCCAACCAAACTAGCACCAGAGTGGATGTTGGTAGTATGTCCGGGCACACATGGGATATATGTGTGGGTGTACCATGGAGGGTGGCCAAGTGGTGAAGCTAGGGAATGCAAAGATAAATTTAAAGTTAATAAGTAATGAACATGGATTATTTCATAAGACTGATAAGCGTGGAAAAGTGAATGCGATGTTTGAGTTAGAATGTGGACGGCTTATTTATGGAATTATTCGCATGGTTTGTGATCATTCGATTTACAGGATGGTGGGTCCACTAACTTTTATGCAGGGCTGACTCACCATAGATATCCGAGGTAAGTATCAAACTCGTAGCAACTTTGGATTTTGGGCAAGAAACTACTTGCCACCACATAAATGGAAACTACTCTATTGTCCAGATATGTGTGTGGAACTACCTGTCTTGACCCAAGAGTGTTGTAGTGTAATTTGTTGTCTACGGGTTCAAGTTGGATCCCTAAGACTTGTTGTTTTGTTTAACTCATACCAGTCATGTGACTGACCCGAGTGTGTTATGCATTCGGGGGCGTTTCTATATGAAACGTAGTTGAATGCACTTGTGCAGGTTTAGTATTTGGACATTTCCTGTGGAGCTTTTGATGTCTTGGAGTTGCAGTTGTGTAGAAGTGTAGTTTGTATTTGGTTGTATTTTTATTTATTTATTTATTTTAGGTATTGTGGGCCGTATTTGGATTATTATAACATGTATTGTATATTGAGTACTGGGAACGCTTTAGTTACTCTGACCAATGGATGTATAGATTTTATTCTTATTTATTTTTATTTCCGCTGAACTCTGTATGTGGACATTTTTTTTTATGAAAATGATGTTTTTTTTTAAATTGAAAAGTGATATAATATTTATAATAGAACTTTAGTTCTTTTATAATGAAATGGATGTTTGGGAATACAGGTTTATTAATAAAGAGTTTTTTTTTAAAACACAAGATCACATGTCTTTATTTAAGGAGTATTAAATACTGTTTTCAATAAATTATCATTTAGCTTGTGTGAGGGTGTTACTCTGGTGATTTTTGGTAATTGAATATTAGTCCGGATACAGGCTCTGGATTGAATATTTGGTTGTCCAAAAATTGGGGTGTGACAGTTTGGTATCAGAGCTTAAGGTTAGCTTAGCGAGTCTAGGTGATCCTCGGAATGTGGAGTAAGGAGTTGGTCAGAGTTATAGGTTTGCGATTTATTGGGTTTGAGTCATGTGTGTCTATGTGTTTACTTATGTAAAAGTTAACTACAGATGTGTACCTATTATTAAAAATATATATATATATATATATATAAAATAAAAATAATAATAAAAAAAAATTTAGTTGATTTTAAATGTATACCATATTAGGAGCATTGGTAACGTTATTTAATATTGATTAGTAGAGCATGCATCATTTTAATTGTCATGGGATGAAATAGTAGAGGGGAGATGTAATTTTCTTCGTCAGGCGGTTGAGTTCAGGAGTAGTACTGGAATATCTTCTTTGAGTTATTATTATCTGGCAGTATCAACTTAACATTCAGAAGGGTATTATTCTATTGGAGTATCGGGATTCTCTTATTCTCAGAAGACTTATTATTTTATCAGCAGGATTTCTATTGTCCCTTTTATTATCTACTGAGTTGATTATTGGACTTCACTTATTGGGCATTTGGACTTCTTATACTATCGGCGAATCTGCCATATTCTCTATGGGTGTTCTGTACAACCGTCTATTATTACAGATTTTCTTGATTTCTGATTATTATTCTGATTATTACCAGACAACAATATATTTCTCTTCAGTGCCAGAAAATATTTCTCAGATGTGGTTGGAGCGGTAAGTAAGTATTGGATATCCCGATGAAGTGTTGTGCGGGACACAGTAAGAGGGGAACATGTGCATACACGTAGTCATATCTTTGTGGATTTAATCAATTGTTGCTTTTAATAAATGGTTAATATCTAGTGCTTTATGTGAAATTATGTGCTTTACCTTACTAGTGTTGTGTCTTGTGTGTCGGTTAAAATTTAACAAGCGACTATATGAGACTATGTGTATATACATGAGTGTTTCCTTGTTTGGATTATTCGCTCGATGTACCAGGTCTCATTACTGTCGGGAGTTAAACGATAGCGACACTTCGATGTTGGATTGCTTTCATTGTGTGTTTAACGTCATGCATATTAATTATCTGTATTTGTTGCACCCCAAATTTCGGGACGAAATTTCTTTAAGGTGGGTAGAATGTAACAACCCGAAAATTTGTAAGTGTTTAAATAATATTTTTATTGGAATTTCAATTAGCAATGTTATATGAGTGTACCTACGTAAGACATGTGTTTAAAAATATTAATGTTTGAAAAACACTATATTATTTTTAAAGTGAGCTTATTTAATTTGGGTGTTACACTGTAAATATTTTTTTTATTGGTTAAATAAATATTATAGGGGTGGGACTTTAAAAAAAATGATGATTTCTATTTAAGTTTAAATTTTTATATGAGTTAAAATGTTCCCAATTGGATAAATGTAGTGAAATTTACGAATGCGAAACTTAGATGAGGTTGGACTATGTGAATAGTGTAATCTTCTAATTTATTTTAATTAGTTTAAAAAGTTTTAGTTGGTACTTCTATGATTTTATTTTGCATTATTAATGGGGTTAACATACGGAATTAGTGTGAGTGTGTGACACCATAATACTTTTTTTTTAATAACATTTGATATAATTTTTTTATGTGCCACGTGTGTGTGTGTGGGTCATATTGGGTGAGTAGTGTCTCTAGTGTGTGTGTGTAATAGTGTACGTGGGAGTGCAATTGTGTGTAGTAGTGTGTCGTTATTAGATGTGTATATTAGTTAGGTTTATATTATAATATTAGGTTAGATAGAAAACCATAGAGAGAACTCTCTTATACACAGCCGCCAAGAGAGAGAGAGAGAGAGAGAGAGAGAGAGAGAGAAGAAGAAGAAGAAGAAGAAGAAGAGAAGAAGAAGAAGAAAAAAAAAGGAGAAGAAGGGGAACGGTCCCGGGTTTGTGGTCACGTGTGGATCGTGGGGTATTCGTGATTGCCATTTTTTTTATCAACGAGGTGAGTTAAACTTTGTGTATTCATATATATATACACGTATGTATATGTGTATACGGGGGTAATTAAATTAGTATGTACACTTTTAATTTAATTGTTAGGGTTAAATCTGTGTAATGGATATACGCTATTGTTGAAGTAATTTAGATAGTTTATTTCCCTTCGTGTGACTTTGCGATCATGACATTAGGGTATTCGAAAGGGTTAGGTGAATCGTTAGTTTGATCAAAACAATAGGTGAAATATTCATGTTTGTTGGAAAATATATGTGAAATTCGTTTTATGTGTAATTCACACAGTCGCAGAAACTTTAGAAAATTATTAGAAAATCGTGGCTTTGAATTTGAACATTCTGTCCGCGAGTGACATGTAAAACGTGATTCTGCACGTTTTTCGTCTAATGGTATTTTTCCTGATTCTGCACCGTTTGGGCAGAAATTGAAGATTTCAGTAGCAGTTTTTAGTATATTAAAATGTACGAAATTGAGGAAATATGATTCGTTGTGTTTTTTTTATTGTTCATATGAGTTAACGAAGATTACTTGGAGATACATGAATTCTCCTATAATGTTGAGCTATGAAAAGAAATAGGTGATAGTCATTAACGTTGAGTCCGATTAAATTGTATAATTCCAAAAATGCAAAATAGTTTCAAGTTCCTTAGTGTTCACCGCTCCCAGTTGTGATATTGTTTTGGTAGCTCGACTTGCTGAGTGTACCTTTTTGCCAGTGGCTTCGTGATCAAGCTGGCCTAAGCCTTATGCTCGGCTTATTTGTTAGACGTCTAGGCATATTGACTGGCCTTCTGTGTGTATACCTGGTTTGGTTGATACCCCAACCAAACTAGCACCAGAGTGGATGTTGGTAGTATGTCCGGGCACACATGGGATATATGTGTGGGTGTACCATGGAGGGTGGCCAAGTGGTGAAGCTAGGGAATGCAAAGATAAATTTAAAGTTAATAAGTAATGAACATGGATTATTTCATAAGACTGATAAGCGTGGAAAAGTGAATGCGATGTTTGAGTTAGAATGTGGACGGCTTATTTATGGAATTATTCGCATGGTTTGTGATCATTCGATTTACAGGATGGTGGGTCCACTAACTTTTATGCAGGGCTGACTCACCATAGATATCCGAGGTAAGTATCAAACTCGTAGCAACTTTGGATTTTGGGCAAGAAACTACTTGCCACCACATAAATGGAAACTACTCTATTGTCCAGATATGTGTGTGGAACTACCTGTCTTGACCCAAGAGTGTTGTAGTGTAATTTGTTGTCTACGGGTTCAAGTTGGATCCCTAAGACTTGTTGTTTTGTTTAACTCATACCAGTCATGTGACTGACCCGAGTGTGTTATGCATTCGGGGGCGTTTCTATATGAAACGTAGTTGAATGCACTTGTGCAGGTTTAGTATTTGGACATTTCCTGTGGAGCTTTTGATGTCTTGGAGTTGCAGTTGTGTAGAAGTGTAGTTTGTATTTGGTTGTATTTTTATTTATTTATTTATTTTAGGTATTGTGGGCCGTATTTGGATTATTATAACATGTATTGTATATTGAGTACTGGGAACGCTTTAGTTACTCTGACCAATGGATGTATAGATTTTATTCTTATTTATTTTTATTTCCGCTGAACTCTGTATGTGGACATTTTTTTTTATGAAAATGATGTTTTTTTTTAAATTAAAAAGTGATATAATATTTATAATAGAACTTTAGTTCTTTTATAATGAAATGGATGTTTGGGAATACAGGTTTATTAATAAAGAGTTTTTTTTTAAAACACAAGATCACATGTCTTTATTTAAGGAGTATTAAATACTGTTTTCAATAAATTATCATTTAGCTTGTGTGAGGGTGTCACTCTGGTGATTTTTGGTAATTGAATATTAGTCCGGATACAGGCTCTGGATTGAATATTTGGTTGTCCAAAAATTGGGGTGTGACACTCCACCAACAAAAATAACCTTTCCTTTCAAAACCTTGGCCCGAACTACGTTGGACCTGATCCCCGCTCGGGGGTACGTAGGCAGACTTTCAAAAAGAAAAAGAAGGATGGTTCGCTAGGTTGAAAATCCGAAATGACGCCTAGGCAAAAATTAGAGCTAAATCCAAAGTGAGCAATAACAAAAGAGAGAAAGTAGCTCGCTAGGTCACTTCCTTGGTGCCTAGGCAAAAATTATGAGCACGTGAGGGAAATAAGGTCGCGGTCCTTACCATAACCCAAAAACCACCCTCCACACTAGGGGCAAACTTCGGCCACTCGCCTCGTTTGCCTGAACCTCTTCTAAACTAGGGGCAAACGTCGGTCATCTACCTTGTTTGCCTCACAACCATATATATCCCAAACTAGGGGCAAACTTCGGCTACCCGCCTCGTTTGCCTCTAACAACCCCAGCATGCTCAAGCAAGTACCAAAAGCAACAACTAATTGAAATCTCAAGTTACAAAATGTTTTTAGAAAGCTAAAATGCATAAAACGAGATTCCCAAAGTAACCAAGGTTCACCGATAAACAAACTTTGAATATTACATAGGCAGGAATAATCAAAGAAATAAAAGTCTTTCAAAAAGCAACTACATGTTCAAAGACACTTGGAGGAGTGAGCAGAATCAGTCAGGACTAGTTTTGTCTTAGTGTCCTTTTATTTCTTCAAAGGTCTTTAGAAGTAGGCCTTTACTCGGTCAGTCCAACCATCAATAAAAGCAGCAATAGTGGTAGCTCTGATCCTGGAAGCAAAGACCCTCTCAATAAACCCCCGGGGAACCTCCTGAACCTGTCCATACTGTCTGGCCAAACGGCGAGGATGATAGAAAGAAGTCTCTCTCAGACCCATCAACCACACTTTCTGGTGACCCCTGAGGCTCGTGGTGATAGCATAGAGGCCCCAACGCCTCACGATCCAGCAAATGTCAGCCTCAGATAAGGCGTTCATCATGCCCACCCAATCGGCGAAGGTATAGTGAGAATGAAGCACGGCTCGACGAAAGTAAATTGGTGGTATACGGCCCGTCCACAGCTGAAGGCGCTCGTAAAGCCAAGCCTGTAACACCAAAGGCGCCCCAGAAAGAAGAGGAGTCCCATGGTTGAAGGCATTATCCAAACCATTCAAAGTTTCAGCTAGAACCATGGCCGTGGGATTCCTGCTAAGTTTCAGCCCGAGGCACACGTGCACCAAGTCAATGGAAGTGCTCGAGAACAGGAAGTGCGAAGTCATGCACAATACTAAAGCGGCCCCACGGGAAGCATCATACACGCTGGGATTCCCAGGACTGGCGTACCGGGCAATAATAGAAGCAATGTTGAGAACCTCACCTTGAATCAGCCGGCGGGAAATAGTGTGTAATACCCTGTATTTTTGTAATATATTATATAACTAGACCTTGTATGTTTCTTTTAAACACTTGTATGAGCTTGGCCTTACCCTTGGTATATTTTATATACCAATCGATTGAACTTTATCTCAATCGATTGATTGTTCCAATCGATTGAACTTTATACCAATCGATTGATTTAATCAATCGATTGACACTTATGTCAATCGATTGGAGGCAGCTGGGCAGATCCTTTTGCTCTGGCTGGGGAGAGGCCACGTGAACACCTTTTCCTTATATATACCAGCCATTTTCCTGCGTTTTTCTCTTTAGAAAAATCAGAGAGAGTGAGAGGGAATGTTTTGTGTGTGTTCATATATATATATACACTCATATATATATATACACACATATATACATATATTTATACTCACACACACACAGATGGATTAAAGAGGAAGAAGAAGAAGACCAGAAAGAAGGAGAGAAGAAAGAGAAAGAGAAGAGAGAAGACAGAGAGCAGAGGAAGGAGAGGGAGGAGCCACCATTGAAGCTCAAGCTTCAACACACATTCCCAAACACACCCTTAACGCCTAGGTGAGTTCTAAACTCACTTGGTAGCCTTACATTGATGTTATGGCATGCTTGAATGAAGAAATGGAAGAGAAACCACGTAATTCCGTTTATACATTGCTGGGCAGTCTTCTCTGTGAAGAAGACGAAGTGTCAATCGATTGACATCTATATCAATCGATTGACATCCTTCATGTCTCAATCGATTGACATTTTATGCAATCGATTGACATGGATTGTGATCCAATCGATTGAACTTTTTATCAATCGATTGACACTACTTTTATACCAATCGATTGACACCTATATCAATCGATTGGAAGTTACAGTTTACTGTTTTACTTGTTTAGATAATGTAATAACTGTTTAGTTGTTTATTTACTGTTCAGTACTTCCCAGCATGCTTCAGTATTATAATACAGACATGATAACGAGTTAATGCAGCATAGGATCGTAGTAATAACAAGACTATCGAATAACGTTTATAATGTTAGATAACGGAATAGTTGTGAATCCTTTGGAGTTAACGTTCATTTCATTCAGAGTAGTCGGGCCACATTGGGATTGTCATGTATCGGTAATAGAGTTGAACTTAAGTAGGTTTGCTAAGATTCGGGAACCTTGCGTGGGCGGGCTTTGGTCGATCATATGTTCTTAAAAGCGGTAGACAGACGAAGGTGTCTATGACTTGCGGTGAACCGGACCATTTGCCCTAAGATAGCCAGATGATCTAATCATATGTTCTTAAAAGCGGTAGACAGACGAAGGTGTCTATGACATGCGGTGGACCGTGATCACTGGTAGACGTCGCTAAGTCGTGGCATAGAATGATGTACTGTTGTTTAAAGCGTTATATCCCTGACATGCGGTGAACTGTGCATATGTTCTTAAAAGCGGGGGATGGACTAACGTGGTATCCATGACATGCGGTGAACTGTGCATATGTTCTTAAAAGCGGTGGATGAGCAATGGTGTGTTATAGAGTTGAACTACTGTCGAGTCTGTTCCCCTATCTAGACGTATTATCGGTCTTAAAATGAGTAAGACGTTAGTAATCGGATGATCGGTTTGATGTAAAGGAGTTACCCTTACAGAATTCTAATTTGGTTACGGCTTATAACTTGTAATAACTTCAATAGTTGATACCCTGTTAGTATCTAACTCACTCGGCTTTCATTAAGCTGACGGCGTTTATGCCGCTGGACATTTCTACGTTCCAGCGCACCCTGGTTATGACTATTCAGGTGAAGGGCCCGCAGGAGAGGACTACTATGCCAGTAACGGAGTTCCTGTGGAGAATTTCCCCGACGGAGGTCAGACCGAAGAAGACTACTACGCAGAGGACTACCCTTATGCCAACTGAAGTCTTGACTAGAATTGTAGCTAGTTGTCTTTACCGTTTTAGAATTTTTGTAGTCAGGCATATGTTGCCTTTGCATTTGTACTTCCGCTGCCTTATATTTGATTCGAGACTCTGATATGTAATAGTTAGTAACTTCTGTTGACTTTATGTTACGTTATGTTCAGAACCTAGACTTCGTTCTTGTTATACTATTACTTCTTGTTGCTTAGTACTGCATGGTGTGGACAATCGTGTGACTTCACCCGTCATTCCCTATGGACCCATAAAGGAATTTATTTTTCTCTATTTATGCCGTTCCGGGGCGTGACAGGATTTTTGGTATCAGAGCCTAGGTTGTATACCTTTTCGCTCACAGATTGTCCCACACCATCTGGTCCTAGAACCTTGAGATTCTATAGATGAGTATTAAGATTAGTTCTGACTTAAGATAGCCCCTTTTCAGGTAGCATGGCACCGCCGCTGTTCGTTCCAGACGAGTTCGGAGGACACTATGTGTATGAGAGTAGTATTGCGCCAGCAGATCCAGAGTACTATGCCTGGAAGGTTAGACAGAGAGCTATTGCAGAGACAGAGCGAGACATGCGGATCGAGCAGCAGAGATTTGGGACCCAGGACCCAGAAGTGATACGTCAGGAGATGATCTACCGCAAGGAGACCTTCAAACGCATCGAGGAGGATTCTCTACTGATGTTACGAGACCGTTCTTCGTACCAGGTTCTACTTGCACAGGTTAGAGCAGCACCTCCACCCCCACCGGAGGAAGACATGGCTGATGCACCCCCAGCAGATGAGGATCCGGAGGATGATGATGAGAGCGATGGCGACGATGAGCCAGAGGATGCAGACGAGGAGATGGAGGATGAAGAGGACACCGATGACGAGGAGCCGGAGTATGATCCAGAGGAGGAGGACCCCGTGGACCCAGCCGGTATGGACGTGCCAGTTGGCGTAGATATTGTGGTTGCAGAGGGTTATCCGATAGAGGAAGAGGAGGTAGCCGCAGACGATGATGCAGTAGTACCAGTCTTACCAGGAGGAGTTATAGCACAGCTAGCAGCTGAGTGGGCAGCAGAGATGGCTGCACATCCCCATGGATTTGAGATCGGAGCACCGGAGTTGGCACAGGCTATGGTACAGGCTGAGGCACTTGCAGCCGCATTTGATGCAGCCCAGGCTGACATGGCCGCTGATGCAGGAGATCTAGGAGCTGTTGTGGAGCATGATGGACCCGAGCTGATCGAGGATGTTGTGATAGAGGATGAGGACATGATGGATGACGATGACATGGATGAGGATGATGTTTTGTCTGAGGTTGCCCCGGAGGACGAGGCTTCCATCTATGGATCCGATGTGGACAACTTCTGAGTCCAGCACCTTTAGGACTTAGACTTTTACGTTTGACTTTAGGACATGTTGTCCACTTACTTTTGACGCTTACATAGACAGCTATTGACCGTAGCCTTTTTGTATAGGTAGCCACCAGTAGTGGTTTTGTATGTATCTTTCTTTTGCTTAGATCTTGTATAGGATCATGTACTACGCGGTACACAGGTGATCTGTTGTGTACTCCGCTGTACATCTTTTGGGTATATATATATGGCAGATCGTTTCTCTTGATTATTTCTGTTATCATCTCATTGATATGTCATGGTTGTGATTTTGATTCATGTTATGCTTCCTGTTATTTAAGTATGATCATTTCCCCGAGAAGATTGTCAGCTAATCATTAGATCCTTCATAGGTACACCTCACACGGATCACTATGGTGGGACCCACAAGGAACCAAGCACGACTGGGAGCACCCATTCCCGAGGGTATGGACCCAACTGGAATCTTCGAAGCTTTCATGCAACGGATGGAGCACATCGGCGATACCTACAATCATGCCACCAACGACAATGGCAACAACCACTTTGTCCCTCCAAGGCAGACAGGCGATAAGTTATTGGAACGATTTCGTGGCCTGCGACCCGAGAAGTTCGACGGCATGGCAGAATCCTGGAAAGCAGAGCAATGGATACGAGAGTTGGAGCTAATCTTTGAAGCCCTGGAGTGCAGTGAGCTTGACAAAAGACGTCTAGCCGCATTTCAACTGACTTACTCCGCCGCGGACTGGTGGGAGGCCGAGAGAGCCACGATTGGGATTGACGCTGCAAGGAGAATGCCTTGGGAAGCATTCAAAACTCGATTTCTCGAGAAGTATTTCCCTGAGGACGAAAGAGATCAACAAGAGAGGAATTTCCTGAGTCTAACCCAAGGAAACTGGACAGTCAGGGAGTATACTACACAATTCGAGCGACTTTCCCGTTTCGCTCCACATATGATAGACACCTCCGCCAAGAAGGTCAAGCGATTTCACCAAGGACTCAACCCACACCTCCGGCACATGATGATAGGCCATCTGGGCCAGTCATTTGAAGGGATTGTCCGTCTTGCTTCAAGTTTGGAAAAGGATGCTTACCCGGTGCAAGGACCACAAGTGAATCGACCTCCACCCAGGGCCTTCCAACCAAGGAATTTTCCCGCGCAATCATCAAGGAACAATCAGGGATGGAAACCTCAGACCAACAACTATCAGGGAACCAAGCGCACATGGGATGGGACAAGGAAGCCCCAAGCCAATTTTCCTCGACAACAGAATCAACAGCGAGGACCACCTCAGGCACAGCCCGTCGCCCAGCGACAGAACACTGATGGATGTTTCAACTGTGGAGTACCCGGACATATTGCAAGGTATTGCACAGCTCCCAAGACCAACCGCCGAAATGACCTCGTTTGCCGCAACTGTAACAAGCCTGGTCACATAAGCAAGGATTGTCGAGCACCACGTGGAGGCTACTATGGAGCGCCTGCTCAAGGACAGCAAGGACAGGTTAGGGTGAATGCCATCATCCCTGACAATGCAGGGTATAATGCGGAGGAACAACAAAACTTGGAAGGTACGCTCATTTTATTTCACTGTCAAGTTAGAGCTTTGTTTGATACCGGTGCCGCCCGTTCTTTCGTAGCTATTAAGATGGTACGTGATTTGGGTTTGTTACCCCTAGCACTTGAGCCGACCCTTAATGCCGTTTCGCCCTTGGGAGTATCCGTTAAGTTAGGTAAGGTGTGCAAGGATTGTCCCTTAACACTAGAGGATAGGAATTTTCCAGCAGACTTGATAGTCCTGTCAATGTCTGAGTTCGACGTGATCCTAGGAATGGATTGGCTTACTAAGTATGGCGCTAACCTGGATTGTGTTAGTCGGACCATTGTCTTTTCGACGCCTGGTTGCCCGCAGATCAGATTTCAGTGCCAACCGTTGAGCGACATGTTTATCACGAGCTACCTAGCCACGATTAAGACTTCAAGCACGGAGCTTACTATCAAGCAGATCCCCGTTATTCAAGACTTTGAAGATGTGTTCCGAAGTATCTCAGGACTTCCGCCGAAGAGAGAGATAGACTTCTGCATTGAGTTAGCACCCGGAACGTCGCCGATTTCCAAGACCCCGTATCGGATGGCGCCAGTAGAAATGCTAGAATTGAAGAAGCAAGTTCAGGAACTCGAAGATTTAGGTTTTGTTCGCCCGAGTACATCACCTTGGAGAGCACCAGTTCTATTTGTGAAGAAGAAAGACGGAGAGCTACGACTCTGTATCGACTACAGGGAGCTGAATAAAGTCACGATCAAGAATAGGTATCCACTTCCCCGGATAGATGACCTGTTCGATCAACTACAAGGATCAAGGATATTCTCGAAAATTGATTTGCGTTCAGGATACCACCAATTGCTAGTTCGACCGAAGGATATACCGAAAACTGCCTTCAGGACGAGATATGGACACTACGAATTTCTAGTGATGTCTTTTGGATTGACTAATGCTCCGGCAGTATTCATGGACCTAATGAATAGAGTATTCAGACCCTATCTGGATCAATTCATTATAGTATTCATCGACGACATTCTAATTTATTCAAGGACGGAAGAAGAACATAAGAAGCATCTACAAATTGCTCTACAGACTCTTAGAGACAACAGTCTGTATGCGAAATTCAGCAAATGTGAATTCTGGCTTCAGGAAGTTAAATTTCTGGGACATGTGATATCACAGGATGGGATTTCCGTAGACTCATCTAAGATCGATGCAGTCTTGAGCTGGAACAGACCAACCAATGCGACCGAAGTTAGGAGTTTTCTAGGATTGGCTGGGTATTACCGGAAATTTGTGGAAGGATTCTCTAGAATCGCAGGACCACTGACAAGCCTGACTAGGAAAGAGACGAAGTACGAATGGACTGATAAACATGAGGATGCATTCCGGGAATTGAAAGAGAGACTAACCTCAGCACCCGTGCTTGCAATACCTAAGAGTGGTGAACAATTCATAATCTATAGTGATGCATCACACCAAGGACTTGGTTGTGTGCTAATGCAAGAGGGGAATGTCATCGCATACGGATCGAGACAATTGAAGCCGCATGAGAAGAACTATCCGACGCACGACTTAGAACTAGCCGCAATCGTGTTCGCCTTGAAGATTTGGAGACACTATTTGTATGGAGAAAAGTTCGACTTGTTCTCGGATCACAAGAGTTTAAGGTACCTGTTCTCTCAGAAGGAGTTGAACATGAGACAACGGAGATGGATGGAACTACTCAAGGACTACGACTTCTCTTTGCAATACCACCCGGGTAAAGCAAATGTTGTAGCCGACGCTCTGAGCCGGAGGCCGCGCCTTTTGGTTTCTTCGATTTTGATTAGGGAATGGAGGGCATTGGAGACGTTAGTCGGATTCGACCTTCAACCAGTAGAATCAGGAGAAGGACAACACTTTGGATGTCTTGTCATGCAACCGACTCTCATCAGCCGCATCTTGGAAGCTCAACAGTCGAACGAGGATTTAAAGTTATGGTTTGCTAAGATGTCCGCAAAGGAACCCGAGATATGGAGTATTAGTACGGACGGAGCACTGAGATGCAAAGGTAGACTCTGTGTGCCAAATGACGATGGACTCAGGAAGAACATTCTGGACGAAGCACACAAGTCAAGGATGACTATCCACCCAGGAGGAAACAAGATGTATAAGGACTTGAAGAGAAACTTCTGGTGGCAAGGAATGAAGCGAGAAGTGGCCGAGTATGTATCGCAATGTCTTATTTGCAAACAAGTAAAGGCAGAGCATCAGAAACCACCTGGACTCCTACAACCGCTACCGATTCCCCAATGGAAATGGGAGCATATCACCATGGATTTTGTGGTTGGATTGCCGAAGTCTCAGCAAAACCACGACGCTATTTGGGTAATAGTAGATCGACTCACCAAGTCAGCACATTTTATCGCCTACAGCATGACGCACCCTGCTGAAAGATTGAGCCGGATGTATCTAGAGCAGGTAGTGCGACTGCACGGTGTACCCGTCTCAATAGTTTCAGATCGAGATTCACGCTTTACCGCAGAATTCTGGAAGAGCCTTCAGACAGCAATGGGAACTTCATTGAATTTGAGTTCAGCCTTTCATCCACAGACAGACGGTCAGACAGAACGAGTCAATCAAGTGATGGAAGATATGTTGCGAGCCTGTGTCATTGAATTCGAGAGTTCATGGGAGAAGCATCTACCTTTGATCGAGTTTGCCTACAACAACAGTTACCACACGAGCATAGGGATGGCGCCGTTTGAAGCCTTGTATGGAAGGCCTTGCCGATCGCCGCTGTGTTGGGCCGAAGTCGGAGATACTCAACTACTTGGGCCCGAGATGATTCGAGAAACCAACGAGAAGATCCAGATTGTACGAGAAAAGATGAAGACAGCGCAATCCAGATACAAGAGCTATGCCGACAAGCGACGGAAAGATCTAGAGTTTGCAGTTGGAGATCATGTGCTACTTAAAGTCTCGCCAGTTCGAGGTATCGTCAGATTTGGACAGAAAAGAGGCAAGTTGTCGCCGCGATTCATCGGACCGTTCGAGATCCTAGAACGTGTTGGGAAGGTTGCTTATCGACTTGCGTTGCCGCCAAAGATGTCAGGAGTGCACAACGTTTTCCACATCAGCATGTTGAGGAAGTGTGCCCACAACCCAGCGCACGAGATCAGTTTTGAAGATATCGAGGTGAACGAGAACGTGACCTACAACGAAGGACCGGTGCGTATTCTAGACCGAGGAGTGAAGAAGCTCAGAAACAAGGATATTCCGCTAGTGAAGGTTCAGTGGAAGCACCACGACGAAGGAGAAGCTTCATGGGAGCTGGAGTCGGAGATGCGAGAGAAGTTTCCATTTTTGTTTTAACCCAGTTTGTTTCGGATTTCGGGGACGAAATCTTTTATGAGTGGTGGATGATGTAATACCCTGTATTTTTGTAATATATTATATAACTAGACCTTGTATGTTTCTTTTAAACACTTGTATGAGCTTGGCCTTACCCTTGGTATATTTTATATACCAATCGATTGAACTTTATCTCAATCGATTGATTGTTCCAATCGATTGAACTTTATACCAATCGATTGATTTAATCAATCGATTGACACTTATGTCAATCGATTGGAGGCAGCTGGGCAGATCCTTTTGCTCTGGCTGGGGAGAGGCCACGTGAACACCTTTTCCTTATATATACCAGCCATTTTCCTGCGTTTTTCTCTTTAGAAAAATCAGAGAGAGTGAGAGGGAATGTTTTGTGTGTGTTCATATATATATATACACTCATATATATATATACACACATATATACATATATTTATACTCACACACACACAGATGGATTAAAGAGGAAGAAGAAGAAGACCAGAAAGAAGGAGAGAAGAAAGAGAAAGAGAAGAGAGAAGACAGAGAGCAGAGGAAGGAGAGGGAGGAGCCACCATTGAAGCTCAAGCTTCAACACACATTCCCAAACACACCCTTAACGCCTAGGTGAGTTCTAAACTCACTTGGTAGCCTTACATTGATGTTATGGCATGCTTGAATGAAGAAATGGAAGAGAAACCACGTAATTCCGTTTATACATTGCTGGGCAGTCTTCTCTGTGAAGAAGACGAAGTGTCAATCGATTGACATCTATATCAATCGATTGACATCCTTCATGTCTCAATCGATTGACATTTTATGCAATCGATTGACATGGATTGTGATCCAATCGATTGAACTTTTTATCAATCGATTGACACTACTTTTATACCAATCGATTGACACCTATATCAATCGATTGGAAGTTACAGTTTACTGTTTTACTTGTTTAGATAATGTAATAACTGTTTAGTTGTTTATTTACTGTTCAGTACTTCCCAGCATGCTTCAGTATTATAATACAGACATGATAACGAGTTAATGCAGCATAGGATCGTAGTAATAACAAGACTATCGAATAACGTTTATAATGTTAGATAACGGAATAGTTGTGAATCCTTTGGAGTTAACGTTCATTTCATTCAGAGTAGTCGGGCCACATTGGGATTGTCATGTATCGGTAATAGAGTTGAACTTAAGTAGGTTTGCTAAGATTCGGGAACCTTGCGTGGGCGGGCTTTGGTCGATCATATGTTCTTAAAAGCGGTAGACAGACGAAGGTGTCTATGACTTGCGGTGAACCGGACCATTTGCCCTAAGATAGCCAGATGATCTAATCATATGTTCTTAAAAGCGGTAGACAGACGAAGGTGTCTATGACATGCGGTGGACCGTGATCACTGGTAGACGTCGCTAAGTCGTGGCATAGAATGATGTACTGTTGTTTAAAGCGTTATATCCCTGACATGCGGTGAACTGTGCATATGTTCTTAAAAGCGGGGGATGGACTAACGTGGTATCCATGACATGCGGTGAACTGTGCATATGTTCTTAAAAGCGGTGGATGAGCAATGGTGTGTTATAGAGTTGAACTACTGTCGAGTCTGTTCCCCTATCTAGACGTATTATCGGTCTTAAAATGAGTAAGACGTTAGTAATCGGATGATCGGTTTGATGTAAAGGAGTTACCCTTACAGAATTCTAATTTGGTTACGGCTTATAACTTGTAATAACTTCAATAGTTGATACCCTGTTAGTATCTAACTCACTCGGCTTTCATTAAGCTGACGGCGTTTATGCCGCTGGACATTTCTACGTTCCAGCGCACCCTGGTTATGACTATTCAGGTGAAGGGCCCGCAGGAGAGGACTACTATGCCAGTAACGGAGTTCCTGTGGAGAATTTCCCCGACGGAGGTCAGACCGAAGAAGACTACTACGCAGAGGACTACCCTTATGCCAACTGAAGTCTTGACTAGAATTGTAGCTAGTTGTCTTTACCGTTTTAGAATTTTTGTAGTCAGGCATATGTTGCCTTTGCATTTGTACTTCCGCTGCCTTATATTTGATTCGAGACTCTGATATGTAATAGTTAGTAACTTCTGTTGACTTTATGTTACGTTATGTTCAGAACCTAGACTTCGTTCTTGTTATACTATTACTTCTTGTTGCTTAGTACTGCATGGTGTGGACAATCGTGTGACTTCACCCGTCATTCCCTATGGACCCATAAAGGAATTTATTTTTCTCTATTTATGCCGTTCCGGGGCGTGACATAGTGACGGAGCAACTCAAGTATTCAGCCAAGGCTCGCGTAGGGCTGAGGGTATCAGCAGAAGGGAGAATCAAGTCAGAGTCAGAATCGAAGCCAAGAATAGCACAGAACTCCTCAAACATGGGGCATATTTCCAGGCCGTTGAAGTTGAAGACATAATTCACCGGGTCCCAGTGGGCAATGGCAGCACGCAAGAACTCAGTGTTCGAGTTCATCTGGCAAAGAGAGAACAGCTCGGTTAAGCCATAGCTAAAGAGGTTAATCCGCTCCACGCCATCCGTGATGTTCAGCCAAGCTGTGAGTTGAGCGGGATCATACGAAGCCATTTTTTCTGTCGCGGTTCTAGCAAAATTCAAAATTTCGGCAGCACCTCCCCGTTTCACGGACTATCCCACCTGCAAGGCAAAAACACTCACTATCACAAAACTGCCCATCGCAGTAACATCCAGCAATCACAGTGCACATATATCAACAAGCACACAACTGCGCCTCTAAACCGGAAGATATCCGGCCTAGGAGGCGAAACATCATAATACTCTGTCAAAAGGTCACAAATCGTGCTACACATCGTCCTACACTGTCCAAATAATCATATCCTCAGTACAACCCGATCGAAAACAGAAAAAGAAAATAAAAATAATAATTCCCGCTTGGGAAGCCTCAGTCCTCCTCTTCTTCGTCCTCCGTCGGACCGCCCGGAGTGTATGTCGGCGACGGCCTCCTCCTGCTACCTCTGCATCTTGGACCTGTCCTCGATGAGCCAGCCCCGCCTCCACGGTACTGCACACACAAATAAAAATGAAGGCAATCAGTAAGGGAACAACAAAAAAAATACAAAAACAGAGTCGAGTCAGAGACTTACCAAAGACGCCATCTGATTGGCGGCAAATTGCCGCATACCATCCATCTGTCAAGAGAAAAATCCAGGGTTAGAACCTTATAACCTTAAGAAAGTGCAAAATTAAAGATGTACCCGGTGGTCTCGTGTGAGGATCAGGGACCGTAAGCTAGCTGCCAAGGCGTGACCCTCCTCAGCGTAACTCCAAGGAACATTGAGGACGCCCGCTGGCTGAGTAGGGTACCCACATGTGACTCGCGGCACCTCCATCATTTGGGGAGTGCCATCAGCGCCAAGAATGTTGACAGTCCAATCCCAAGGAGGGATAGGGTCGGGAGCCTGAGGAGCCTGTCTCCTGTACATCTCGCGAAGCTAAAGGCACGGAATAAGTTAGGAAAAGATAAATCAAAAACATGAACAATGAATATAAACAAAAAATACAAAAAGAACTCACCTCTAGGAGTGGGAAGTTAGGCATCAGGAAACGACCACGGTAAGCCTCGTAACCGGTCTCGGAAAGAAAATGGTCCCAGACATCAGTGCCGGCTAAGGCCGCCAGCAGAGCATCTCCAGAGAGGTCACCAGCATCCATCGCAGGAGGATCATGAGGGACGCGATACCGAGAACCACCAACCACCTGCCGAGAAACCCGCTCCCCAAGGAACCACTGCCTACACTCGGTACTCTCCAGCAGAAGGCGGCAAGAGGTAAGAGATTTAACCGCTTGTATCTCCTCTGGGGCGGCATAAGCGACGCCCTCCCAAGGCGTCCAATCAACACTAGAGGTCGTCAGCTCAGTTAAGAAGTTTCTGAGCAAAATAATCTGGTGGGCCCCGCTCTTCACCCCAACAACGTCCCTCCGCCATCTCAAACCTCGTGGGAATAAAGGCACAGGAGCCATGCCATCCTCATCCTCGCCTGATTCATCCGCCGGGGAAGGAGCCAACATCTTCAAGTATTCAAAACTCCAAAGCTGCACAGACAAAGGAGAAATCAGAACAAATATGGAAATCAAAAAGATGGAAAAATAAAAGAGGAAATAGTGCGTACCTCCCAAGCTCGCCAGAATCCCCCAGTAGATTTAACATCGCCCCGAGAGACCTCCCCCATATGCTTGTAGAGATGGGCCAGGGCAGCACCGCCCCAATTGTAGGAGGGGATCTCATCAATGGTCGCCAGGCAAGAAAGAAGCCTCAAGCTCACCCGGTCGTTCCTTGTCGCAAAGATTGAGCACCCGAGGACATACAGAAGATATACTCTCAGAAGCTGGGAATTGTTCAGATTATGATTACCTCTGCCATAAGCCCGGTAAAGCCAGCCGCAGGGAAACCAGTGCCTCTCCAGGTTAGGGGGAACAGCCCCAATCAGCATCTCCACCGCCTCCGGGTCGATCTCATAAAAGTAATCCAGAATCAGGCGCTTCCCGCCGACCCTCAGGCCCGTGATCATAGAAAAGTCGAAGGGCGTCATAGTCATTTCACCAAACGGCAGGTGAAAAGTGTTGGTGGTGTCCCACCACCTCTCGGCCAATGCATAGAAGTGAGCTAAATCGTTGCTGCTTTTCGAAACCAAGCGGACGAAGCCTCCAAACCCGGCATCATCAACCATCCTCTTAACGGTGGGCGAAAGCTGGGTATACCATAAGAAAGCATGGGTAAGGCTACCATGGCCTTTCAAGGCCACTTTCGGCACCTACACACAACAAAGACGACAAAAGATGCACAAAATCACTATTCACGACCCGAGAGCAAAATTCACAAAATCAACATTTGAGCACAAGTCGAACTTCTAACGGTCTCTAAATGTACGCTACGGCCCACAAAACTAGCATAGTACATGAAAGTGGTCCTAAAATGTCGAAAGTTTCACATACCGAGTTCGCTAGAGCCGCGGCCGAAAGATGGCGTTGAGGGTCCTGTAAAATCAAGTCCGGAGCTTGCACCTCGGCCTTCATCCGTCCCTTGGCCTTCTTAGACGGCCTCCTTGAGCTCGAAGCCATGGATCTACAAGAAAAATGGAAGTCACATTTAAACTTTCTTCTTGAAAATTTGGGCAAACCAAAACACCAATCAAAAATCCAACTACGGGGAAAGATTACTCACCTGAGCGCGCACAAGCTGCGTTTTGATGAATTTTGGCTCCAAAAACGCCCCAAAATGGCCAAGAATGAGCTTCAAAAGCTCAAAAACCCGAGATATACAAATTTGAAGTCCGGCCACCCAGTGCCGCTGCGGCACGGCTCCCCGTGGGCCCCGCTTCGCTCCGTTTTGCCCCGTTCTGGCCCGTTTTGGCCTTTTTCAGCCCGTTTTTTGCCCCGATCAGCCCCGATGGCCCAATCCAATCGAGATTTATGAGGTTTTACCCCAAGCAGACTAAAAGTTGTCAGAACTACCTCCAGCAGGCAAAAACTGGGAAAAATCGGCTCCCGAAGACCCGAATCGGTCGTTTCAGGACAACCGTCGCGAATTTCGATCAAACACGAGAATTCTGGTAACGGATCCTGGTTCCCGATCAAAGAAAGAGATTCCCCGAGAACCCTGCATCATCCTCCGAGGACAAAAGCAGACAGATACTAGCTCCCAGAGGCCCTGACAGGCTCTCTTGGATTGAGCACCAAAAAGAGATTCCCCGAGAACCCTGCATCATCCCCCGAGGACAAAAGCAGACAGATACTAGCTCCCAGAGGCCCTGACAGGCTCTCTTGGATTGAGCACCAAAAGAGATTCTCCGAGAACCCTGCATCATCCCCCGAGGACAAAAGCAGACAGATACCAGCTCCCAGAGGCCCTGACAGGCTCTCTTGGATTGAGCACCAAAAGAGATTCCCCGAGAACCCTGCATCATCCCCTGAGGACAAAAGCAGACAGATACCAGCTCCCAGAGGCCCTGACAGGCTCTCTTGGATTGAGCACCAAAAGAGATTCCCCAAGAACCCTGCATTATCCCCCGAGGACAGAAGCAGACAGATACTAGCTCCCAGAGGCCCTGACAGGCTCTCTTGGATTGAGCACCAAAAAGAGATTTCCCGAGAACCCTGCATCATCCCCCGAGGACAAAAGCAGACAGATACTAGCTCCCAGATGCCCTGACAGGCTCTCTTGGATTGAGCACCAAAAGAGATTCCCCGAGAACCCTGCATTATCCCCCGAGGACAGAAGCAGACAGATACTAGCTCCCAGAGGCCCTGACAGGCTCTCTTGGATTGAGCACCAAAAAGAGATTCCCCGAGAACCCTGCATCATCCCCCGAGGACAAAAGCAGACAGATACTAGCTCCCAGAGGCCCTGACAGGCTCTCTTGGATTGAGCACCAAAAGAGATTCCCCGAGAACCCTGCATCATCCCCCGAGGACAAAAGCAGACAGATACCAGCTCCCAGAGGCCCTGACAGGCTCTCTTGGATTGAGCACCAAAAGAGATTCCCCGAGAACCCTGCATCATCCCCCGAGGACAAAAGCAGACAGATACCAGCTCCCGGAGACCCCGACAGGCTCGTAAGATTTGATCAAAAGGAGCAGTTGAAGAGAGATCCTAGAAAGTATCGCTTCATCCCCGGCAGATTCAGATTAATCCTCAGCGGATTTATACACCGTCAGTTCAATCACAGTAGTCCATTGTCGACTCGTCATCTCGATCCAAACATCGTCGGCCCATTAATCATCGTCGTTCTCATTACACCGTAGGGCTCCCATGTTCATCATGTGACATCTCAGGATTTCACGATCGTCCCGTGACTTCTGTGTCAGTCTCTTAATTTCCAGGGCCCCTGTGTCCGTCAGTTATTTGCCAAAAGACGTCTTCGATCATAGTCCTCTGAGACCCCATACCCAATTACGTTTGTTTACGAAGCGCACTTCCAGAAGTTTGCCCCTGGTCCCGGAGTCTTCTAGACTTCAATGTCCTTATCCGAGTCACCCACCGCATCACAGTCGCAAACACTAGCACAACACCAGCCCACTCGGAGTGGCACACCCCATGGCACCTGCTCATTCTAGGATCAGAAAACTAGGCAAGATAGGACTCATGTATGAGATCATATCACATCCACACATTGCATATCATCCTCATATAGCATAGCATCCGCCTGATTGTTGTGTATGTGCATATGTGATTTATCCCTTTGTGTCCTGAACTACGTCCTGGTCTGATTCCCCTTGGGATACGTAGGCAGCTCACGCGGAGCACGACCAGCATCATCCTTCCATCTTTTGCAACGCTGTTTGTCCTAAATCTATAGCCTCCAAAAAGTCCTGTCTCTTCAAAACTTTGGCACTCGCTTGCGACATGCGTTGCCTCGCAAGTTCATGCCAAAGAGGGGCAAACTGTAGACACCCCATTTTGTCGGCTATCAGATTTAGGAGACCCATAGCTTGGTGGTTCACAATGATCGTAAAAGACTCAAAAGGACTCCTGGAAGTCAGCTCTATCTCTCAGAATGCTCAGAATGACCAAAATGCCCCTAAAAGCCCGAAAACTCCCAGATTTGGTCCCAAAGTTCTGAAAACATGCTATGTCATAAGAAAAGCAATAAAATGAGTTTCTAAGATAAATCGGGTGAAATCGTCAGCTCCCAGAGACCCCCGGAAGTCCCGGAAGTTCCCGAAAAGTCCCCGTTGACCGGTTTGACCAAGGTTTGACTAGGTTTGACCAAGTTTGACCAAGTTTGACCAAGTTTGACCGAAATTGTCCAAATTCACCAGAATCATTAGAAAAGTATTAAAATAAGTTTTAAAAGAGAATCGAGCGAAAACGTCGGCTCCTGGGAGCTTCCAGAGGTTCCCAGAACTTCCCGGGAATCCCAGGTTTGACCACTTTGACCAAGATTTGACTTTAGAATCGGGGCACCGAAACAATTTTCAAATATTTTTTATGGATACTAGAGGTCAATAGCTTTCCAACGGTATATCGCACATAATTTCTGGATTTAAAACGAATTTATTATGAATTTCCAAAGGCGAAAAAGGCGATCAAATCGGCTTTTATCGCGAATACCGCAAAACTTTTCAAAGTGACCTATCCCCGAACTTTTTTTTATGTAAAGTAGACTCCATTACCTTTCCAACGGTATATCACAACCTCGATTTGGAGTTCATATGCATTTTCTGTGAATTTCGGACAAAATAGGGCCTTTTCGCGAATACCGGAACTTCGGGGGGCCTAAACAGCATTATCCAGACGAAGGGAGGAGCACTGCCGCCGCGGCACTGGCCCACTGCCGCCGGCACTCCCCTCCAGAACAGTCCATTTTTGTAATTAAGTTTGTGGTCCCATTTTGATTAATTAAAAGCCAAAACGACATAGTTTTATGATTTCAGATGTTTGGAGCCAATGGGAGTACTTTCTAAATCCCAAAAATACCCCAAGTTGGCCTATATAAACACCCCATTACTCCTCATTTTAGGGGAGTCAAATGCAAGTTTAGAGAAAGTTTGGGAGAGAAAGTGTAGAGATAAGGTTAGAGTGGAGAGAAAAGAAGCTTTCTTCTTTGATTTTTCAAAACAAAAGTGAGTTCTAACTTTGTTTTTACTTCATTACTTCCATTTACTTCAACATTCAATACTCCCAACCACCATTTTAGTGAGCATTCAAGAGTGTGGAAGCTTCTTCCATGTCTAGTGTCATTACATATGAGTGATACACCAATCTACAAGTCTCATGCTTCATGAATATCATCTATTGATTATCATCTACTTGCTTGTTCATATTATGTTCATCTCTTCTTAATCTCATTTCTTTTTATTTTCTTTATTTACTTACTAGTTCATCATCATCTAAGTGATGACATGAAGTTTGGGGTGAGTGAATCCTCATGGATAGTAGCTCTTGACCTCAAAAACATGTTTGATAGATGATGACCATAACCTCAATACTTCCAAGGTATTCTTGGAATGTATTGAAGTTATGTCTAAAAACAAAATAAATCTCTCCAACAATCTTGGAGGTTCTTAAATGATGAGTTTGATGTAGGTATTCTAAGTGGCTATGATCCTTATTGAGTGTTGAAAACATGTTTTCAAAACATCTATTTCAAAACCCCTCTCAATCCCTCTCATTTGGTTTCAAGAAACAAAACTTTGTTTTCTCCAAAATCTTCAAAACAATGAGTCAAAACAGTGAGTGAGTTGAGTTCAAAGATTTTTCTAGAACACCATACTCAACATATGGATACAAGGCCACTTGGAAAGTCTTCCTAACTCATTGGAGAACACCCATAATTTTTGGTTTGACTTGGAAGTACTTGGAAATGGCCCATTTGGGGTCCCAACATTCCTTCCAAACATTCTGTTTTTGCTGTCACAGCAGCTAGGTCAACTTACGACCTCTTTTACAGAAAACTTTTACAAAAGGGGTGGTCCTAACTTATTTTTCCCTTAAAATTAAATGTCTTAGGAAACTTTCTGTATAAAATGGGCCTCTAGATCATTCTTTTTCATTTTCTAAGATTTTCTAACATTTCAGTCGACAGTACGAACTCTGTTTCTGAGTGACCTCTATTGTTTATATAATTTCTCTCAATCTGTGATAGATATTCAAGATTGGCCTTTTGGGTTGTGTTCTAGACACAATAAGGAACATCTCTATAAAAAATCATGCATTGAAAACATTCCTAACCCCTCTTTTCAAATTCCAAAAGATCATGCTACTGTTCTGTCCACTATTCACAGCAAGTACATTTCAACTTTCATTCTTTGATTTGATGCTCATATGCATTCCAAATTAGTTCATATCTTAGGAAGTAGTCCATACTACATTTGTACACATCCCATGTTAATTTCATTCATTCATTCATTCTTGCGCATTTTAGACTTCTAAGTCATTCTAGAAATCCATATACACAAAACACACTACAACCTTTGCACATTTTTAGATACATACATTGCATTCATGCAAGATTTGGGGTTTTTGTAACTCTTAATCTAAGGAGATTATAAGGAATGAACTCGATCACCCGTTCATGCTTCCCCTTGATCTAATCATCCTTCCTCATCCGTCCCGGGGATTGAGAGGTCTTCTTTTATCAAAGAATAACATGCATCATACTAGTTCGCTAAGCATATTTTGATTTCTTTGTTTATTTGTTTCAAGAACAATTCATGTCCCCCTTTAGATTAGGAAAACTTGATTAATTGATATATGATTAGACGATTTTTCCTAGGTTTATTTGTGTGATCTTTCACTTTACATTGCATGATATTTGATTTAGATCTTATGAATGATATTTTATCTTTAGATCTTCCATTTTCAAGTTTCTTATGTAATGTAATATACTATCATAGTATTAATTGCCGAACCATACATAGTATAAGATGATTATTTGGATGCTAATTGAGGCCCGTCGAAAGATGGGGCGAGTTGAGGGTGTTTTAGTCGCGACAAAGGCTCCTTCCTCTCTCGTACCAAAACCCCGAACCAAGTTCTTTGGTTATGAAGGGCCGGTGCCCTTTATCCATTTGGGTGAGTCAAAATTAGGTTTCTTGGTTCCTTAAAGACCAAGCGGCGACTCTGTATCTGTTTTCAACAGACCTATTTTCTTTCTTTGATTCAAATCAATTTCAAAACAATCTCAAACAAGAGAAGTGGTCCGATTTCGCGTGTCCACAATCTGGCGACTCCACTGGGGATATTTATTTTCAAAACAAAATAATACAGAGGTTTGACTCATAAGAAGCATCCTTAAAATCATCTTTTTACTGTGTCTGGTTCACCGCATTGCACTCTTGCATTTCCCCCCCTCTGACTGTGTCTGAAACGCGGCGCTGACATTGTTCAGGTTTTGCTGTGCCAGGGCACAAGTCACCGTTGATACTGTACCTTCCAAGGTATATCAAAAAGAGTAAAAACCTCCGTACTGTCTCCCTGACGGTATATTGGAACTCTCGTCAACGGACCCTCTTTGACTAAACCCAGCCTTTGCATATAGATTCCTGTAGAACCTTTCATAGGACTGTTCATTTATCTTTTCAGATAGGACAATGTGATATAACTGCTGTATGCCCTGAGGGGATTACCTGAGCGGTGTAGACGCTTATGTGGCATAGAACAGAACCTCTTGAGTGTCAATAGGAAAGCTCAGGTCTGTCAATGCACTATAAGCACTAGCATGTTAACTAAGAGTTATACTCTAGTGATTGAGATTAATCACTCCATCCAATGGTAGTTAATCATGCTACAGTGTAAACCTGATGAGATATCCAGTCTCATCATCCACTGTGACACATTCTAAGTAACAAAGAATAGTAATTTATATCTCACTTGTATGTATCTCATACATACACGAATTACTTACTATGATACTTAAGGATAACAATCATCTCATGAAAGAAACACACATAACTAAATGTAAAGCTGATATCCATATATTAAAATGTCAATGTCTCATATATAAAGAAATGGTTTGAGGGCACAAACCCAACAGAATGAGATATGAATCTCCATGTATTTACAGCTCATATATGTAAACTAGTGTTTATTTTCATTTACACCCCCAACCAGTTTTATAACTAACTATTTAGTCCTCCAAACATACGTCGGTGTTTGTCTATGTTACGCGTGGGTCCCATAAGTGGTCCCATATGATTTTATGAAGTTGCTAATTAGCCTACTAATTATATAACGTGTTCAATTCGTCCTCACCAAGGTATGCCAAATGACCACATAATTGGTCTCTAGCAATAAACAATATAGTCTAAACAACATATAAATATTTCACATATGCCTTAATAAATATTTAAACACATAAGGATAATTCCACAATCTTGTCCCATCACAATGGAACTTTCTCAACTCATGTCCCAATTTAGAACTGCCTCATTGGCTAACATTGGGTTCCTAAACTGGACACCCACCATCAACTAGTGAGCTAAAACTCACTTAAACATGTGTTAATAAACACCAACTAATTATGCTAATGCACGCTAAATCATAATTAACGATTAATCGCGAAAGCGGGTGTTACAATACGCCCGATACATTACGGCCAACGTGCCCTGATTCGTTCCGGCCAACACGCTCTTGGATACATTCTGGCCAACACGCCACTTTGATACATTTTGGCCAACACGTCCCTTTGATACATTCTGGACAATATCTCCCTTTGATACATTCTAGCCAACACGCCCTTTCGTATTAAACTCGACACGAAGTCCTATGCCACAAAATCTCCCCGGTTTCAACACGCAGTCCATCTCTATCATACGTAAGCCTGATACGTAGTTCCGGCCCACCCATAGGACTATCTGGATTCTTTGGGATCCCATACCCGACATTCTGCGATCGCATTCATACGTACCATCATAGATAGTATCGACCTTTGTGGTCGATAGACCCACTACTATGCACATCGGCTTCTCAATTCAATTAACAACATTATAACATCTTTATACAAATGGTTCCACTATTTAATGCATTAAGCCCATTATTCAATAAGTGTATTATTCCAATACAGCATCTCAACATCAACACATGATATAAACAGCTTAGCAGTCCATCAGATATTAACAGACTAAACATTTATAATTCTGACATGTTCAATCGATTGAAGTCATTTTAATCGATTGAAGTAAAGCCAAGTTCGATCGATTGAAGAACGTTCGATCGATTGACAAAAACAAGCTCGATCGATTGAAAGAAGTTCGATTGATTGAAGTCGGTCTATATTCAATCGATCGAAACCAGTTCGATAGATTGAGAAGGGGCTTTTTTTAAAACTGAACTGGACCTTCCTCGCACGTTTGGGGTCCGTTCTTTCTTGTCAAGATATATATATATAGAACAACATATCTACACTATTAAGTGAGTATGGGCACTCACAGTAAAGTTCGTGAGCTGGCGGTGGCCGCGGGTGTGCTCGGGGTGTTCCCCCTCTCTGTTTTCTTTCGCTTTCTCCTTCTCATCTGTCTCTCTTCTTCTTCTTCCTCTTCTTTCCTCTTCTTCTTCCCAAGGGGGTGTGTGTTTGTTGGTATATGTATATATATAACTGCGTGTGTATATGTATGAGTATATGTATATATAAACTATATCACTCTCTCTCTAGACTTTGTCCCGAAATTCAGCAAACGCAAACAAGTATAAGGGTGTGGGTATATATAGGGGAGGGAAATGAACGAGAGCCGTGAGAAATAAACTTGACGTTCAAGTTCTGTCATTTCGATCGATCGAAGTAGGGTCGATTATTTGAAAGTGAGTCCACGTCATGATTCAGGTCGGCAGTTTATCAAGCGATCGAAGTGGGTTCGATCGATTAAGGAAACACAAGTTTGATCGCTTGACGTAAGTTCGATCGATTGAAAAGAGAATTTCTCAATCACTTGAGTGGACTTCAATCGAATGAAAAAGGGTATTATAGGAAAGGTAAAGACAAGCATATTGAATCTTATTTATATCAAAAGTAATGTAAAAGTACGAAAATACACTAAAAATAGCGGGTATTATAAATGAAGAGTCAAATGAACATTTAAACTTCTAATTTTCTCCGATAGGCGCTCAAGTCAAGAAACAAAATAAGGAGTCCGATTCGCACGCTTCAAAAATTTGTAGAACCTTTTGGCTCATCAAATTTATTTTTTAATATCATGTAAAAGAAAATGTTGGAGACTGAATACACAAAAATAACAAGTTTTGTTGAATATCTTAAATTTGCTTAAATTGGGAGGGAAAAAATGAACTATTCAAATAAAATTTATGAAGCGCTAATCGGAGATGTTGTAAATAGATTGGTGTTGTTTGTGTCAAGTAATGCTATATTTTTCAAATTTTATATTTCAAATATATGATTTCAACACATGTGCCAGTGAGATAATCTTTAAAGGGACCACCTCAACATCTTTCAAAGAAAATCAAGTGTACTTGTGCTTGAAAATTAATACATTTGGGATACAAATTTTGAAACATAATATTTTTGTTTTTTGAAAAAAAAAAATAGAACAAGATTTATTCAACCATCGACAAAACACGGGTTGCAAGATTATCAAAAAAAAAAAGAAGGAACATCAACAAACCAAACATTCAAACTCTAAGAACATTTAGCAACCTTAGCTAACGTGTGTGCAATAACATTGCACTCTCTAACAACATGAATAAAATTGAGGCAATCCAGGGACAAGAGAAGAGTCCTAGTCACTGCAATAACATGACTGTACGGGGAGAGGCTGTGTGACCCATCCTTAAGACAATCAACAACAACCCTCGAATCAAATTCCACCATGAATTTCGAGAACCCAGCTTCGCGGGCCACAACAGAGGCCCTCCACAAGGCTAGCGACTCAGCAGTAATAGCATTAAAATTACCTCGAACGAACTCCAAATATGAGAATAAAACATTCCCAACATGATTCCTCATAACTCCACCCCGACCAATCCCACTACAATTCGCAAAAGTTGCTGCATCCACGTTAAGCTTAATATTAATTACTCATTTTGTGTTTGAAAAGAGGTGAAATTTTCATTAATTAATTATCTGTCTTAGAGAGAGAGAGAGAGAGAGAGAGAGAGAGAGAGTGTGTGTGTGTGTGTGTGTGTGTGTTTTGTTTAAAGCATCTGCAGTGGGTACAATAAACTTATTGCTACTGCAGTGGACACAACTGTAATACCCAAAAAAAAAGGAAAAGAAATTGCCTGAAACGGCTCATGCTGTGCCGTTTGAGAGTGGACGGCACAGTGTATGCCGTGTGAGAGATTTTTAGGTAATGGAATGACTTTGTGTGTGCCGTTTGAAAGTGAAACAACTTTGTGTTTGTCGTGTAGGCCCTCACGGCAACTTTGTGAGACAACTTTGTACAATAATAAAACTTAAAGCAAATAACAAAATTAAATATCATTAATTTTTTCCCCTTAAATTTAATTTTTAACTTACACCATTCTAAATGTACAATACAAAATTTCTTTAAATATGTTGTATCATCACTGCAGATGCTATTATGTGGAATAAGGTTGGTCTAGCTAGGAATAGGGTGACTACTACTTTTTCAAGAAGAAGAATAGGCATTACCAGTCCATAGATTTCGAATTTTGGAAATAGGCTAGCTCACGAAAATCGCCTGAGGGCGGCCCTTTTCTCAGCTCATTATTCCAATCATTCTTTATCTACCATCAGATTTATGTACATAACGACAAGGCCTGCCAACCAGTTGCATGTCCCTACCAATATTACATCACACCCACCATCCCCCCATCCGCATCCCTATCATGTGTCATGTCTTGTCTGTCAATATATAGTCTCATATCATCTCTATATGTGTTGTGGTGACATGGGGATTCTCTACAATACATCTACTCGTTTAGGATGTAAACTAGTACCGAGTATTTATTATTATTTATTTTTTTTATGATAAATGGCTCGCGTGATAACATTATGATTTTCGGTTTTCAATTTTCGTTTTTAATTTTTTGACAAATAATGATATGCTTTTTAAAATTAAATCATAAATTTAATTTTTAAATACTTAATAGTTATACCACATGTTATAATAATGGTCAACTATACCTCAAGGCACGACATGTAATATATTGTAACTATCAAATATTTGAGAAATATATTTCAAATTCAAATTTTAGAAACATAAAATTAATCTTATTTGACACCACTTCTGTACCAAATAATTGTATTGTTGTGTCAAATGCTTGTACCATTGAAAAGCACCAACTTTTGAAGGAAAAAAAAAATAATCCTAAAAAGATGCAAGTTTTAGTATAATATTACAATTATTTGGCACCAAAACCATTAAAATTTACAAATTTCAAAACCATTAATGCCTTTTGTGGAATCTCTTTTCAAATATTCCTTTCGGCCTATATGTGTTTTTAGGACCCAAAATTGAAATACTAGACCATTTAAATTTTTTTTTTAAAAGACTTTATAATCCAAAAACACGTTTCGATTAAAAAAAAATGTGGTTGTTTTAGTCCAAACATGATACAAATTTTGATTTTGGTGAATTTCTCTTAATTTTCACAATTAGAACTCCACTTCTGCATAATTGCAAAAATCATAGTCAATTAAAACCGACCCTGAAGATGTACCTATATTTATAATAATTTATATATAAAAAACAACAACAACAACACTTCCATAATTTTTTTTAGTCTAGTTCGTGCAGTTCTCTCACAAAAGTGAGATAAAAAAAAATAATACTGTAATAAATTTGAGTATTTCTTTAAAAATACTATTCCCTCTGTCCCTTTTTTTGATTCCACCTTTGGGAACTCAACTTATTAAGGGGACAAAAAGAATTTACACCTATTTTTCACAATTACCCCTAATCATTACAATAACTTTTTTAGTTTTGTCATGGTGTAGATTTCAATGAATGATAGTTTTGGAAAATAAGTAAAAATTGTTTACCAAATTAGTAAAGTTGACACTAATTTTGGGACATCCCAACATAGGATATAGGACTCAAAAAAAGGGACAGAGGGAGTAGTAGTTTTTAAGTATTAGGATTCTCTTCTTTGAGAGAAAACGATGCAAAAACATTGAAGCAAAAATATTGAAGTCAGGTCCGACCCTGAGCACATGTAACACATGCTTGGGTTTGGGGCCCACCATACAAAAGGGCCCGCAAATTACTCTCCAAGCCTATATATGTATATGTTGTCTTTGTGCATTTGATTCTTAATACATACTACATTAGCTAAACCTTTAATTTTTCTAAAATTCCAATAAATAACTCACAAATCATACAATAATCTATAAATATGTTTGTAACTATATGTAAATAGATCAAAAAAAATTTACTTCGAGGGCATTGTATAAAATACCCCGGTCTACTAATCTTGTATGGAATCTCTAGTATCCCGGAATCGGCCCTCACTGAAGTACTGTAATGTCAAAGAATAGATTGTCTAGCACTCCCTCCGTCCCTTTATTTGAGTCTTATATTTCATTTTGGGATGTCCCAAAATTAGTGTTCACTTTCCTAAATTGATAGTATACAATTTTTACTTATTTTTCAAAATTCCCCTTCATTGAAATTTACACCAAGACAAAACTAAAAAAGTTATTGTAATGATTAAGGACAATTCTGAAAAATAAATGTAAATTTTTTTTGTCATTTTAAAAAATTAGGCTCCTAAAAATGAAATAAAAAAAAAAGAGACGGAGGGAGTATCCTGTATCAACAGTTCATGTTGTCCAACCGCAGATCTCCTTGCCTAAGGGTTATGGCAAAACCGCATACGGATATTACGAGGTGCGATAACGAGGGAGACTTTATAACTAAAAATCAAATTAAAAAATTTGATGTCACATTGATAATAATAAATAAATGTAGGCTAGAATCGAGGCGCATGCAAAACACTCATCATGTTGTCCTCTATGACCCACGCAAACCTTCCCCAATGCCTTTCTTTTTGCAGCTTCTGTTGACATGCACACTATCTTCCTCTAATGCCCCTCCCTTTCTTGTGTTTTACATCCTTTACCATCTGTATGCTCTATTACTCCGTATTATTATTGTTTATTTTTACTTTATTCTTGTGTTGTTTAAAAGTGGACACATAATCTTTGTGATTTTAGACTAAAATAAAATTGTTAAGATTTTTCATCAAAATTGATAAAAATTACTCCAATTAACCCTCATTGTGAGGTTAATTTGGAGTTAATCCTTTATTTGAGGATAATTCTGTCATTTAATTCACTTATGTGGACTAATTTTTAACACTTAATCCTTTCAAGAGGTTAATTGTGGGGTTAACTAATTATGTGAGGTTAATTTTAACACTTAAACTCTCTTATTTGGGGCTAATTTTAACACTTAATCCCAATATTGGACAATTCTAAGATAATCTTAGTAGTGTCACTTTAGTCTAAAACCACAAAGGAAATTAAGAGTTCACTTTTGATTCTGAACCACAATGGGATAAATGAAATACACCTCACTACAAAGGAGTAAAATGTAATTAATCCTATAATAACATAAATACAACTATACAAGTTGAGAAACGTAGTTAATGGTGGTTGGCCACTAAAGAGTCTAACACTAATTAGAAAATTTTCATTCAAAAGAAGTTCATTTGGGGAAACTATTAACTTCTTGGCTAAAGTTTAGTTTGTGATTAACATTATAAGTTAAAATTTTGAGTTAATTACACGGACGATCGGCCCTGAGGTTTGGCAAAATTACACGAACCTCTTATTCTATATTGCAAAAATACACATATCTCCTTTGAGGTTTGGATTTGCATTACACACGCCTCCCCCTCTAGATTGCAAAATTTGCATACACCTCCCTTCTTAATTTGCTAATGCCGAAAATACCCAAATAGTTATAAAAAAAATCCCTCTCCTCTCTTTCTACTGTATATGCATATATACATGCATACACACATACGCAGCATATATATGGGTTTAAATTTTTTATTTTTTCAACAAATTCATATGTATATATATATATGTCCATATATTATATATGTATTTGTATATCTATATTTATACTTATATATACACACAGTAGAGAGAGAGAGAGAGACATGTGTAATTTAGTAAAATGATAAGTAAAGTAAGGGCAAAATAGTAAATTCATGCTAAAAATGAGGTCTTTGTAATTTTGCTACAGGGGAGGTTCGTGTAATTTTGACAAACCTCATGAGAGGTCTATAAAATTAACCTAAATTTTTTTAAAATGCATATAAAAATAAAAATAAAAAAACCCGAAAGGAAGTGGATCAAAATGTAAAAAAAAATTTAATACATTTTTTAACCTATTTTTGTTATCTGTAAATATAACACTCGTGTACGGGTTTTGCCGTACTTCATTATGTTTGTCATGCATGATAATGTGATGTGATGTGTATTGCGGCACATGTATGAGTGAGTTATAACTCACGAGTCGATATGGGTATCTGTGTAAGAGAACCCTCTGAGATAGTATAGAATGAATGTTTTGTTGTTGTAAAGTCTCTCCGAGATTGAGACGTTCACTATGGAATGCCCTAAATGTTTATCTAAAAATTAATGTTGACCTGTGTATTTCACTATCTGATTATTATGTGGTTTAGAATATATTTCTGACGTTGATTTTTGTATCATTGTGAGGACGAATTAACACGCTACATAATTGATAGGCTAACTAGTGATTTCGTAAAACCATGTGGGACCGCGTTTTAGCAACCAAACGGAACTTAGACGAAAACTTTTATGGATTATAGATTCTCACTTGTAAAGTGATAACTTAGGCGTTTAAGATGTTTTGAGAGATAATCGGTAGATTAGAGAAACTCGCGGGGAGTTAAACACAAATAGGAAAACTATTGCATATATGTAGAAAGAGATGACATATTTTTTCATAAAGGTTTCTAAACCTAAATCCAAAATGGGGAAAGGAGAGATTTTAGTTCTTCGAGCTTCACGACGACAATCGTCGAACTTCTACACATTTATTTCCTTCTAAAATTTATATTTGAACTCCACGAGGTAAGACCGTCATTTTAATATTCATTATGTCTTGTTTGGATAAGTTTTTCCGAAAACTTATTTTTGAGAATTTTCATAAAAAAAAAATGATAATCGAACTTTTGATCCATAGGAATCGTATTAGACGGACTTCTACACGTTCCTTGTGTTCAAGTTTTCCTTGGAATGAGATTTAGGATCGTTAATCGGATGTGAGTGATTCAACTATGTGTTTTGGAATGATTTCTTGACATGCATTCATATTTTGTACGAAAATCATGTTTCAATTCATAGGTATATGTTGTTTAGTTCATATTGGGTGATTATATTGATAAGTAGGCCCAATCGTACGGTGAAATGTTTGACTTTATGTCGAAAGCATGGCGAAATGTATTTGAGCATATTTAGTTGCTATTTGGGTCAAAGGTGTGCGTGTACCAAACCATTGTCGTGGAGTTGTTATAGGCATAAGGTCGCACATTTGAAGAAAAGAAACGTGGATCTTACCTAGTCCCGTAGACTTGTTGGCGAAGAGTCACGAACTAGGAGTGTAGACCGTACACGTGAGACTCTGGAGACTAGTATGAAGTATAGTAATGTGAATGCGAGCATGTTTATCATTCATGTGCATCGTTGATTTATTCACAAATCGAAATATGTGTGGTTATTCAAATAACCATTTCAGGTGTCAATGCCAGTGAGAAATTAGGAAGGTGATCACGAGATATTGGGAATTCTCTTAAAAGGCGACTCATCTCGTAGTTTTGTAATAGAAGTGGATAATAGCCTTGTATATGTTTTATGTCATTTCCAAACGTTGTAAGGAATTATTTCCGAATAACTACAATTACATTTTGTATTAATTTGGAAAACATGGAATGGGTTTGTTAAGTTATTATGAATCCGAACCCTCGAGTTCGTGTCTTGAATGTTTTACTTATTGACTTAATGTTTTGATTTAATGACTGGGGTATGTTATGATCGTAAGGGTCGCTTGATCTTAGGCAATATCCTAGTGCAAGAAGGATTACTTGTAACACCCTGTATTTCTTTTCTTTTAATAAATGAGCATTTTATTTTAATTTCTATTTCTATTATTTTTATTTGGGGTCAAATCGCAATTTCCATAAATATAGAAATGATTTCTATGGTTTTGAAAATTGGTATTTGTACTTTTGTACAACCCGGAATTTATTCCTACGCTAATATTATTTTCCTGTATTTTATTTTTAAAACGTAAAACACCAATTTATGTTTTAATATGCGTCCTTACCGCATTTGGGTGTGGGAGCACGTGAGCTCAACCACACCGGAGAAATTCTTTGTCTTGCTTGGAGCCCAAAACAAATCCACATATATATATATATATATATTTGTATCTCTCACGCAGACTCTCATTCTCTCAATTCACTGTCTCTTTTTTCCTCCTCAATTCTCTCTAATCTCTTGGACTCTCAAGACCAACACACTACACAATCAGTTTACATACATGATATACTCATACACACATACATAGTTTCATATATATACATAATCAAGAACGGGGGAGTATAAATTCATTGTCGACGAATTATCGGTCTCAAATTCCTTGTACTAGCACCCTAAGTGAGTAATCTAAACTCACTCTCCATGTGTATATAGGTATATTTCAGTATATATATGTGTGTATATGTATATATATAGATACACCATTATAGCTTGAAAAATTGAGTTTTAGAAAAGTTAACCAAAATCAATTCCGTGAATTGGGAATGAAAGATTTTAGTCCCAATAAGCTACGGTTCGAATCCTACGAAGTAATTCATTCGTATCACGACGTACCCTTGATTTAAAGTTTTGACACCCTTACTTTAATCGCGAATATCTAGAGATACAATCCGTTTTTGTTTAAATTGATCGCATATTCTTAATCTATGCGGAAAACCGAAGAGATCCATATATTACACAACATGTTTGAAACATAATCTGAAAGTGGGTCTGTGACAGTTTTGAAAATTGAAAACGGGAAAAAAAAAACGAGGAAGATGACATTCTGTGACAACTCGCGCGCACGACTCGCTCGCGCGAGGCTCGCTCGTGCGACCTGCGTTGTTTTGGGCAGAAAGAAAATTTTAAAAGATTTTACGAAAATGGCCTAATCGCGCGCGCGGCCCGCTCGCACGACCCCTCGCTCTCACGGACCGCTCGTGCGACGAGGCAGTTTTGACAGTTTGTTCACTTTTGTATCAGGGACCGTCTGAAAATGTTTTGGGAAGTTTTAAGAAACTGTTTGGCTGATATATTGTTTTAAAGGTCTATGTTTTAAGAATTGAATGAATAAGAACAATAAAAATTAAAATTTATGTTGAACGAACATCCAGCTTTGAGATTAATAACGGATGCTACAATTTATGAACATTGACATATATATTAGGGTCAAGGTTGTGTCGACATGCATGTGTGTGAGAAAGTGTGAAAAGAGTAAAGAGTGGCGGTCTGGTGGGCAACCTCAATATCGATCGGATATTATTCCTGGTATTGGAGGCGACAGTGTTGTGTACGACTTAGATATCGATCGGATATTATTCCTGGTATCTAAGGCGCGCGTTTCGGATATCGATCGGATATTATTCATGGTATCCGAAGCGATGGTTGGTCGTGATCGGCCCAGATATCGATCGGATATTATTCCTGGTATCTGAGGTGATAACATGATGTGCAACCTCAATATCGATCGGATATTATTTCTGGTATCCAAGGCGACAATGGGTTGTGCGACCTAGGTACTGAGAGGATATTATTCCTGGTATCTGAGGTAATGGTTTGGTTGAGTCGAGTTTTGTTGAGAGAAAAGAGTCAGAAAGCGAGATGTTACATTGTTCATGCACGGTCGCATATTTATTGCTCAATATTATCCCCCGTGACTTATGTTGAAGTTGGAACCTTGAATCTATTGTTCTATCAGTTTATATTACACTGTGGTTATATATGCTTATATATACATTGCGAGCGCTTGTTTATTTTGCTCACCAGCTTTTATAAGCTGACGGCGTTGATGCGTCCTGGATTCTATGTCCAGATTTTCAGGGTCAGGAGCAGCCAGGGTATTTCGACTATGCTAGTTAGAGGCAGTGGACTTTCCAGGAGGCTGCTTTATATTTCTTATGTCTTTTATTTTGGAATTGTAATAGACTTTATGATAGATCTGAATAAGGGCGTTTTGTCCCTAAGACCTTGACTTATGTAATAGTTAGTAAGTTTTAATTTTTGGAGTTTATGTTTATGAGTTTTATTTTCTTTTAGAAATGCTGTTTAAGTTATTTGTTATAGGGACAATTGGTCATACTCACTTGTCACGACTTACGAGTCCATAAAGGAAATTAAATGCTTTCCTGTATTATGCTACGTCGGGGCGTGACATTACTGTTAGGGGGTCATTTGACAGGTCGAATTGCCCTCTACTATGAAGGATTATTGTCGAGGGGTCATTCGTCCAATCGAACGAGGCATCTCGACCGGTTGAAATACCCCCTGCATGTTTTATTTTCTCTATCATTTTCATAAATTATTTAAATATTTTGATTGGTTCTTAGGGTACCATTGGGACCCCTTTGCTATAATTCACTTGTTTCAAAATAAAATTACATTTTCAAATTTATACGAATTTTATTAAGCTCGGGTGTATTGTTTCAAAGGAGTGATTATTCATTGTTATCTTTACCGCTCTTTTTTCGCTGCTACGACTTTTAAATGAGTAGGAAGAGTCTCGGTGGCATGCCACGTGACCTAGATTCATATGCGTGGATTTGGGGCGTGACAGTAAATTCGTGAACCAAACAAAGCTTTGAGCAGTGAGCATCATATAGTTATTAATATTCTCTACGGTATGTATCTATACAAGGAATTAAACTATAAGGAATAGAAGATCAAGGTCTTATTCGAATTGGCTACATGTCATACCCCAACCCGTCCCAGGCGGATTAGGACACGTGTAACAAAGTCCACACACTAATCATGAAGAAAAACATGTTTTAGACTCTATAAAAGAGCTTTCTTGGCACAAATAAGACCCAAGGGCAAAATGGTCATTAATAATGTATAACAAATTTTATACCAAAAGTAGGTCTTTGAGTCCCGGTTTCAATGCAAAAAAAAAAAACGGCTCGCGAATCCGAGTTTTGTAGAGAGAGTTATGCTTGTTTCCGTAAAAGCTGACAGTCTGTTTTCATAAGGGCGGATCGATCCATCTCACAAATTTTCAAGCAGAATGTCCCCGAAAAGGGGCGGATCGATCCGCGAAAAGGCCGGATCGATCCGGCTTCTGCAGAACAGCTCCCTACTGCTTAAAAACATCATTTTTCAAGTCCAAACTTGTTCCCAACTTCCCAAAACTTTGTGAAACCATTAAAACTCATTCTCAAAGCATTTCCAAATGTTCCTAAACATTAACACAACATCTTCCAAGCATGGATTGACAATCAAATACACAAATTCTTCTCATGAATCATAATTCTACATCAAAATCCACATTTTAACCCAATGGTTGCATAATTTCTCAACCAAAGAAAACTAAGCTCAATTTACAACCAAAGTTACTTACTACTCCAAGTTTCCTTTCCAATATGCATAAGGTGTGACTTGCAAGTGCAATTTATACCAAAATACCCTTACTACCAAACTTGAATTAATATATAACAAGAACTTTCAAAACACAAGTTGTTTACAACACTTGAAGTGTAAGGATTACAACCAAACCAAAACATCTATACATATAAACATGAAACACATCTCACAACTCCACGCCCAACCCGTCGTGCGGATCATTTCCTCTCCTCTTCCCGTGCCGTACCTGCGATGGTTATTCAATAACCACAACGGAAAATATATTTTCGTTTAAGCTTTCGCTTAGTGAGGGAACTAATCATGCTATTGGAATGTGTAATATGAAAATGCAACACTCATTATAAACAACAACAAATTGATCTCCGGAAAGTCAAGTAACTCAAGCCACCACCCCCGGGTCCTTCTCACCCTAGAATTTCTCACTCTTTTGGCGCATATAGCACAACACACACTCTCTTGTGACCCCGAAGGCGTCACCGACATTTCATTGTGGTCGTCACCACGTCCTACTCATTGAGGACTTCTTATCCCTTACATATGGGACCTATAAATGGTGCTCATTACTTGACTTCCCTTTGATCCACATAGGCATTTAAAGCAACTTAGCATATAAGCATAGCAATTTCATAAATTTGACATGCTTTTTACATAAATTCAACAACACATATAAACATAAACATGGATTAAGCATTCTAGAGCATCAATTATCACATTAACGTAAGTAAACACCCAATTTTGAGATTAGAACACTCACCTCTTTGATTTATACGCAACTAAGCTTAGAATTTCCCCAATTCCTTCCCAAGTTTAGCTCAATTTCTAGTTAGTGATTATCCTACACAAGTTTGGTACCAAGAACATCGTTTATCAAAATGGTTGCCGTAAAAACGTTGCCGAAACTGAAAATAAAAGAAGTGCATGTGATCTTCTTACCTCCACGAGTTCAAATCCGGTCTCGGTTCGTGAATCTGACGCCGAACGGCGAGGGAGCGGCAAGAAACGTCGTCGAGAATTTCCGTCGCCGACTTGGAACTCTCGTTCTCTCCAAAATTCTAATTCCCAGATGTGTTTAACAATTGAGAGACACATATGCTACCATGCATATGTGTTGTCTCCATTTCTTCTTATTCCCATTTATACCCCCGATCTTTCTTAAGCTTTATTATGAAACCCCCTAGTTAATTACATTAACTATCCACTTTTTTTTAAAAAGGATTTAATCTAAGTCTCGCGTGGGTCCCAAACGTGGTCCCACATAAATTATGAGGTTGCTATTAAACCTACCAATTATGAATTTTATTCAAATACGCCCTCACATGGGTACCCAAATTGGTCCCCTTTTCTATCATAAGACATAATAATATTAATAAGCATTTAAACAAGTAATCATATAAGCACATAATAATATCAAAATGCAAATTATTTTAATTAGACCCTCGTTGGGCCTCACATTTATACCAGTCCTGTCCTTTCACAGGACTTCCATCTGTGCCCGCATTTGAGCAATTTTTCACATGTGGGTTCATAACCCTACCTTAAACCATTTTATGCATTAATTATCTTTAATTAACACATAATATTATCACATTAATCTTCTTTTTCGGGTACGGATGTTACACTACAACTCTTTCCACGTCGTAGGTAGATATTCAAATCAACTTCCTTTCATAGACTAGGGGGTGGGGGTGGGTATTATACTCCATCTGTCCTATATTAAGAGGCACTTTTGGGAATTCAATTTTATAAGGGTACATCTTTGAATCTTTGACTGTTGTAAAATTTATAACTCTCCACTATTACCCTTTTTGAAAATCACATTTCTAGTATCAAATAAAAAAAAAAGAGAGAGAGTTTTTTAGTAGAGGGTAAATTTAAAAAATATGTAGTAAAAGTATATTGAATTTTTTTTTAAAAAAAAAACTCTTAAAAAATAATATAAAAAAAATGGAATCATATACACTTTTAGGGCTGTTCAAAAACCACCCGCCCACCCGACTCACCCGACCACCCGACTCACCCGTAGACTTTTTTTTGGTTTTTAAACAATGTGGGTGGAGTCACGGGTCTTGGGGGTAGAAACCCGACAGTTTCGGGTGGAGTCACGGGTCTAGGGGGGTGAAAACCCGATTCACCCGACCCGACTCGAAACACACTTAATTTTTTAAAAATATATATGTAATATGCTTATATCAATATATGCATTATGTATTATATAGTCTTTAATATATATATATAATATGCTTATATTAGTATATGTGTTATGTATTATAAAGTCGTTAAATATATATGTTATATTCTTATATCAATAATATATATATCACTAGCGGAGATATAAAAATCTTAAAACCATTAAACTAGCACATGATTATGTTTTTATTTTTTGTTTTGTCAGAGCTTTGGTTAGCCCATGAACATCTAGATAAATACATTCAAAGCAAAAAAAGGAAAAAAAAAAAAAAGATAATGTAGACAAAGTCATGTGTAAAGCAAATACTTGATTGAGACAAATGAGATAGTCGGGTTTCACCCGACTCGACCCGACTCACCCGACCACCCGATGAGTCGGGTGCACCCGACAAAGCGAGTGGATGACGGGTGGAAGGAGGGCAAACCCGACTATGTTCGGATGAATGAGCGGATGAAGGCCAAACCCGACTCACCCGACTCGTGAACACCCCTATACACTCTTAATTTTGGAAACAGTATACATGCTCAATTTTGTGGTGTCATTTATATTACTCTCTTACTAGCAAACTGAACAACTTTCGAGGGCATTTCATATGAAGGGCATATTCGTCCATACAGTGCCTCATCCGAAAAATATTCCCTAGTCCATCCACATTGGTTTTTGCACAGTAGACATCCCAGCAAAGAAAGAGACGAGCCAATGAAAAAACACACATGAAACGAAACCAAAACCAAAAGCACAGTGAAAAAGCACTCTCTCTCTCTCTCTCTCTCTCCTCTTTCCTGTTCAGAAACTAGGACTAGGGTTTGTTTTAATTTTGGTGCTTTTATGAACCCTCCCACCCCTCCCCCAATTTTTAATTCCTGCTCAAATTCAATGCATTTTCCTCTCAAAACAGAGCAAGATCTGAAAATGCATCAGAGAATCGTCATCGCTGAGATCTCCCATTAACTGCAACACTGTCACCAGTATCTCTCTGTTCTCATGTACGCGTGTATATACATATATATATATATATTTATATGTTTCTCTCTGTCTTCATTAGTGGAGAGCTCTGTTGTTCGTATGTGAAACCCTAGAACAACAGACGAATCTTTGGAGCGATGAAGACTGGTGTTCGTTTTGTTCGGTCAGTTTGGTGGTTCAAAAGTCTGAGAATTTTAGCTCCGATCTTGCGTTAATCTTCGATTTCAATTTTATTACGAGTCTGTGTTGAGAAATTCAAGCATCATCGTATCGTAATCACCAACTCCTCCCTCTTGGAGAGAGAGAGAGAGAGAGAGAGAGAGAGAGAGAGAGAGAGAGAGAGAGAACAAAGCTTCAAATCTGGAAAATCGTCCGGTGCGAATAATCTCTCTCTGTTGGAAATTTGAGAGATGGATATGCAGGGCAGATGTATAAACGGTTGCTTTTCGTGATTTTGTTTTTATTGTTTTACGGAAACATTTCAGTGCTTCAATTGTTTCGGTAAAGTTCGTAACTTGGTGACTTATCTTTGTGTAAAGCTCAAGTACCGAGATATATTTATATTTCCTTGTGTTTGGCGCTACAAAGGAAAAGGATAACAACGTTGAAGTTCAGCAATCAGTAGTCTCTTGTCGGTTCATGTCAACTAGTACTAATAATTTATTTCCAAGTTGAAGACAGTGAAGATTCAGAGACATTCTCTTCTTCAGTTGTTTTAAAAAGCGCGTTTGAAAGAGTGTGTTTTTGATTTGAGTTTGAATTTTGATGATGGCTATGTCCTGCAAGGATGGTGGTAAGTCGATAATGGACAACGGCAAGTATGTCCGGTACACACCTGAGCAGGTTGAAGCCCTTGAGAGGCTCTATCATGATTGCCCTAAACCCAGTTCCATTCGTCGTCAACAGCTCATTCGTGAATGCCCTATTCTCTCCCACATCGAACCCAAACAAATCAAAGTTTGGTTTCAGAATCGACGGTATGCTATATCTCTATATATACACACACACACACACACACACACACACACACACACACTCTGTATTTGGTTGGTAAAGAGATTGGGGTGATAGAAAATGCAGATGTTGAGGGAAAATTTATAATCTTCTATTTATTTATTTATTTTTTGATGTGATTCTTTGTTTGAATTACAGATGTAGAGAGAAACAGAGGAAAGAGGCTTCTCGACTTCAAGCTGTGAATCGGAAGCTGACGGCCATGAACAAGCTTTTAATGGAAGAGAATGATAGGTTGCAGAAGCAGGTGTCCCACCTGGTGTATGAGAATGGCTACTTTCGCCAACATACCCAGAATGTGAGATTAAACCCTTTTCAATTTCAATGCCTAATGATTATTACTATATGCTATGTATATAAGCCTGATGGTTAGTTAAATGGGTATTGTGGAGTAATAGGAGGGTTTGTTTCAATTGCAGACGACGCTTGCGACCAAAGACACAAGTTGTGAGTCTGTGGTGACGAGTGGTCAACACCACTTGACGCCTCAGCATCCGCCGAGGGATGCTAGTCCTGCAGGGTTAGTGGGGTTATGGATGATGGGTCCTTTTCTTTGTCATCGTAGTGCTTTGTGACCTCCTTGTTTTATGTGTTTGTGGGTGGATTGTGATTTTTTTTTTGTTTACTATATTTCAGGCTTTTGTCCATTGCAGAAGAGACTTTAACAGAGTTTCTTTCAAAGGCCACTGGAACTGCTGTCGAGTGGGTCCAAATGCCTGGAATGAAGGTATTTTAAAACTTAAAATACCGATTTTCGCGCACATGTAGGTATATATGGTATCTTCTATGATACATCCTAGAATGTCGTAATTTGATATCAAAATATTGTAACTTTGAAAACCACATTGGTTTTACAAAAGTAAAGTAGTTAATGTTGTAATAGGTCACAAAGTGTCGTAACTTGAAAACCACTTTGTTTTTAAAAACCAATTAGTTTTCCAAGTTACAACATTTTTGGACCAAACCATTAGGATGGATGTATAATACATCAAAGCCACTAGGATGTATGGAGTACTAATTTCTTATCTTTAGAATTAGTTTTATCATTTTAAGAACTAAACAAACTTGTTTTTGTGGTTCACTTATTTATTATACTCATCCAACTCAACTCAACTCAACTAACCATTGTTCGGTCGGATACATTAATAATTTCTCTCCATTCTGTTCCCATTGATGTAAGGTCATAATGTCTAACAACAAATTATGAGGTCTATCTTTATTATCTCTCCTCATGTCCTTTGGTTTTCTCCTGTTCAGCATTACCCTCAATTTTGATACTACCAATCGTCCTGACTGGTGCATTTATTGTTCTGTTTTTTTTTTTTGGTTTTACTTGGTTATTAATATATCTATATGTATATATCACATATATATATATATATATATCACGGGGCTTAGAATTGTTCGTGGATTTTTTTTTTCTTCTTTATTTGCTTGTTCTTTTGTTCTTGAGTTAATTTCCTTTGCTCATATGCTTAGCCTGGTCCGGATTCCATTGGAATCGTTGCTATTTCTCATGGTTGCACTGGCGTGGCAGCGCGTGCCTGCGGCCTTGTGGGTCTAGAGCCTACAAGGGTAAGTTCAATTGGTTTCTCCTCCTGGTTTCATCCTTTTTGTTGTGGTGTTAGTTGGTTTTTGCAAAGGATTTATCGGCTATGTTCCTTCCAGGTTGCAGAAATCCTCAAAGATCGGCCTTCGTGGTTTCGCGATTGTCGAACTGTGGATGTTCTGAATGTGCTGCCCACTGCCAACGGTGGAACCATTGAACTGTTGTACATGCAGGTAGTTACTATTTATTTTTTTTGTTACATTTGATGGAGTAAATATTTTACTTTGTGTATAATAACTTGTGAATTTGTTAATATCTAGCTATATGCGCCAACAACTCTGGCGCCGGCTCGTGACTTCTGGTTGTTGCGCTATACGTCTATCATGGAGGATGGTAGTCTAGTGGTATGTGATTCTTTAAGTCTTTCAATTCAATGTAGCCTAATTTCTTAAGTCCAGGAGCACTTTGCTTAGGCTACTGGTTGCACCAATTTCTTGTTTGCTAATTCTTGTTGTGTGATGGAATGCTCAGGTTTGTGAAAGATCGCTTAGCAATACTCAAAATGGTCCGAGCATGCCGCAGGTGCAGAACTTTGTGAGAGCGGAAATGCTACCTAGTGGGTACCTAATTAGACCTTGTGACGGGGGTGGCTCAATCATCCACATTGTTGATCATATGAATTTGGAGGTAAAGTAGTTGCACTAACTTGTGTCTTCACAAATTTCTTTCCTCCTATCATCAGCAGTAGGTGTAATGCAACTATTTACAATTAATACTACCATATTCATATCAATGACTAGCCCTGGAGCGTGCCTGAAGTGTTGCGTCCTTTGTATGAATCATCTACAGTCCTGGCTCAAAAGGCAACAATGGCAGTAAGCTTCCATTCTACTTTGTTGTTTATTTTCTGTAATTAATGGAGGAAAAGGCTTGGTTTGATTCCTTAATCATGATTATCCTGTTTTCATGCAGGCACTACGGCAATTGAGGCAGATAGCTCAGGAGGTTTCTCAATCTAGTATCACCAACTGGGGTAGACGACCTGCGGCTCTTCGAGCACTTAGCCAGAGGTTGAGCAGGTTGGTTTATTCTGTGTTGTTATTTTAGGAAATCACATTCTTCAGTTTTTTGTGGGCCTTTGCTATTCAGAGATGAATATACCTAATACATTTTATTTATTTATTATTATTTTTTATCAGGGGTTTTAATGAAGCTCTTAATGGGTTTACTGATGAGGGGTGGTCAGTGATTGGAAACGATGGCGTGGATGATGTTACTATCCTTGTGAACTCTTCTCCTGAAAAATTGATGGGTTTACAACTTTCTTTTGCCAATGGATATCCTGTTGTCAGTAACTCAGTCTTGTGTGCGAAAGCGTCAATGCTTTTACAGGTCAGCATACTGAATGTCTTACATTTTTCTGAAATCTGCTTGCGAAACAACTTAAAAGGAAACCATTGACTACGTTACACTGAAACTATTTGATTCCAATTCAGTTCTTAGATTTAAGTTGTGGATATGCCAAAACAACAATGCTGTCTGTTGGTTCTGGAGAAGATCTATTGTGGAATGTGTCCCCTTTGTTGTACAAGTTATGCTACCCATATGCACTGATGTTACCTTGATTTTAAATTCGAGAAAATGGGGACTGATTCAAAATATTTAAAAATTGTGGGGGTTTTCTGTATTTGACCCTGTATATATTCTCCGATATATAGTAACGTGGTTAATTCTTAGAATTGGAAAGAGTGTGGGAAGATCTTATAAGGTATGAAAGTAAATTCAAGTCTCCTTTTTGTTTGGCATTTTTTTGCTATTATTTACTAGGTGACCACTAACTCATTTAGAAACTCGAGCTTGTGACTGATAAGAGAAAACAGTTTTTAAATAAAGGAAATGATTATTATCAGAAACAATATCATCACTTTTCAATCTACTTCGTTATCCTTTGTCTATTTAAAATTCGGGTAACATTGTCTTATTTTTGCTGATTCTGAAAATAGTTGTTATAACATCAAATTTTGTTTAAGTTGATTTTTGTAAATGCCATATGATGAAAAATAACATGTCGATTAGTTATTGAATGACCCCTAATGCTAATTAGCACCTTTCGAAGCCAATTCTGTTACAATCCAATGGCTAGTAATTTGTGTTTGTATTAGTAAAAGCAGTGTGGTTGCCTTTCAACTTTCACTTATCTCGCTTCCACATAATCTACATTGTTCATTTACTTTTTCAATTGTTAGTTGATTCTTTGTGCACTTTTTATTGATTTAGTAATGGTTAAAATTTCTCAGCAAGTGAAGTAAAGTTGACATGGTTGTCAATTGTTGAGATTATAATCCTACGTCGGGAATTTAAAGCCTTGCTATTCAATATATAAGATCATGGGGCTACTCCACTTATTGCCAATTGGTTTTGGGTTGGATGCTCCAATTCAAAATGGTATCAAAGCACGTTATTATCAGGCCAGTTTGGCCTCCTGTGCTCCACGGTACCCTATCTCCGTAACACCGTGTTTTTTTCATAGTTATGCCACACGTGCGGAGGCGTGTGGCCTTGCTACTCAATATATAAGATCGTGGGGCTACTCCAGCCACTGCCAATTGGTTCTGGGTTGGATGCTCCAATTCAACATCAATGAATGGTCGTTTGAGGCTGGATTTTGGGATTTTCTCCTCATTCAAGGCTCGTCGTTGTCCCTTGTTTAATTTATTTGTCTTTCCAGAGACTGAACCATTTTTATGTTGTCCCTTTTCGAATTTTCCAGAATGTGCCTCCTGCAATACTGCTAAGGTTTTTACGGGAGCACAGGTCTGAATGGGCTGACAGCAGCATTGATGCTTACTCCGCGGCAGCTGTTAAAGTTGGTCCCTGTAGCTTACCGGGGTCTCGAGTTGGAAGTTTTGGGGGTCAAGTTATACTACCACTGTCTCACACTATCGAGCATGAAGAGGCAAGATATTTTATCTCTTTCATTTTTGCCAGAAAAATTGTTCAATTTCTCTTATTTTTTTTTAGTTTGCAATATGATGGCATTCTTGAAAGTGAAAACATAGTCAATATGTCTGTTTTTGTGCTTATTAGTTGCTGGAAGTTATTAAGTTGGAAGGTGTTGGCAATTGTCCCGAAGATACAATAATGCCCAGAGACATGTTTCTACTGCAAGTAAGTTTTGTTCCTTTGCATCTTTTCTCTTGTATTTTACCATGTGAATAATGATGGTTCTATGGCAAGAACATAATTAGGAGTCCAGTGCAGGGAAGCTAGGATATGTGATTCAGTTGACTTGTGTTCTAATGTACATTCTTCCACCTTTTCTGCTTAGCCTATTTTTTCATATCTTTGTTGCTTATATAATGCGCTCACCAGCTTCTACACTGATCTTTTGCAACATAAATATTAGTACTTGTCAATGGAGTGAACTCTTAAGATGTTGCAATTGGACTTCAAGATTAATAGACTCATTAGATTACTAATATAAGTATTGAGCTAGTGAGCTGGATAACTAATGTCAACAGTCCACGGCTCCTGAATCACCTGCCCCTCTGGTGTTATTTTATTATATTCATATCAGAACCATAGTCGTGAAAAAGAATAATAGTATTTGATTGTGTCTCCATAGACTTACCCTATCATCTAGTTGTTATCACCTTTCGGTTTGTCTCCAAAGTTCAACAATGGTTCAAAAGTTAATTGAGCTAAGGTTTTCCCCAGATGAAGTCTCAGTGGTTGTCATGGACATTGTGGTATTACAGTTTCAATAATTCTGGGCCAGTGAAGAATTTTGTCACCTTTCTTCTCAAATAGGAAAATTCAAAATTTTTATTTATTTTTTGGTAGAAAAAATAGCAATTAGTCAGTATTACATGAATCATGTTAATCATACGTTGAACTGTTTTGGTATTTATCGATTTTCCCTTCAAAACTTTTGCTAAAAATCCCCGTTTGGTACCTTTTTTTTTTACAGCTGTGCAGCGGAATGGATGAAACTGCTGTTGGTACATGTGCTGAACTGATATTTGCTCCTGTTGATGCCTCATTTGCTGATGATGCACCTCTTCTGGCTTCTGGTTTCCGTATCATACCTCTCAATTCTGGGAAGGTTAGTATTTAAACCATGCTTTAATTGCTGTATTTTGTTGGCCTTTTTTTTTTCGTCTTGTTTTTTAGTTTTAATAATTATTCTCTCCTCCCTCCAGATTCTTCCTCTTGGCTTTTTTTTTTTTAGCTGATGAGTTGCAATATTATGCAGGAAGCGTCTAGTCCAACTCGCACCCTTGATCTTGCTTCTGCTCTTGACATTGGGCCGGCTGGAAATAAAGCATCTAATGATTCCACTGTTAATAGTGGTGCCACAAGATCTGTGATGACTATAGCATTTGAATTTGCGTTTGAGAGCCACATGCAAGAAAATGTGGCATCAATGGCCCGGCAATATGTCCGCAGCATTATATCATCAGTTCAGAGGGTTGCATTAGCACTCTCTCCATCTCATCTGAGTTCCAATGGTGGTGTTCGGCCCCCATGGGGAACTCCTGAAGCACAAACTCTTGCTCGGTGGATCAGCCACAGTTACAGGTGCTTCACTAAAGTTTTTGACCATAGTTGTTCTAGTATGCTTTAAATCTTGATTGGCTGGTCCTTTGTTTTGTTGTGCTTCGTGGGCCACAAAGTCTCAATATGCCAGATAGCACTCTGTTGACAAGCAAAGGGAATTTCAACCTGGAGTTCGATGTACGGTTTCACCAATCTATATGATGCCTCATTGCCTCTTCCTTCAAAGAGATATTCCTCTCCTCTTAGTTTTCACGGGCTGTAAAATGGGTCTTGATTCTTGAATATTTTGAAATGCTTCTTTTGTTTTCTTTAAAAACGTGTGTTACTTGCTTGAAAATTTTGAAGTAAACGTCGGTATTAGTGCTGGGTAATTCCCCTATAGAACAACAATACGTTGGGATTTCTTTCTCATTTTATTTCTGAGCTATTATATTCTTTTTATATTCCTTTTGTGGGGTCTAATGTCTTGGGAATTATTGCTAGTATCAGATGATATTAGAGGTGGTGGAGCAGTATATGATAGGGTGAAGCCTTGCTGAAGTAGCAAGGTGTTTGGAAAATTAAAAAATAGATGCCCTGGAGTTTTTCTTTAATGATAAGTTAAATAACTAGAATGAAATTCTGTTTAAAGGCCACTTTCTTTGATAGGAAAAATTCTTTATGCACGGTATAGGATGTCCATGTAAATAGGACCAAACTTTTCATCTGTAATACAAAATTAGAAACTCTCTTTTTGGTTAGCGGTAGGGAACACAATTTTTGAACTTCCCAAGCTAGTAATCTATATAGCCTTGCTAGAAGCTTTGTAAGAAAATTCTGAAATTATTAGTCCCTATTTTTTTTCCCCCTTTCTTGACAGGTTCTATCTGGGGGTTGAACTCCTCAAATCTGGCGGCGAAGGAAGTGAATCCATCCTTAAAACTCTGTGGCAGCACTCTGACGCTATAATGTGCTGCTCTTTAAAGGTATGCAGTTCTACTTCCCCACCTCTTTCTCTCTCTCTTGAATTGACTTGTCGTCCTTGTCTTGTGCAGAAGACATAGTTACAGTATGGTTTTCTGACAATAAAATTTGTCAAAACTGCGATTGTTTCCAGCCTTGCGTGACTCACTACTTAAGATAGAGTTGATAGCCAAAGTGTATGCATGATGTTACAATTTTAAATTAAAGGTGAACTAGTAAACCGTCCCTTGAGAAAGAAGTGGATGGACTTTGTCCTGTTTTTTTTTTTTTAAATAAATAAATAAATATATATATATATATATATATTTTCCCTGGAAAACTCTACTGGTGGCCATTCTTTCTGAGCAGTGAGAGTAGAAGAAGAAACTTGTAGGACATGCAATAAAGTGGCTGTGCTGTACAGTACTAAATAAATATGACATTTTTTTTTTTTATGCTATTTGCAGTGGACAATTATTTTGTCATTTAGCTCTGTTATTTATACAGGCGTTGCCAGTTTTCACCTTTGCAAACCAGGCTGGTCTTGACATGCTTGAGACAACTTTGGTTGCACTTCAAGACATAACTTTGGAGAAGATATTCGATGATCATGGAAGGAAAAATCTCTGCTCTGAGTTCCCACAAATAATGCAGCAGGTTAGCCACTTCCTTTCCTTATCCTTATAAAACAATATAAATAGGAAAGAATCTATAGGGTCAGGTTATTATTATTATTATTTTGTTCCTCTATGAGATGTCAAAGACGGGGCTGCGAGTAAGCCTTTGATGAACCATGTTAGTATAGCATTTCCTCTAGAATGTGGTAATTAGTGAGATGGTGTTTAAATAGACGGCAAAACCTACCATGACTTCAAAGTTCTTGATGTATCAAAAGCCCATTTTGGGGTCTCCTTTTCTGTACTCTCTGTATTTCTTGTTGGGATTTAAAGATCATACGTTTCTAATTCTTCTTTTGGATTTAGCGAGGGAATAGAGAAGAAATTATAGAAGAAAACCCTTTTCCTTTATTTGAATACGAAAAACAATAAAGAAAATAAGAAGGAAAAGAAAGCATGGTAAAAAAAATAAATTAAAATCTTTAAATTTTGTGAATCACTTTCCCTTCCTCTTTTATTGAGTTCCTATTTTATTGTGAAATCTGTTAATTTCTAATATTATCTAAAGCATGAAGGAAAACACTAGAGAAATGATTTTCCTTTCCTTCTCTTTTCTTTTACCTTCAATAAATCCACAAAACAAAGCCTAAAGGTTTTAGCAACTCCATAATACCGACGGTGGTCTATAGCTTTATATCATATACTGTGTAGAAGCACAAAAACACTCATCTCTGTGTGTGTGTGTGTGTGTGTGTGTGTGCAGGGTTTTGCTTGTCTTCAAGGTGGCATATGCTTATCGAGCATGGGCAGGCCAGTGTCTTATGAGAGAGCAGTAGCTTGGAAAGTGTTGAATGAAGAAGAAAATGCTCACTGCATCTGTTTCATGTTCATCAATTGGTCCTTTGTCTAAAACTCTCTTATAGAGAGAATGAATAGAACAAGTAGTAATGAACCTTTAGAACTTCCTCTTTTGTTCCTATGGAAACCTTGAACAACTTATCCGGATGCTTAGACGTTGGTCGTGCTTTTGGTAAAATCTTATTTTGTGGCTTTGTTTGCTATCTCCACACACTCACTCGAAGGCACTTCCATGCACATTCGTTTAATTTGTGCCACTCATGAAACTGCCTATAGGGTCCAATCCCTAATGGATAGTCATGCTAGAAACACTCTAAAAAAAGAGTAATGCTATGCGGCTCAAATTTAATTCCAAATTCATATCCCAAATGATGTGGTAGTGAGTTTATTGGATTTTGATTGGATGATATTAATGTGGTTCCATTGTTATATCACTTTTACATTATTTGGGATATGAATTTTGGATTCAGATTTGGGCAACATTGTATTATTCTTTAAAAAAAGCTAATTATAGAAGTTCCCATTATTCTTAAGGATACTATTGCTTGCATGGAATGAGATATACTGCTCAACTTCGATAGCCTTCCGATGGGTACACCATTATTCTGAATTTACCAATTCTTAACTAGAAAACTATTACCTTGAATTACGTGATTCAGAAGAATGAAAAATTTTACACTGTTTTGTCATCAGGGTCAGGCCCCGAGTATTTGGACAGAGATGAACTACTAAACATGAGGCCCCTATAGGGGGGTTTGAGGCAGCGTTTTCGAGACAAATTTTTTTGGGTCTATTTTTATATAGTTGGCAATTTTTTTAAGATCTACTTATATATAATTGTCAATTTTTTTTGGGTCTACTTATAATATGAGTCTATATCTAAAACTTAAATATTGTATAGTGTCCTTCGAAATTCCGGGGGGTTGGTGTTGGGGCTTTTTCTAAAACTCAAAATTCTTACACAAAGTGTAATTTTCAAAATTCTAAGGGCCTTTGCTTTTGTGTTATATATATATATGTATATCAATATATATGTGTGTAGTTGATGGTACTAAATTAGGCCTTGGGCGCCTAAACATAATTGAGGGTGACCTAAATGTAAAATACTAAAAATTCTCAAAGTAAAAATCTAATTATGAAAATTTCACAAGGGTGTTCAAAATTTAATGAACTTTGGTAGCCTAGAGCGTTGGGCCGGCCTTGTTTGTCATATGTGGTCAGTCGTCGGCTTTTTTAAGAAGATAAATTGGTGATTTAAGCATAATTTTTTACATCGATATCATTTTTTTTTAAATGGTTTAATTCAAGATGATGGATTTTTATAATGAAATTTTCTACTACAAATTATGAATTAGTTCATAATTCATATGTATGAATTAGGTATGGATTCATATGGGAGCTTTGTGGCTCGTCTCTAATGCTGTGGCTTTTGCCGTGTTTGGGGTGTTGCTTTTTGCAATCTTTTTTCTCTTTGAGTTTTCATTTATATGGGATCAGTTGGCTATTTTGGCTTGGTCTGTTTTCGACGCTTTATGGACAGATTGTAGAGGGCTCTTGTTACGTTACAAGCTTTCGGTGCTCCTTATTTCGGCCTCAAGTTCTGCCATGGAATGTTTGGCTTTGGGAAGCTGGGGCTTGGGTCTCTTGTTTCTAATTATATCTTTAAGGAATGATGTTCTGGTGTTAAAGCATATGTCTGGAAGTCGGTGAAGTGAAATATCAGAGGATCTCGGCTCACATTATTGGGCCAATTCTATGCTATCGTTGTCCTGATCAAGTTCGTATTTCAGTAGCGGTCCAATTCAGAATTCAGCATAACTAACACAAGGGCTGGGTTCATTGAAAGTTGATGTTCAGGCCGATCAGACTCTATAAGTCTAGCACTCCTTTGGTCTGGAGTCCCGGGGCTTATCTAACATTGAGGGATGGATATCCATTTTTGATATTGGCTGGGTGGAGGCTTACTCAGTTTGTTTGATATGTTCTTTGTTATTTTCTTATTTGTCAGTAGGGGGGCTTGTCTACAGTTTGGGGGGCATTGCTACTGTCATATTTTTGTCTTGCTTTCTGTGTGATTTTGAAAATTCCAAGTGAGAGCTGGGGTTGTTGAAGGGTGCCTTTTGTTTTTTTGGAGGCTGGGTGTATTATGTCCCTATTTCCCTTCTTTGGGTCTTTAATAAAATGGTTGCTGTTAAAAAAAAAAAGGTATGGATTAACATGTGAATTAGCATCAAACATATTTTCTGCTTGGAATATAGGAAACGTCCAGTCTAGGCATCCGCATCAACTACGAAACTTTTCTTTTTTTTTTTTTGGTAGAAGGGGACAGACAAAAAAAAACAGAACTAGTTCCCATGAGGGAAACTAGTACCACAAGAGTCCGCCAAAAGAGACAAACAAAGTTCCATAATGGGAGTATCTAAAACAACAAGAGGATCGACCCAAGATTAGCAAGAAGGTCCGCACATACATTGCCTTCTCTCAAAATATGGGTAATATTACCCTTACAAAAATAAAGTAAGGTCCTGCAGTCTTCAATGATAGCCCCGAGGGGGTGATTTTCTTCGCTTTTCTGAATAAGCAGGCAAGCCACTAAGGAGTCAGTCTCCACAAGAAGATTCTCCATTCCTTCACGGTAGGCAAGATTCAGGCCAACTCTGATGCTCGAGCTCAGCAAAGAGGCTTGGTCCAAGTGTCAAGGTGCCCGTAGTATCCTGTTTTCCATCGACCTTGATCATCTCTGATGAGGCCTCCAACTCCTCCTTGTCCTGGGTTCCCTCGGCTGCTCCCATCCGTGTTGAGCTTAAGGGTGCTCGCAATAGGGGGAAACCAACGTATAAGATTCTCATGTCTAGTAATTCTCAAACTAGTTTCTCTTTTGAAGGTTTTGAGGATATCAATCCCTAAGTCCTTGGTCATTTTAGCAATTTGCCTATCCTGGATAGACTTATTATTGAAAACCAAATTGTTCCTTTCTTTCCACAAGTGCCGGCCAACACCTGCTATAAAAATGATATCATTAGGAAGATTAAAACGCCCATTTATAGCAACATCTCTCATTTTCTCATGAAGCTAGTGGGTAATATTCATAGAGAGACTCTGCGACTCCACAACCTAGGTAATAACAGATTCCAAAGAGTGCGAGCTGTGGGGAATTCCCTCAAGATATGGCAAGAATCCTCTTTCCAAAAGGAACATTTAGGACATATTGAATTAGCAGAAATATTTCTAACATAGAGAAGGTTTTTAGAAGGAAGTCTATCCGAAATACACTTCCAAAAGAAAAACTTCAATTTATTAGGAATTTTCCATTTCCGGAGATCTGTCCAGATGTTATTACAGGGGTGATAGATGTTATCCATGATGACATTAAAGTTTTTTTCCATGGTTTCAGCAAAAAGAATAATGTCATCAACAAAAAAAAAAGATGGGAAATTTGGGGCCCTCTTTGAGAAGCTTTTAACCTTCTCCATTTTCTAGAAGCAACTTGTTTCTCTATCATAGAAGCCAAGATTTCCAAACAAAAGACAGAGATAAGGGGATATGGAATCCCCTTGCCTTAGACCCCGTTTGGGTTGAAACCATCGAGAGGGACACTATTAAATAAAATTTTAAGTTTCGAGGTAGTCGTGCACTGCATAATGATATCACTCAAAAAGCTATAGTTCATGGTACGATATATGCATCAGAATTTGCAAAAGTTATAAACGTACTTAACAAATGGAGTAGTAGGGTTACCAATAAATCACTATCTAATATAAGATTCTCAGGAAAAAAGTGAGTGGTGGTGCAAGAATTGAAAAACCCAATACTTATTGCACAGAAAGAACAAAAAGCAAACTTCCAAACCTCTTCATTCTAAGAGAAGGGACATGTAATCTGTTCATAAAGGTTCACATCACAGACTAATTGTTGGATTGCAATACACACACTTACCATAAGAAAATAAAAAAGAATAACAGAAAGATTTAATGTGATTCGGTGTTATGTCTTCTTCCATAAGGACAGGTAAAATTTTCTACTATCATAAATTTATATATATATATATATATATATATTTTTAAGGTTTACATATCCAGGCCGCCCTAGACTGACCATTTCGGGGCCATATGTTAGTTCTTCAAGTAAGGTCCCTATAGAGGGCTTACACTGGAGTTCGGTCGTAGTATCTGGAGGTGAATTTTTTTTTGGAGGAGTCCATTCATAGATATGTTTAGGAAGAATATTATGTATCAAATTTTTTTCATTTTTTTTCTTCTATGAAATTTTATGGCCGTTTTGAAAGTTATGAGGTTTGATGTTTATCAGAAATATATGTATATTTGGTTAACAAGGATACCGAGGAAAATAAGAAGGAAAAGAAAACATAGTAACAATTAAACAAAATAAAATTTTAAAATATTTTGAGTCATCCTGGCTCACTTTTTTTCTTAAATTGCAATTATGTCATAAATAGTGATGATCTTTGATATCATATGCCTGGACGAGAAAAATACAAGAGAATTAATTTTGGTTTTGGGGTCTGTGGATACACGCAGTTTTACCCACTTTTAGAACATTTCAAATATAAGAGTCGTCACTTATTTTTTTTAAAAAAAGGAAAATCAAGAAATCATTTTAAAAGCAAAGCGATCTTTTGAAAATCAGAGATTTCTAGGTCTGGGGATTATGGAATGAGAGGGGAAGGAGCCCGACAGACTAAAACACTTCCTCTCATCCTATCTCGTGATAGGCCTCTACTCAACATCCTTTTTAATCAAATTATTAATCCAAGCATGCCCTCAACTAACACATATGTATAAATATATATTACAAAAGCATGTCAAAATGGTATAAGATTGCTAATGGTAAAAAGGCATACAAAACAACATAAATCAAGTAGCAAGCGGGATGATATGCAATAGAGGACAAATAAACTTACCCGAGATCTAGTTGCGATATAGAAATGTGCAATGCACACAAAATACAAAGCCTATGAAAAGGTCTCTAATCCCATATATATACACATAAAGCAAAACCTAATTCTAAGGTGTCGCACATGGAGTCGAAAATCAATAAAATCAAGAGATACATAAACTAAAGAAAGAGTTGAGAAATTGTACCTCAAAAGCGCTACAAAACAAAGATTAGTCCACATGCTTCAAATATGATATCAAATAATCAATCCTAAACTTCTAGCTTAAGTCTATCAGGTAGAGGAGGAATTGACGTAACTATGAATTCCTTTTAACAAGTTGGAGCCATAGCACCTCTATAGATATACAAATCTCAACTAGGAGCCAATGCAATATTCATATAGAGATGCCAGAGCCCCAGCATGATCATAAGGAACTCCTAGTCATGCTCAATTAGGTTCAATTAAGTGCAACTTAAACCAAAAATGAGTCCTACTTATGAGTATCAATATGTATGAATGAATGCATGAACATGAGCTTTGATATATTCATTAGTTTGGATTATCTAGCCTCTGGATTTAAACTTAATTGACATTATTTAAAACATAGTTTAGATCTTAGGACATTAGGGGACCATTAGATTAGAGTTGTTCAAGATTTATCAAAACTGTGACAGAATTGTAAGAATTACAGAGAGCAGACCAGACATTCACAAATAGAAATAAAATACTTCCAATTGGATCTTAATTATGTTTAAGTATGTTGTGCCTCTATGAGTCTAGTTTCTAATCCAAAAAGAAAATCAAAGATCAAATGGTTAAATCTCTAGTAATTAGGCAAAAACCGGACATCACTCAGAAATTTACAACTCTCTGTCCAGAGATTTTGTATGATTTTCCAAAAATAGCAAATAAATCCGAATGACTTCATTCTTTTTGGGGAGCCTTATTAACACATTAAAATTCCTAGAAAAATTTATCTAAAGTCAAGAAAACTTGATTAAGGTTCTAATCTGTCAAGTTTAAAATAGACTTACTGTTCTGAAATTTTGGACAGAGAATGACTAGTGTACAAATCATAAGGCCAAACCATCCTGAGCATAAAATTTCATCAAGACAAGAATATCTAGTGATACCTATATGAGTTATGAACAATTTTCAATTGGTCTCACTTAATTCCCATGGATCATGATTTAATTAAAAATCATTGATCACAGTGGGCTCATGAATTCACTACACCAATATCAACTTATCATTCATACTCATGTTCTAAACTTAAGGTATTCCTAATTCCTCTTCCAAATATGTGGTCCTTGAGGAATATAGATTCATTTTATTCAAGTCTCCTCTCAAGTTAATGGTCCTTGGAGACTAAGATATGACCCAAAACTATATGAACCTCATAGAATATAAAAGAACTCCATGAGATTCAATTTGAAGGACTCAAGCCATAATCAAGACTTAAGCCCAACAAAAATCATATGGATATAACCATGACCCATCTTAATCCCCATGTAAATAATAGATTATAGGGGACTAAAGGATCAAATCAAATAGGATCCAATGAAATATTAAAGATCTCATGGATTTCAAAAAGAAAATAGAGACAAAAGGAAGTAAAATCAAAGTTTGAATAAAATTCAAGTAAGAATAATTTTACGACTTGTTTTTGTTTTAAACCCAAGGCTATATCTAGATCCAAATCAATGAAAACAACACATGAAAATTCAATCACAAACTCTATGTGGTGTGTGATGAAATGGGGTAGGAAGAAAGGTTTTGAAAATATGTAAGAGTCCTAGATTTATGAATTTGTTATTGAATTACAACCTAAATCTATATAGAATTAGAAGGTTACCTCTAATAACCTCAACGTTCTTCTTAATTCTTGAAGAAGATCTTCCAAATTCTTCAAATCCTTCCTCAAATTCTTCAAAATTCTTCTTAGTTTCTCCCAATTCTCTCTATATTTCAATATATATGATTCTTACCCAAGAACAAAAAATGGAGAAAAGATCCTCCTAATGGAGGTGAAGGCCTCGTTATGTAGACCATTCTCAAAGGGGCAATTAGGTAAATTCGGGTAAAAAATCCATGTGCAAGAATATTCCATGCGTATTTAAGAAAAAACAGTCTGTTACAGCGGGCGACACTCACTGAGTTGTCTGCGACACTCAGTGAGTGCCGTTCAGATACTCACTGACTGCCGGCACGACACTCAATGAGTGCCGCCGACATCACCGAGTGCTGCTCCCAATAGAATTCCCACCTTCTTTATTTATTTTTCAAATATATACTTATATAGATTATATAAACTGTTTTTCTTTTCTTTTTTATCTTTTCCTTTTAAAATTCTTTTCTTCCTTTTTATTTTCATTTCAAATTATTTTCTATTCCTCATATTAAAATCAAATTTTTTTCAAACTGTTTTTCCTATACGCACTTTTCACTCGAATTTCCCTAAACACCCGGTTTCTCTCTTCCTCTCTCTCTTTTTTTTTAAAATTTTTTTTTTTGAAAACTTTTATTGAGACTGAAGAATCATCAGAAGGTCTTGAATCATGCAAAAAACCTTTGAATTTTCGTCGGACATTGTCATCAATGGTCTAGAGGTAACCATCCCCTGATTTCGATGGTCGGTCAAAATTGGGATGTCTACAGGGTCCTTTTAATTTCTTCTTTTCTTTCTCTCATTACATTCATGAACCTAACAAAGCCTAATAAATGTTGATTTTTTTTATTATAATTTGTAAAGTTAGAGATTATGCTAGAATTAAAATTGAGAAGAGAATGAGTTGGGACAAATATTTAGGGTATGTTGGATTGCGGTAATTTTTCTAAGATTTGGGGTGGTCATTTAGGCCAACATATTACATATAATTTTATGATTTTTTTCTTCCAATATTGATGTCATTATTATTATTATTATTATTATTATTATTATTATTATTTGTTTGGTCAAATGAGAACCTAAAAAATCAGGGGCCCTGGGCGATCACCTATGTCGCCAATACTCAGGGCCGATCCTGGTTACAACTTGTATATCTCAAACTCTAGTTCATGGTAAACTCTTCAAAAACCCATACGCTCCTCTTTTCCATGGGCCCGAGGCCCTCTCAATTGACCTATTCCTAAAGTAACCAACTCACTAGAATATCAGCCAGTACCAACAAATATATGTGAAATACTTGTATACCTTTTACATTTACAAGTGCAATTTTTTATGCGACCGATATCTGGATCAGTAATACTTGTCTTTAACGTTAACATGAGAGAACTATTAACACTTCAAAAATCAATTAATGTACTCCATGATATACCACTCTAACAATGGCTTATCATACCATACATTTAAATTACTTAATACACTCTATAAAATACATTTAGTAATCAATGAAGTGTCAATAATGAGTAATGCTACACCCACACAATATTTCACACAAAATTCTACACAAAGCAATCCTGTCCCTTGATTTTGGTGAGTCCTGTGTGGGACCCATGTGTTCCCCACATGGAGCCAACTAAAATCAAGGGACAAGATTGCTTTGTGTGGAATTTTGTGTGAAATGTTATGTGGGTGTAGCATTATTGGCCAATAATATTGCTCTAATTATTAACACTTTATTTTTTAACATTGTAGTTGGATATCATCATTGAGCTCTCTCTTCAAAATGTGCCATGATTACAAAGGAGGACCTAGTAGTTAGGGTGGATGTGAGGACTTAACAATTTCTTGGGTACTACCACCAGCTTCTGACATCATCAACATGAAAGACAAAGATAGGTTACAAGACTAGAATAAAGTGCTTTGGACCTACCCAAAAAAGCCCTAAAGGGTGACTGAAAAGACTCCAAAAGCTAATAAACTAGACAAGCCCATGTTTTGCCATACAGTTGAGAGAATTTGGACCAATGTAGAAAAGAAAATGAAAAAACCCTGATGGCATGGTTAACAAAAAGTGTGTGAACTTCAAACCCTAGAGAGAAAACATATATAAGTTATGATGAGAATTTGGACCAAGCGGAAAAACCCTAAAAGGGTAGCTCAAGTACTGGCCATTGTTAGATCATTCTTGTCCCTAGCAATGGCCGGAATACAGCTCGAGCTCCTCGCAATACCGCCCTTCTTCAAACCACTTTTGTCCCTAGGACTAATAGACTTAGCCCTAGTTCTCTTCTTCAAGATCTCTCTCATGGCCTCAGCTTGGTATAGAACCGGATAAGCCCTACCAAACTTGTTAAACCTAACACATGCACTTATATGAGCACTCAAAGCCTCTTCTCTTTTTCCTCCATTTTTTCCAATCTCTTCCTTAACTGCCTCACCACACAGCCCACATATCCACTTCCCTGAGAACTTGTTGCGAACGCGATCTATGTACTCAGGTGTGCACTCTTCGCTCATCCCACAACACTCGCACTTTGCTTCTTCAACCTCGGAGATTGGTGGTAATTTTACGTCTATGACCTCCTTGCTAAGTTCAAATGAAATGTCAGAGATGGATCTTTGTAGGGTTTCGGTTGAGAGCTTCGACAGCTTGTTGTTCTTGAAGTTGTTTTTGTTGGTGAGAGAGTAGGAACTAGCAATGGCTTCTCCATGTGGTGCCATGATGATATTTTTATTTGAAGATTTGTATAAGGAAGAGGGTGTTCATGAAATAAAAACTTGGAAAAGGTTAAGAGTTGTTGAAAAAACAAAGAACTTTGTTTGGATGTGTTCTAGAATCTCTTATGGTGGAAGAAGGCAAGTTCTTGAACTCTTATTTATAGCTAGCTTATTTTCGTCTCTCTTCTTTAGAACTCACAGAGGACATTTTGTGGACCATGGAAGCTCTCATGTCAATGTCAAATACTAATGTGAATAGTCATGAATTTGGTAGATTTTTCAAGAATGGTTCTAAAGAAAAGAAGTTACTTTTTTCCTTTTTAGGCGGTCTTAGATCGAAGAGAAGCAATTTATACCTAAGAGTGGGTATGCTTTAATTCATATCATGAAAGGGAGACCTCAAGTTTTATGTGGCCCGCGCTTTATCTGAGATTATGGACCTGCTGTTTTATTAGACATGAATCATGATCAACATCTTCTGAAGCCTTGTATTATTAATTTCTTTTGGTTTTTGGGCTATATTCTGGTGCAGTTGGTACCATATCTTTTCTATCAACAATGCTAAGGACACTAACAAATTACACTAATATCACACCCACACTCTATCTCTCTCCTAGTGGCACTTTGGGTCCACTGCGGATCCCACAGTGCCACTAGGAGAGAGATAGAGTGTGAGTGTTAGTGTTAGTGAAATTTGTTAGTGCTTCAAATATTACTCATCTTTTCTATAAATGAAATTTGCCGTTAAAAAAAATATATGTATATAATAAGTGAGTTTATCTGAGGGAAATTTTAGTCAAAGTCCTTTAAAATAGATTTTTTCAGTATTAGGTCTCACCCGTTTTTATTTTTAAATATTGTAGTGAAAAATTTATACGTTATAAAAGTAATGTGTTGTAATAAATTGTATAATTTATGTGAAATTTCAAATAAAAAAATTATGTGAATTTCACATAACTTTTAAAACATAGGGATTTGATAGATTCGATTAAGTTTCATCAGTCATAGAGTTTTGTCAAAATAAAAAAAAAACGAATTGTTCTTTATACTTAATTAATCTAAAATGATGGACTTTTTACTAAATTTCTATTTATCTATTTGTCATTATGATAATTTTTAGTATTATATATACTTTATTACAAGAAAAAAACAAATGGCTTGAATGGATGAATACCATATATGTCTTGGTTAGTATCATGGTACAAGTAAGAAAAGAAAAGTTGACTTCTGTGATGGTTATAAAGAGGTTAATTTGTTTGTTATACAGTAACAACTTTTCTTACAACTCTTTTTCCCCCCTTGAATTTTAATGGTTACTATTAAGTACACTAAGTTAAGAATAAGAAGTTAATTTGTGTCCCAGACCAAATTGAAGAATACTAGTTGCTTTGCTTTCACATGTAGGCATTCTCTAGCCATACAAACCCTAAAGCTCCCTATAGCTCACTCAAGTCACTCTTTTCAAAGGAGAGAGAGAGAGAGAGAGAGAGAGAGAGAGAGCATGAGAGACAGTGACTAGCTACTTAATGTGGGCTTTTCCTTTCTGCCATCGAGGGAGAGCATAAGAGACAGTGACTAGCTACTTAATGTGGGTTTTTCCTTTTCTGCCATCGATCAACTTAACTTCAAGCTCACATGCATGAAGTAGTATCATTCATAACTTAATTATGTGTGTGTGTGTGTGTGTGTGTGAGAGAGAGAGAGAGAGAGAGAGAGAGAGAGAGAGAGAGAGAGAGAGAGAGAGAGAGAGAGAGAGAGCATGAAAGACAGTGACTAGCTACTTAATGTGGGCTTTTCCCTACTGCCACAACTTAACTTCACAGTTCACATGCATGAAGTAGTATCATCCATAACTTATGTGTGTGTGTGTGTGTGTGAGAGAGAGAGAGAGAGAGAGAGAGAGAGAGAGAGACTGCTACTTGTTAAGGGGTTGCTACTTGTTAAATGCCTAAGGGAAGAGCAATGCTAGATGCACTCCCAAATACACAACTAAATGCACAACTTTGCTTTAAAATGTTGGACCTCGTGCTGAAAAGTCTGTACACAAAAAAGGGGGTGTACAGAGTGTGCAAGCTTTTCAGCACGAAGTCCAACATTTTTAAGCAGGATTGTACATTTGATTGTGCATTTGAGAGTGCATCTAACATTACTCATCAAACGAAATAACGGCATAAATAAACATTGTTTTTAATAAGTCACAGATTTCTTGAAATGAAGAAGAAAAGGTGAGGGGCTTTATTGGACAGAAACTTATAAAGCAAAGCGCGCAGCAACTGTCTGTGCTTGCGTATGTGGTGTGGGCTTGTTGGATTGGATTGGTGGTTATTGTGGATTCTCACGTGACTTAACTTGTCCTGAGAAAGGTTAAAAATATCTTACGGCCTCTCACTTTTTTGGTTGTGGACATGTGGTACTGGTGTGGCTGACTGATTATTAAGTTGGGTTCATGAAAGATATGATGTGGTATGGGCCAGGAATTGACTGTACCAGACTAGACTAAAGAGTGACAGGGTCCAGGAAAAGCCTGCCCCAAGAAATGGACCATAGATTATGGCACAAAGCAATATTGTATTCTTCTTATTATTAGTAAAAAAAAAAAAAAAATCCCCTCCTGTTAGTTGTATTTTCTCCCACATGGTAATTAATTAGGCTTATCTCCCTTTTACTCCTTGTGATTCAAATGTTGGAACTTGATTGACCCTCTTGTTATGTTGTGTTGTCTGTAAATTAATGGCAATTGCCCTCTTTATCATAAAATTGGTTCAGTTACTCATTTTTTGTATTTATTTTGTTATGATGGCGGTTGTAATAATAATAGTACGTAGTGTAAGGAAGAATGAGCATGGTAGATAAGAAGAAAATGAGAGGGAAATAGTTTGGGGCAAAATTGACATTATAAATTTAAAAATTGGTCAAACTTTAAACCTCCAAACTGAATTTGATATTTCCGTTAGGTCTATCTGAAAATTTATTGGTTTCAGTTTAGTTACACTCTCACAAGAGAGTTAAGTGTCAAGTTTTGAAATATAAGGGTAAATTAAAAATTTTAAATCAAAAGGTAAAGAGTAAAATGTGTTTAACCATTAATTTATTTATTCCATAATTCCATTTGATAGTGTAAAATTAAACGCTAGATCCTGTATCGTTCATGAATTTAGGGAAGAAGGGGGAAAAAAAATATGAGAAAATCGATTTTCTTTGTTTGGTTGATAAGACCAATGATGAGCCACTTCTCTTACTCTATTTTCTTGGGTTCGTATCATATTTTTAAAGTTTTCTTCTTAAATTTATAATGCACTTTACTTCATCCTTTTTAGTCAAAAAAAAAAAAAAAAGTAGGTTGGTTATGCTTTTATATGCTAGGTTAATGGTGTGATAAGAATGCATTTTAAGCTTAATCAAGTAACGAATAATCAGGCCGTTTATTCTTTAGTGAGGGGGAAAAAAAATCAGGCCCGTTTAGAGCATGTGTGTGTCCGAATTCTTCTTTATTTTTAATTTTAATATGACGAGGAATCCCTCCAAGGTTGGGTCAAAGGACCCGACCCTGCAAGGTAAACCCATGATACCGACAACTACTCATAAGTCACCAATATATCAATTAAGTTGATCAAGGTGTGCCCAAGAGAGGATTCGACCCAAGACTTTTGAGTTTACGGTTCGTCCAAGTCTCACCTCGTTTCAACTAATATCTGCAGCCATTCTTGCAAATTGCAATTTCCCTTAAAAAATGAATTGGTAAAAACTTTTTCATTATTTGCACACACAGAGACACTATAATTACAAGGCTCAATTAAGGGAGCTATTAGCCTCTGGCCATCGTTTAACCAAACTCATGAGAAACAAAATTAACAGTAGTACTATCAAGGTGATCTGGTGGAACACCATTCTCATCAAGAAAGCTATGAAATCCACTTTCCATATTATCAACTTGATCACCAATTTCATCACTCTTCTCTTCATGACTTCTATCATAGTAATGTTTCTCATCATCATCATCATCATCTTCTTCTTTCACTTGGACCTCAAAATATTCAGTGTCCTCTAACAACCCAAGATTGCCTTTGCGTCCCAAACGTACTATGTTTCCGTGTTCTTCGCTGAATTTGCTTAGCCCAATTACTCTGTGACCGTTAAGCTTACGATCATTTTGATGTTTCATGTTATGTAGACACAAAATGCAAATTACCAGAAAGAAACCAACTTGAAGTGCCTTATTTGCAATCCATTTGGGTCTTAAATTTTCCATTTAACCTCCCTATATATTGATGAAAATATATATCAGAAACAAGAAAATTACAACACATGAAGTATGTGAAATTAATGCACGAAAAAAAATTGGCAATCAAGAAAAAAAAATATATAAATTAGACTAGTTTAGATTACCGTAATCGATGTTTCAAAGAGAATTGAACAAAATTAGTGCTACTAATCCATTGGCCTTGTGAGGAACCACCAATTTTGTTTGATCTTCCTAAATTCAAATGAATCAAGATAGAGAAATATGTATATGTTACAACACTTGTAGAGAAATATATAGCTATATATGTTCATATTATTTAATTTGCTTAGTAGAAGAGCCTTTGCGTTACCAAAAGTCAGATTTCCATTTCTTTGTGGGCTAAGAAAAGTCATTACCTTTGAATGCTATGTGTTGGTTGAGAAAAAGATATGAGTGAAGCCATTATATTCGTCGTTGTAATTCCCAAAATCCCATAGTCCTTTTTGCAAATTTACGGAAGTGGCAAATGAAATAGCGCATAGAGTAAATGTTGGCTGGGGGTATTAATGTGATACAAAGAATCACATCGCGGTCTATCACCATTAAAATGCTTTTCTTGAATTGCCTGATCTTCTAGACGGCAAATCAAAGTTTTCACGAAATTGCCAAATGGAATTGAAGTTTCATTTGCTAGGGTAGTTATAATAATAAAATAATCTATTATATATTTCTATTATAGTATCATTCATACGTAAGACCAAACTAAGTCGACGGAGGTTGTAGTTTAAATGGGCTCTCTCTTTTGATCACTAATATTTGGCTCCTTTAAGAAATAGTTGACAAACGGCTTAGTTCAATTGGTAAAAAAGTTTTTCATGCCACTTTGACACTTATTTCCTCACGCTACACCAAAAGATTAAAGAAACATTAAAAATAATTAACAAAAACTCGAGTACCTTTAATTAATTTAAGGGCAATACTATTATGAGAAACTTCTCATATGCACAAGCACTCTACAATCATTGGATGAAGGTTTGATTTTGAGATAATAAGTAAAAATATTATTAAATAATTATTTATTCACAATCTCGATGAAATATGGACAATCCAACGGTTTGGAGTGCTTGTGCATATGAGAAGCTTCTCATAAAAAAATAGTGCCCTTACTTCAAAACTTAAGAGGATTAGGTTAATAAAATTTGTGCTAGTGTTAATTCTTCAAAGTCTAAATTTTTATCTTATGCTAGTAGAGTCCAACTCATTAGCTCTATATTGACAGGGATTCAACTCTACTGGTCCGGAATGTTTGTTCTACCTAAAGGAGTCCTCAAGCAAGTGTCACAATCTATGGCTAGATTCATTTGGTCTGGCAAGACAGATTAATCTTCTGGAACTAAAGTTGCATGGGACACAGTTAGTAGGCCAAAAAAAGAAGGGAGTTTGGGGTTCAAAGATGTCTTTTTTGGTGAACATTGTATTAAACCTTAAACATATAGGGAATTTGTTGGACCCTTCCAACATGTCCATCTGGAACAAATGGACTCACAAGTATATGCTTCAAGACAAGAATTTTTGGCAAGCCAAAATTCTGTCTCAGTGCTCATGGTATTGGAGGAAGTTATTAAACCTTAGAGAAATAGCCAAACCTTTACTAATACATTGCATTGGTAATGATAATCATGCTTCTTTTTGGCTGAATAATTAGCTCCCTTTGGAACCCTTGTTTGATAAATACTCAGAAAGTATTGTTTATGAATCCGCACTTAATCTTAATGCTAAGGTTAGCCGCATCGTTAGGGGGTTGGATTAATGGAATTGGCCTGGGTACAACTCCATTGATCTTAATGAAGTCGGAAATGTTTTGTCTAATTTCAATAAACCTAAAAGTTGTCCTGATACTGTGAAATTGACTATAACCCCTAATGGTGTGTTCAACACTTATCTTATATGGGACTATTTGAGGATTCATCACCCTGTGTTTGGTATAATACTGTGTGGCTTGTTCCTTGGTTAGTTGCCCAAAATGGACTTTTTACCCATGATAGAATTTCTAATTTTACTCCTGTCCTATTAGCTTGCATGCTTTGTCATAAGCATATGGAAATATGTGGCCACCTGTTTTTTTCTTGTTCTTATTCTACTTTTGTGTGACTGGATCTTATGAATAGATGTGGATTGCTTTTGCAAGGTCATAGTTGGGCTGACACTTGGACTTGATGGCTCCAAGGTTGAAAGGTAAGACAATCCAGCATGTGATACCTAAAATGTGTCTTAGAGTGGCAGTCTATGGGTTATGGAGAGAATGAAATAATAGAACGTTTAAGAATACCTCTAATCCTAAAGAAATTCTTTTGAAGAACCTGATGTCTCAAGTCAATGCACAAATCAGGGTGAAGTGGGGAAATCATTCAAATTTTGATAGAATTATTTGTATTTGGACCTAATGGCCCTAGTGGGGTTTCTGCACATTTTGATTTGTTAAGTTTGTAACTCTTGGGTTGTCTTGAATGCTTTGGTACGTAGCCCTTCAGGCTTCAAGTTATCTTTGTAACTTGTAGGGTCTGCCTTTGGATTTGATGTTTTGATTGTTTTTACTTTATGTTCTCTTGCTTTGAGCTCATTATTTTATCCTAAGGTATGTCCCTTGTACATTTTGAACATCCCTTTTTAGAAATTATTTACCCTTTTTTTCCTTCTAAAAAAGAATATAGAGCTATGTGCATATATGTGTGAGCACACGTGCACACTGGAAGGTCCCCAATCCCAATTTGTGGAGTACCATAATTCTATATGACTATGTAAGTCATACATTGGTCCATAATTCCGTATTGCATGCAATAATAGAACATCTTTGGAGCTCTGGAGTGAACGCGTGACTGTTCGTGAAAACTCAACCCCATCGCAGTCGAACTTCGTGACTGCACCACCCTTTGTAATTCCCTCAGGACTAGAGAAGAAGAGGACTACTGCGATGGCGAGGGTTGGTGATGGTGGTTTTGTTTGATTTGGATTATTTTATCACCTTTAATTTGAGGGATTTGTTTGATTTTTTTTAAAGATCTTTGTGAGTTTTGTTTGACTTGAGTGTTTTTTTTCTTCAAAAATTTGGCGATTTACCGGTAAATCCCCAATTCATATACTTTTATGGATAAAGGACACTCAATATATATTCTTCATTTGTACTAGATACCTAAAATTATAATTAACATACCTTAATCATGGTTAAATTTTTTTACCCCCTAAATACCCTTCTAACTCCTTTATAAGATATAGATATATGATATAGGGAGAGGTCTAAAGTAAACTGGGTTGAGTGAACTAGATTTTAAGCCTAGCTAAAAGAACCGCGGGCTGCCCCACTGACCCGCGCGCCCCAATGATCCACGGGTTCTTTTAGGCTTAAAATCCAATTTAATAAGTTTTATACAACAAACATAGTCTTTAAATAGCTGCCATTATTTCATGCAACTTCCATAATGGAAAATCAGATCAAAACTTATTAGAGAAACCAACCATAGTCTTTCAATCACTCCACTCTAAATTGTGCATTTTCCCTACAAATAAAAGGAAATATCATCAAATGAATCTGACTAATCAATGTGAAAAAGTTTCAGTTTACCTTAACATTAAATGGTTCCTTATTCAACCAAAAAAAAAAAAAAATGGTTCCTGAATTTGATTCAATAAGTTATCCTAATTTATCACCATATATATCACCTTGTGTTTTGATTTCTAATTAGTTATACAGTAATACTTCACATACAATAGCATCGATCACAACCTTAATAATTCAACATCAAGATCGCTATTATCAGGAAGTTAGTCGTCACCATCTCATCTTGCAGTATTCCATCTTCAAAACTTTACAGGTATTGAATTTTGTCATTGAACTGCAAATTTTGCACTTGAGCATTTTCAGAATTTCACAAATATGTAGTAAGTATTTTCATACAATATGTTTGTTAATTTCTTAAAACATTAATCTAAGAAAATCAAGAGTATTTTGAATTGTGAAATTCACGAAACTAATTTTGTTTATTTCTCAAAGCATTAAAATGAAGTGCAAGAGTATTTTGAATGAATTGTGAAATTCAAGAAACTAGTGTTGTGAATTTCTAAAAACATTGAACTAAAGAAAGCAAGTAAGAGTAGTGTTGTGAATTCACATGCAAAACTGAAAGTTGCTACCATTGTCTCCTGTTATTCACAAGTTGACTTGTGAAATTCATGAACAAAGTTACTAGTCAACACTAAAATATACACAAAATTTACAATGTATTCATGACTTTGTGAAATTTTCAGATCACTTGAAAAAAAAAAAAGGAATTAAAAGCCCAAATTAAATCATGGCCGTTAAGAAGGCTCTGTGGATTGCATTCGAGGCAGGAGTGTGCGGTTTGATCTTGGACTCGGATTCCATAATGGTGATCCTCGGTTTGAACTCAAGCTCTTACGATGATGCCCATTTTGGTAACCTTCTATTGACTGCCAAAAGTGTCATTGAATTTGTTCATGTCAAGAGAGAAACAAACATGGTGGTCTTGGTTCACACTTTAGCCAAGTATGCAATCTCTATAGGTGTTTCTAAGTCTGGTTAGAAGAGTTCCCTTCGACTGTAGGCTTGTAGCTGAACGCATGCATCATGATTGTATTCCTTTTATTTGGTTCCTTTTTAATGCAAGTTTTCTATTTTTCCATCAAAAGAATACACCCAAATCATATCCTTCTTGTCCATTTCATTTTATTGGTACCCAAGGATAGGAACTTTGATTTTTTTTTTCTTCCATATCTTAAGCTTCTTCACCAACGGTTCTCACCTGAGTTGTAGACAACCCTATTTTGTTATTTCAGAGATTGTTGAAATGGCGGTCAGAATTAAGGGGTGTTTGGTGATCCATTTTTTGAATTTTAGATCCCTAACTTTTGTGAGATTTTTTTTAGAAAGAAGTAATTATGGGAAAAGTTACCATTTTGAAAAATCTTGAAATGGAAATCCCCTAATTTCTTGAGAGCGATTATAATAATTAATGAAAGGTTTTTTGAAACCTAAAGAATTTTAAGGACTTCAGACTGAAAGATGTTTAACTCAAGGATCTAACATCATAAAAGCCCATTGTCTAGGGATTTCTATACTATACTATATCAACACTATACTATAAAAGAGCCTTAGGTAGTTTTCAATTTCAATTTTGTCCTAATTTGGAATTCTTTAAATTGTTTGCTCCTTATATGTAATTTTGCCTTTACTAATACATTGAGATGCTATGCCTTGTTTGCCAAACCGAAATTTGCCTTTATTTGTGTTTTTATTTTTTTTTAAACCCAAACAAGGCACTCCAAAAATAATAGGGTTTGTTTGGCAAATCAGTTGTGGCTTTGTTTGTCTTGTTTGTTTCCACTTTTTCCCAAACAAGGCACTAAATCCATGGATCAATAGTTAACAATTTCGGCTAACATGTTTGGCAAACCCATTTTTGTGCTTTGTTTTTGTTTTTTTGTTTTCGTTTTTCCCAAACAATGCTTTACACACATATATTGGATCAAAAGTCAACAATTTCGGTTCCTTGTTTGGCAAATCGATTTTGTGCTTTGGTTTTTGTTTTTTTGTTTTGGTTTTTCCCAAACAAGGCTTTACACACATATAATTTACACTTAAAAAATTTAATTCATTTGTTTTATAAAATTATTATTTCATACAATTCATATCTTTTCCCAAACAAGACTTTTTGGGTGAATTTTTTTTTTGATTTCATGTATTTCGTTGAGATCTACGCAATAGGAGTAGAAATTTTATGAAAAAAGTTAAGCTGTAGCCTGATTTTGAGGTTTTACAGATAATATTATCTATATCTGTGTGTCTAACAGATAATATTGTCTGTTAACTTTAAACTACCATAACTTTCTCAATTCTTCGATTTTTTGGGTGATATTTTTTTTTGATTTCATGTATTTTTTTAAGATCTATGCATCTATGGTGCCAATTGTACGAAAGAAATATGTTTTTATTATATGTATGCGAAACAAATACAATTTTTCATATTTGTTTGATGTTTAGTTTTTTTTGTCCCTGTATTTCATGGTCAATATTGAACTCGTTTGATGGATCTCATTTTGCTGATTTCAAAACATCAAATTTTACGAAAAACGGACTTATATAACAAAAGTTATAGCAATTTGAGTGTAAAAAGGGCCTAATGCAATAAAAAAAAAACTAGCATGTGTTTCAGCTTTGAAGAGTTTTATTTGAGGGGGCTATGGCCGAAGCTCCTTATTTTTTTTAAGGATTTAGTATTGTTTGATTTAATTTTTTTCAAGTGACAACTATAAATGCATCAACAATAAATATATCTAATTTATTTTCCAATTTTGACGGACCCGTGCATTGCACGGGCCTCTATCCTAGTATATTATAAAAGAGCCTAAGATGGAATATTCCTTAGATGCCAAATTAATTTGGCATTAATTGTCATTTTGCCTAAAATGCAATATTCATTAGATGCCAAATTAATTTGGCTTAATGGTCATTTTAGGTTTATGATTTGGTTGTTTAGCAATTTCACATCACATCTATCTAGTCAAGTTACTATGAATAATAACATGAGTCTTGTTTGACAAAGTTTGTTTGAGCCTTAAGGCATCTTTCAAGAAACTTTTGCAAAACCAAACAAGCCTCAAATTAATTTTGTAGATTAAGGCTTATTTGGCAATGCTTGTTTGACCCTTTAAGACATCTTTTAATGAATTTAAGAATTACCAAACAAGCCTTAAGTAAATTTATAAATTACCCTTTTGTGTATATGTACATATACATATACATACATACATATATACATACATACATATCATAATTTATTATTATTCTTAATGCATTTAAAGTGTGTATAATTATAAATTTAATTATCAAATTACCATTTTGCCTTTTGTTATTACCCTTGTATGCATATGTATACATTTACTATTATATTAATATTGTCTTTTGTAATTTGTTAAAGTTGAAAGGGTGTACAATTATAAATTGAATAACCAAATTACCATTTTGTTAAGTTGAATTACCAAATTACCCTTTTGCCTTTTGTAAATTATCCGTTTGTATATATGTATACTAGCGTTGAATATATATATATATATATATATATTTAAAATTTAATTAGGAAGTCTGAAAAAAAAAATTAAATTAAAAAATGTGAAAAAAATAAGATACATAGTAGGAGATAGTCTATTACAGTGAGTGTTTACTACAAAAACGAAAGAGTGTAGCAAGCATGTATTGTATTTATTTATTTTTGTTTTGTTTTATTGTTTTGGTTTTTTTTTTTTCTACTTTTGATTATTATTTATTTTCAATATTCAGTTTTTGTTAAAGAGATGGCCTCTGTTTTGGCCGTTAGATCCAGTTTTTAAGTACGATCTGACGGTCAAAACAGAGGCCCTCTCTTTAATAAAGAGAGGGCGCCCTCTCTGGAGAATTTATATATATATATATATAGTTATGTGTCTATATTATATTATTGTGTAGTAATGACATATAGCATCCCAACAATACGGGAGTGCCATGTGACATTTACATTGTTATTTATAGATATATATATCTATAGATATGCATATTATAAATTTTATTATTATTATTTATGTATTTAAAGTGTGTACAATTATAAATTGAATTACCAAACTACCATTTTTGCTTTTTGTAAATTACCATTGTGTGTGTAAATATACATATATATTATTATTATTATATATAAATTGCATTACCAAATTTTAATTTATGTATTTAAAGCGTGTACAAATATAATTGAAGTATCGAATTACCCTTTTGTCTTTTTGTAAACTTCCTTTGTGTGTATAAATTTATATATATTATTTTATTATATCATTATTATATATATATATATATATAAATTGTATATATTATTATGTACATAAAATTGAATAAAAGTGTGTACGTACAATTAAAATTTGATCGAATAACAAAATTACTCTTATGCTCTATGTAAATTACCTTTTTGTTTCTATACGTTAAAGAAAAAGAGTCTTAAAGTTTATAACGTTTACAATTATAAATTCCTTTTTATTAAATTGAATTATCAAAAACTCTTTATATGCTGTAAATTACCCTTATGTGTGTGTGTATATATATATATACATATATACATATATATTATTTTATTATAGGGTGATGCTATTTCCACTCCATCATTGAACTAAGGCACTCCATGGTACCATTCTTAAAGCATGTGGTACATGCATGTCATGCATTACATACATGGTACCTGTCACACCCGTTCCAGAAATTTATGATTTTTTTTAAAATGCATCATTTGAGATTTTTGAAATTATTAATGTTATTAATAATTTGAGTTGAGGTTGACTGTGAGTCAACGGTAAGGTGTCAGTGAGGACACGAGAACATGATAGTTCATATGGCATGAGCATGAGTAAATGGCATTCATATGATTTAAATGTTATTTGACTTATATGGTATTTTGTGAATAGTAATTATACCTGTGTAGTATAATTCTGGTATTTGGATACTTTAGTATATCATTTTGAGAACTGTGGTGAGAACGTCAGTGATACGTTAATTAAAAAGGTAGGCTGTGTAGAGATTTCACAGATTATAGTTTTCGGACGTTATTTTGGACCCAAACGAAACCTAGTCGAAAACTTTTGAAATTTATAGTTTTCACTCGTAAAGTTATAAAATGGACGTGTGCGAAGTTTCATGGGTTAATTAGAAGTTTGAGAAACTTGCGGGGGAGGTAAACGTAATTTCCAGAACGTTTGTCTATATATATATATATATATTAGGATGAGATCTCAATCTCATCCAAACTTTCCAAAATATCTAGAGAGAGGAGAGAGAAAGGGAGATTAGAGCCAACGGGCTTTTCGACGACATACGACGACCTACCGTCCGTCAGTTTTTCTCCAAATTCAAGATTTGAACTCGTGGAGGTAAGATCTTCGTTTTGATAGTACTTAGGTCGTGTTTGGCTAAGTTTTGTAAAAATCTTAATTTTAGACTTTTGGAAAAAATAGGTATAAACTTGTAGGAATTTTCTTAAATTCGAAATCCGACGATTAATTAGCCTTCTAGTCGATCCTTTAAAGTTTGGGAGAAATCGCACGAGGTATGAAGTTCTAACTTATGAAATATAAAGAAATACATGTTTTATATTTCGACGACGAAATTGAGATCCGGGCGAAATCCATGTGTTAATTGTAGGCCCGTTAATTATGCACACGCTAAATTGTGAAAAGCATGTCTACTTTTACGCGAGCACGTTGAGTTGTCTATGTGGGTCAAAGGGGAGTCTTATACAAATTCATGCCGGAGTAAGCTTCTCGTTGTTTGAGAATTTGAGTAGCGACGGCTACTGTGCATGGTTGTAGGCTTGGACTTGCCATGGCACTTGTGGGATGTAATGGTTGCAGGCTTGGACTTGCCATTGACATCGCGGTTTAAGGCTTGGACTTGCCGCTACTGGATGAATGCGTATTTTTCTCCCTAGAGACTATTGATATGACTTATGAGATTAAAGCATGTTTTGTCATATATTGCCTATTGTTAGCCTTAAGGTTTATTAAGGCATATTTAATTATGTTTTGATGATGTCAAATATGCTATGATAATTACATGATTCATATTGATTCATTCCTTGTTATTATCATAGTCATTTTCATGCTCATATATAATCTCATGTATTAATATTGTATCAATGTTTTAACATCTCTGTGTGCATGAGATTCAATTGATGTAGATCAAGATTACAAAGAGCTCAACAAGGATCAAGCTTGAAGACTTGAAGATATTTCATCCTTGGTTGAAGTCTAGGACCATCAATGTAAGGCATCTTGATCTCACACTCTTAGGGGCTCAAACAAATGCTAAAAGTTAAAGTTTTGGAAACAAATTTTAAATGGGTCATCTTTAAATCAATGCCCCAACCAAATGGAAAATAATTAGATGTTGAATTTTATATGGTTGGAAAGGTATTTGAATCTAGTTTCCAAAACATCAAACGGATCGAAAATCCGAGTTTTGTAGAGGAAGTTATGGCCTTTTTAGTGAAGATATGTCAGGCTGTCAAACAGAGGGGCAGTCGACGGGGCAGTCGACTGGGCAGTCGACCGAGCAGTCGACCGAAGTGAGCAGAATGCTAACAGAACCCTCTGTAAACACATTCCAGTCGACTGCTTCAAGGACCAGTCGACTGCTTCAAGGTTCAGTCGACTGAAGCGACTTGGAAAGGCATAACGGCTAGTTTTTAAAGGGGCTTTTATTTACCAAACTTGCCACCAACGGCTATAATCTTTCTTGGCCTATAAATACATGTTTTCCCACACCATTTTATGTTGATCAATCAATTGGAAAACATCTATTTAATCACACAACTCTTTGATTTCTAATCATTCACATTTGAGCCCAAATTGTGTGAGTTATCAATTTGCTCTAGCTTTCAATTGTAATTCTTGAGAGAGCAAATTGTAGTGAGCTTTTATTTGTATTATCTACTCACTAAGGAGTTATTGTGTGAGCTTCAAATTGTATTATCCACTCTAGAGAGAGAGAGTTCAATTTGTATCAAATCAATTGTAAAGGTTGAGGGTTAGTAACCCTTGTGTGCAAAGAAGAGGTTTTCTTCTTTGGGAGAGATTGAAGGCTCTTGTAAAGGTTTGGTGCACACCCGTAAGTGCTCCGGGAAACGGTTTGGTCTACACCCGTAAGTAGATCGGATTAAGGAATCCTCAAGAGGTGTTCTTGAGGGGTGGACGTAGGCCGCGGGGTGCGATTGCCGAACCACTTGAAAAATTGGTTTGTTTGTATCTCTTCCCTTAACTCTTTACATTATTGCTTGTGAGTGTGTTTAATTTGCAATCAAGTTCTTAAAAGGTTAATTTCCGCTAAAACCTTATTCACCCCCCCTCTAAGGTTTCCACTTTTGGGCCAACACCTATGTTAGACTTGTGCACTCAGCATATAGCTGAGCAGTGGAGATGTACTCCATTGCAGGTAAAAAGAAAGACAAGAGGAAGCATGAGGAGTGAGGCCGGGGAATGCCGGGGAATCAACTGTTTATATTTTGTTCTACTCCGAACTTGTAATAACAACCTTGAATTCGTAGTATGTTGTAATATAATCTGAACTTAGATTTAGTACTTATAATCCCTGGTAAACGCTCTTGTATTTATGTTTTGAATGATGGAATAGAGTGGTTATATGTTGGTTTGGAATTGGAAGAACCTTGAGTGGGAAAGCTGCAGTTTTGGGAGTTGCTGATAGAAATCAGTCGACTGGTTTTTGATCCAGTCGACTGGACCGCTGTGTTGGATTGGTTACTGCTTTGTTTCGTCTGAGGTTTAGTCGACTGGGTGGAGAAAACAGTCGACTGGATGGAGCCCCAGATCATGACAATCTGCTGGATAAGGCACCAGTCGACTGGACATTTTCAGTCGACTGAAAATTTTAGGCACCAGTCGACTGGGTCCCCGACACAGTCGACTGAATGGGCTGTTATATTTTGAAACCTCTGTTTGAGACCACCAGTCGACCGGACTTGCGATCAGTCGACTGGGTCTCTGTTTTCAAAACTGTTTTCTTTTGAAAGGATTCAAAGGGCCAAAAATTTTTATAACTCCAATTTTCCAAGGGATTCGTCCACTCAGAGGGATATGTTCCTAAGTTTTAAAATACCCAGGGTTGTTTTAACAGTTCTTTCCGCTGCGTATCGTTATATTGATGTTGGATGAGCCTTGGTGGCGTGCCACGTGCCCTATTTCCACACGTAGTGGGATGGGTTGTGACAGTACCACATGCTCTGAGAGTGGTACCATGGAGTACATTGGTTCAATGATGGAGTGGAAATACCAATTCCCTTTATTATATTATAATAAATGTGTGTATATATATATATATATATATAAATTGAATAGCCAAATTACCCTTATGTCTTTTGCAAATTACTCTTTTATTAAATCGAATTACCAAATTACCCTTTGCATTTCGTAAATTACCCTTTTGTATATTTATGTATATATATACATATACATTTATCTATACGTAAAAGAAAATAGCCTAAAAGTTTAAAGTGTGTACAATTATAAATTGAATAACCAAATTACCCTTATGCTTTTTACAAATAATGAATTTCTCTTTCTTATTCACATAAAATAATTAATAGAACATATTTATCTTTTTAACACCATTTTATCTAATGCTTGTGCCTTGCACGGGCAGTCTTCCTAGTAACACTAAAAAAAAACCTTTGTTTTAGTTGGATGTTTTGCCATCAAACAAGAGATGTATCATGTAGGATTCTCAGGTTTATTTATTTATTTTATTTATATATTCATTTGTTGCATCTTGCAAATGCAAGAAATTTGCTGCTCTTTGTATGGTTCCTCCCTTGGAAGGTGTTGTTTGTGACATGTTACAACAACTTTGTCATATATGTAGTTGCTGGGTCCATTTGAAGATGGACTTACACTTTTTTCATTCCTCCCAGGCCCAGCCCACACCAGATAACCAAAGAAAATTTACAGCTATTAGAAAATTTATAAGTGTACTGAGTACAATGAGTGAAGCTGGTTAGTCTAATTACATTGCAATAAAGCATAGGTTGGTATAACTAAAGTGGTAAAGAGCTTAGCATATATAAGTCTCTTCCAATACATAGATTTAGAGTTCAAACCTCATCCCCTCTCTATATTAAAAAAAAAAAATTACATTACAATAAAATAATGATTGATATACTTAATTAGGCCCAAGACAACTAAAAACTTGAATTTAGTTTGGTTTCGAAATGTTGTCAAGTCCTTTAAATGTGGGAAGCCCGGCCTGTCAACTTAAACTTTTGAATATAATTCGGTTCCAAAATGTATTTCAAGCCCTCTAACTGTGGGCTCTTACCTTAATTTAATGAATAACTTGCTATCACAGGCCAATTAAGGTCACTTTTCAAACACATTGTCTATCTTAATTTTCACGAGAAAACACAGTAACACACACACACATCTTATGAAATTGGGTTTCTAAACAACTAGTAGGGGCGTCACTCACTTTGTGAGTGGCGGGAAAAAATGAAAGATATAAATTTAAATTTGCACGAGAGAGGAAAGTTAAAAGTAATTTATTATGTATTGGCAGTTTGTAGAGAAAGTGGGCATTATGACAATTTTATCCTTTTACGTGAGTTTTTATATTTTATGGAGTATACCATTTTTTCTTTTGATACTTACCTGGATTCGAACCGGATATAAACACACCCCTGCCCCAACCCAATTAGCTCATTTTAAAGTGCACATGAACACTGCATATCAAATAAATTAGCTCATTTTAAAGTGAAATAAAGACATGAAAGGCTTTGTTCGGCCCGCTGTAGTAAATGTGTTGAGTTTGGGACATGGGACTCTGGTTGCAAGCAGGCCGAGCTCGGGCTTAGGAAGCTGTAGATTACTTCGGGCTGACATGAGCCCGGTTCACATAGGCCCGATTGACAGGTCTACTAGTAGTGAGTAATGACTATACATGGAGCTATATGCATTCCTATAATTTTTAACTTTTTAAGGATCCGGGCACCAATAGCGCTTACTGAACAGAAGACATGGTTGCTTTTATTAAGAGTAATATTTGGGGCATTAATTTCCATTAACACTTACTAACACACTCTATTTCTCTCCTAGTGGTACTATGGGATCCGCAGTATACCCCGTAGTACCACTAGAAAAGAGATAGAGTATGTTAGTAAGTATTAGTGAAAGTTGCTAGTGCCCTAGCATTACCCTTTTATTAATTGACCGTTGAGCCACATATATGAATATTGAAACTAGGAATTAGGTTGGAGAATGGAGCTGTTGTTCTAAGGTTCAAAATATTCTCACTGAAACTAAATGCTATCTACATAGAGGTGTTCCAATTATCTACTTCCAATTTTATTTCGCTCATTACATTTGAATCTTAATTCGACCCTGATGGTTCTTCAAAAACAAACAGAAAATTAAAACAATCGAAGTTGTGTCTGTTTCAGTCTTTCAGACCTGAGGATCGTCAGCAGCACATGTGCTTGACCCAAGTTTCCACCCCTCCCACCTTTTTTTTTTTTTTTTTTGGAAAAAATTAAACTGCAAAGGGTAGTTTAATTTCAATCAGCGCCTATCATTCCATTGATGCTATATATCGAGTAAGTGCTTCTGAGGATTTGCGCCCCTGTAATTGAGACTTGGACAAAAAGATTAAAGATTGATTTTATCCCACAAGTTAAATTCGAAGGCAAAATACAGTACCAATAATATTGCGACTTATCAATTTAATTTAATTTAATTTAATTTGTCACATTAATATACGCCTGCAGAGTGCAATGATGGGAGACTTATGCAACATTGGATTAGTCATTTTTATTGATGATAGATGGAGAGTGACTCAAGCATTAGTATATTCTCTCTAAATGTAAAAGGTACAAATTAAGAAGACCCATTCAATGAACTGAATTCTCAAAACAAACTTCATAGCAATCACTCTTAGTACAAAAGCAAATTAACAAACTAAAAGAGTTCTCAAAAGTAAAAAAAAAAAAAAAAGAAAAAGAAAAGCAATCTCCGGCCCCTAAGCATGCATAAATAAATGGGCAGACAAAACAATTGAGTTTTTGAATACACACAAATAACACATGCCTCTTCATATGAGCATGAATGTGAACTTTGACAAGAGCTTTTCAATTCCAATGCTTTACAAGTTGTGAAACAGCTATGCAAAGTGAATTAAGAAATTAAATGAATCAAAAAGCTCAAGCACTTGATGAAGTTAAGCATATTACTTAATTGAAGTGCTTTCTTAGATTCCTATTGGCTTGGCTTTGTGTTGGAAGTTGGAACTAAAACATACAACTATGTGGTTGGCTCCTTCTACTTTTAAGTAACGTACCCAAAAAGTACCTCCAAAACACAAAAAATTACAAGTACACCCTGTCGATATATATTATTATATTAGCCTTCATGGGTAAGTAATAGACCAGCAATTGAACACCGTGGTGTGCTTTTATATAACTGCAGAGAGCTTTATTGACTGAGAAACGTGGCAACTTCCTAATCAGCTTTTTAGCTATGGAGGAGTACATTTTGTAAACTTGGTTTGGTGCTCATGAGAAAAAGGGGATATAATTTTATAGCAATAATTGTGAATTGACTTTGATACAAAATCACAATAGTAGATTTTGTTGCTTCGGAATTCAATTGAACCACGTGAACGATGAGACAGAATAAAATTAAATCAAATTGAACCGTTTTAAACATAACACTGTTGACTTGTTTGTAATGTTTTGTGTTGAAGTCAAATCCACAGTAACAAGAAATTGTTGTCATTTTCATTTTGGCAAAATTATAATTCTTATCTTGTGCACCCTTTTCCGAAATTTATGGGCACTTTTTGAAATTTTAACTATTTAAGAAAGTTTTTTTAATAATTTTAGAAATTTTCTACTTCTCATTATTCTTTTTCTTCTAATGTAATTAATAAATGATAAATTTGAAAGAGTCTAATTAATGCATATTGACTTTTTAATGGTAACTCTTAATTTTTTTTTTTTTTTGGACAAATATGACTCTTAGATTGAGCTAGACATATTATTATATTAACAAGAAATAAATAACTCTTAAATTGAGAAAAAAAATAGTCTTTTGATTAGGTTAGGACTGGAATGTGTGTGCGTGTAAGGTTTGTGTATATCCTATCCGAATTTATATAAGTAAAAAAAAAAAAAAGAAAAAAAAGTAGTCTTTTGGTACTTGTGTCTTAACTTAACACTACAATATTAGTTGCTCTAGAGTCTAAGACTCTAGTGATACAGAAATGAAAATATCTAAAAATTACTTCCCTCTTACGGTAACGTTCACATTTCTTAAAGAGAAAGGCATTCTCTAATTTGGTAAGTGGAGCTATCGAGGATTCACGAATCTCTAGGACATAATGTGACACGTGTAACCAAAAGCATGTATGATGTATTACATGAAAGACCATTTGTAAGGGAAACGTTGGGCCGTGATACGGGCACGGAAGTTTCATGAAACTTGTATCTCTTAAGTGATTGGAAAAGACTAAAGATTGTAATACATCTAAAGTTATGATTTTTTTTGGACTCAATTAAAAAGATGTGTTTATATCTCTCCTGTGATATCACTGGATTCCACAGTGACACAAGAGAGACATAGACACATTTTGTAGATTGTGTTTCAAAAATTGTGTATTTAAGTGTATCCCAAATATATATTACCCATTCAAAAAATATTGACGTGCTATTTTAACGTACTTAAATTCTTTTATTCATTCATCTATCACATTTTTTTAACATAAGCCCAAATCCTATCAACTTAAACCTAAACCTCATGGTATGAATTAGTACTGACGTTATAATTAGTGACGTGGTATCCTATTACAACCAATATTTACTCCTAACTGCCATGTGTAACAACAATAAGTACCTATATTTTCAAAATTGGTACTCGGGAAGTAGATAAAGACCACCAAAAAGTGAGCAATGTTACACTTCTCAAATTTTGTAGTTGAAATATATATGATTTACAATAAATGTATGTGGCGATAGGACTACATACGTCAACAATGGTAGAATCAGTTCAACATTATCTCAATGAAAATCAATTAAGTGGGTTGACTATCCGAGTTACATATGAGATATAAATTTGAAAAGCATATCATTACTCTAAATTAGAACACATTTTGTTACTCTCTCTGTCCATAATTTAGATTCTTTTGATTCCAATTTCTGAAGTCACATTTTGAGAATCTCTTTGAATAATCAATGTACTTTTAACTACACATTCTCCAAGTTTACCCTTTACCATATAGAAGACTCTCACAAATTTATTTATTTATTCATTTTTTGATTTGACACTAAAATTTTAAAATTAAAAAAATGAGAATAATGGAAAGTTGTAAAATTTCACAATAGTAAAAAAGATGTTCCTTTTAAAAAGGTAAAATTTCTCAAAAGAGACTCTTAATAATATTTACAATGAATTACAACAAATTGCACCCGATTACGATTAATCGGCGAAAATGCTAAGTATACCAGATTTGTTTATCTAAATTGTTCACTTGCTGATTATATGTCAGTGGCATTTTTAAAATTAAATCTAAATAATTTGTGTTATTTTATTTTGTCATTAACAAAGAGTATTAATTGTCACGACATCCGGTGTTTTGTTAAAGTGAACCGTACTCTAGCATTACGTACTCTTAATCGGCACTAGCCAATTAAATGTATCATATCTATTAAGAACGTATTGTAGAATTTTTCATAGTTCTTATGGTGTGTATGATAGAAAATCTAATATGGTTTAGATGTCCCTTCATTTAAACCAACATAAGACAATGATTAACCAAAGTGAGCTTAAAGCTCCTCTTATTAGACTTTATCCCAAATAATTGAGCCAATAAAATATATATACACTAATAAAAATAACACCAAATAAATATCCATGCGCGCACCAGCAGGAAATTAACTTTAGTTAATTCCACTCTAAGATGACAACTTTGTGCCTCCTCTTACCGCCTCTATATATACATACCTCTCCTCCATGCTTCTCCTCACATTAAAAATCCTTCTCTTCTCTTTCTCTTTCTCTCTCTCTCTCTAAAGTCTAAAATATTCCTCCCTCTTTTTCTCTCTCTCTAAATTAAAATAAACTCGATTTCTAGCTAGCTATCTGAATATACACATACGTACAATTATATACAGCTAGATCGAGATGGAAACGAATCTACCGGTGATAGCAAAGAGAATATGGAGTGTGGTACGTGTGATGTTTTACATGCTGAGGAAGGGCATATCAAAGCGTAAGCTGTTGCTTGATCTCAACATGATGATGAAACGTGGCAAGATCGCAGGGAAGGCCCTACACAACCTCATGTTTCACCACCACCATAATTGGTCCTCCTTCATCTCCTCCTCCTCCTCCTCCTCCACCAACCGCCGCTCCCACGACGGTTCAGGACACCTGCAGTCCTCCTTCATGGGCCCACACGAGTACGAGTTCAGCTGCAGCAACAGCCCAGCATTCCCCTTCCACCTCAGCAAGCGAAAAAACCACTTCAGTAACAACCACCACCACTCTAACTTCTTCGCGTGTGCTCACGCGCCTCCCACGGACGACGACGTTCTCACGGTTGGTGCCGTTAAAAAGATGCTTGAGATGATGAATAGCGAGGCGTCGCCGGCACTTCCGGGGTTCGGCCGGACCCCCGCCGTGAGGCAGCTGAGGATAACCGACTCGCCGTTCCCGCTGCGTGACGTGGACGAGGATGGCCACGTGGACGAGGCTGCTGAGGAGTTTATAATGAAGTTCTATAATGATTTGAGGAGACAGAATTTAATGGGTGTCTGAGTTTCAAACAAAGTTCGGGCAAGTGTTGTCAGATTCCGACGACCCAAGTGTTAATGTTTTCCGGCAATGATGGGCCTTATGTCGTTGTTCATTGGAAATTAAAAAAAAAAAAAAAAAAAGGTTGAATCAGCTTTCTCTCTCTTTTTAATTTGGTCCCTATATATGTTGGAAAAGGTTTGTAATTAAGCATAGAGAAGCTGTAAATAATAAATGTTGTAAGGCGTACTCGAGAGTTGTTTAGTTGGTACAAATATGTAAAATCTTTGTGGCAAGTTGGCAACCTATCAAAGTTTTGTGTTTATATATTCAGTAAAAACTTAATTTTGAATAAGATATAAAATAAGTGACAGTTTGTTGCAGTACACCATATAGTTTTTTTTTTTCGATCCCAACTTCCCAAGCATGCATATATGATATATATATATATATATATATCCTGCGATGTTTTTAGCATAGTGTACAAGTCTTGTAGCATAAGGGGTGAAAATTAAAACGCTGTTCGGTTATTAAATTTATTAATTACGTTGTGGTTTTATGAATTTCGTTTTTTTTCTTTACTTTTAAAACAATGAACATTGGTTTTCTGGTTTTCATTTTTTCTTTACTTATTAAAAAATGATAATTGAATATATGGTAATGTTTTATGTTTTTCCTTTGCCTTTAAAAACAAAATCCAAAACGTGTTTTGTAATCCTTTTTTTTTTAAAAGGAAAGAAAGGGAAATAAATTGGGCCATACAACATCAAAAAAAAAAAAAAAGAGGAAAAAAAGATTTTAGTTTTCAGTTTTGTTTTTATACAGAGTAATAATAATAATTAGTTCCTATGTATAGAGTTTTAAAAAAATACTGAAAAATATTAATCAAATAGATCATCAATTCTGGGCAATGGATAATTGTTCTTGATTGTTAGCTTGTTTAGTTTCCGATAGTCCACCCTTAGTTACTTTACTACTTCAAATTTTGAAGATTACCATTGAGACAGGCAATATTTGAGACTGGATGTTGAATGACAGCATCTATTCCATCATGATTCCAAAACATACTACTATATCAAATAAATCTTTACTTAAATTCCATATTAAATTTAAATGGATAAATTATCTTGCGTATGACATTCTCTGTGATTTGAATATTCCGGCGAATCTCATGTGAATCCTATATGATCAAATTTTATAATATATCAATAAATCGACTTTCATGTCGGCTACTTGGGCTTAAGTTGCCGATAAAGGAAATGAGTTGTGAGCTAGATATACCTCGTTACAAAAAATATAAAGTATAAAATGCTCGGACCTTATATCCAGAATTATCATTAGATCAAAATACCAATAATGCTTCAGCGCTTTACCATATCATTTGTTTTCTTTCTTTTTTTTTTTTGTAATTTGTGTTTCAAAATCTAAAATTATCGCGTGAACCTAATATATGACCTGAGGTGATTCCCACTATATATGATAAAGCAAACACCATCTCCCAAAACATATATGACCATCTTTTTTCTAACTTCTGCTTTTACTTTTGCCTCTTTTTTTCTTTTTTTTTTTTAAACATATTTCAAAGCAACTTCCACTTTATTTAGGTAGGTGACTTGTAACCCTTTATCATTTAGTACGCCCATATTATAACTAACAATAACCTCTGGCGATTACATATTTTGTAGCAATATATTATTGAAGGTGCTAATTCAATTATATACCAAAACGGTATCTAGAAAAGTGAATATATACATGGTATATGCACTGGACCAAATCATCACATAATCTCCAGCTCACAACGAAGTCCATCTAACCTAAACTCCTGAAAAAGTTCCTAGGATATAGGTTGCAATAATGAGTACAGTTTTGTTTACTCTAAAATTGCTTAATTGCCTTTTGCTCACTCTCATTTCTATTGGGTTAATACAGTGGGGCACAGTACTTTATACTATTAATTAATTCTTATTTATTACTGGATCCCACTGCATTAATTAACCAATGGTAGAGAAGTGTGAGCAAAGTTGAGCAATTTTAGGGTGAACAAAAATTTATTATGCAATAATATAAAGCAAGGTTTACAAATTTTATTTTCATGAACTTAGCATTTAGTATATGAAATGCGACTTTACAAATTAATCGAACTTTACAGGAATGTCTAGCAAGGGATATAGAAAATTGACTCTATCTGTCACAATAGAATATTTTGTCAAGCATAAACTCTGTCTATTGTTATATTAGCATAATATTCCCAGTGTTATCATGTGCAGGAGAAAAAAAAAAGTCTAAAAAAACTTTGTTTAGGAATGGTTGGGAATGCTTAAAATAAGATTTGATTCAGTCTCAATTTTTATAATATTGGTGCTCATATTGCTACCAATGCTATGAGCACCAATATTATATATGTTAGTTAGGCAAATAAATTAGTCTTAAAGAGAGAGATTTATTATTGGACTGTGCACGAACTCATATTAAAAAATAGACTACATCCAAACACTTGAATTTATATATAGAACTTTTCGCTTATTAATCACATAATCGAATTTTAGCCTTCGCACACACAGTCACATGATGGTATTTTCCAGTGCAACAGTACAACAAATATGTGTTTTGATGTCGAACATGGGGACAAATTAATATAAATTTCTTAGCCCAAAGTATAGTATTGGTGACGAATTTCATATTTCTCCTCACCTATAGTGTGAAGAATATATACCACCAAATATGTATTTCCTTGACAAAAGTGTTGAATTTGGTGATGAAATTCATTTTCCTCACCTAAATTAGTGAAGCCTAATTTTTTAATTTGAAATTCCCCTCATATTTGGCTACGAAAAAGATTTCCTCGCCGGAAGTATCAAATCTAGGAATGTAAGAAATAGTTAATTTCGCCTGATTAAGGTCACTTTTACGAATGTGCAAAAATTAATTACCAAATTAATTTAGTTCTCATTTTTTTACCTTTAGTTTTTATGAAAGTCAAGCATTATGATGGTTTGAAAAATCAATCATATATAAATTATGTAGAAGTCTTTTGAATCGGTCGGCAACGTCTTTTGTGTAATGGTAAGTCATCTACCAAATGCTTAAATATTTAAAACGAGGTTACTTTCGGAAAATATAACTAGCTAGTTTTCCAGCTTACAATAACCCTCTAAAAGCATTTTAAAAATTGATACTAATTAAAACCATCTGGATGATCAAAGAGAACTTGAATCAATCAAAAGTGTCAAATTGTGTTATGCCATCTTTTGAGCCTGACTGTATATATATATAAATATAATTATGAATCATAATTAGAAATAACCAAAATTGTCACCATACAACACCTCCATCAATTAAAAGTAAAACAGTGGCATGACATGTAATTCGAGCAATGGATCAAGAGCTCGATTTCTATGATTGTCAAATTTTTCTGCAATAAAAGAAAAAGAACAGATTAATTTTATACTGTGGACATGAAGTGAAATTAGTGGAAACGAGCTGCCATTGTTATTTCTTGTGGACATAATCTACTTGGTTTGTCCATAAGCGTTATGGGGTAGATCTAATTTCACAATTACATTCATTTTAAAATTGTAAATTTGGTTACAAGTCAAGGTGGCAAAGCATTATGATCAATTAAAGCCAAAGTTTAGGTAATATATGTTAGGTAAAAGTGTGAAAACAAGGCAACACGGGTCACCTTTTGAACTTGCCTCTCTCTTTCTTTGACGTGCCTCACCTATCATATCAGCGTCGTTCCAAACTTCTTGTGGCTTTTTGTGATTATTTAATTTATTTCCCAACACAAGTTTTTGTTTTTTCTGATTTTTGCATGCATAACCTCCATATAAACTTTTGCTAGGCAGTCCTCAAATCTTTTCCAATTTAATTTGTTCTCTCTCTCTATCTTATGATTTGCCATAGAAATAGTGTAGTTAAAAATCAGTAGTTACTAATGTTTCACAGATTTTAGGAATCAATAAACAAAGTTTATCAACCTCTAAATTTTATGATGGAAGAATTCTTGAGCTATAGGTTTACGTGGTCATTTTTATGAATCGCAGGGGGCGGGAGGTAAGTGCTTATCAAAAAATGATTCTGATATGTGGGGTGTCTGTGAACTGTGAAGAAGAGAGTGAAGAAGATGTTTATTAGATCGTCACCTCAAATAATCATATGATATGGGGTGTGACACTTCATGCAAATTGGTCCATGTGACTTCTAAAAATAGAATGCACTAAATAAGTAGTGAGGTTGCGAAAAGAGAGCAATTATTTGTCATATTCACATAAAATAGATTAGACTAAATTGTCACATCACGTCAGCATGACATATAATGTGATGGTCTCCCCCAATAATTTCTGGAGAGGAAAGACTAATGATTAGCTATTTAACTATAGGCAGTCCTAAAAACGTTATGATTGTCTCCAAAGCATTTGGCATTTAAAGTTTATCTAACTAAGAAAGTAATCTAAAAGAAAGAATTTTTTTTTTAAACAGAAAATTAGATCTACAGTTCGAATCCGTTTGATCTTATCACTAATTGCAGATAGATAGGAAACAAGTAGGGCCTCATTTAATTAGTCCAAAGTCATAGGCATTCATTTTTTCGTGCCACGTATACAAGAGGTGGGGTGGTTTATAGAGACGATGTGTACATGAGTTTGATACATTCCTGAATTAGTTATTGAAAAGCTTTTGCGAAATTTACGGCTCAATAATTTGATGTCTTTATCATGTAAATAATTTTTGGTAATGTTTCTTTCATATGAATTTATCATTTGAAAAGCTTTTGCGAAATTTAAGCGCCAAGCTTAATCCAATGTTACAAGTCTCTTCTGTGGTGGATCGTTTAGATATTTCAAATCTGGCATGTTCTTAGCCCTGTTTCATCGTTGGGACCAATCCTTGAATTAATTTTAAAATATAATTATTTATATACATGTACATAACACACGTGCACAAATATATATACATACTTATATATATATATATACATACGGTCAGTCTCTAGAGTAATTAGGGTAGAGTGAACATACTCAGTGAACATTTTTTTTGCCTGAAAAAAATCCACGGGTCAGTGCGGTTCTCGCGGGTCAGTGGGGCAGTCCGCGGGTTTTTTCAGACAAAAAAAAAAAAAATTTGTTCACTGGGTATGTTCAGTTTACCCTGTTCACTCTTGAGCCTGGCCGTATATATATATATATATATGTATTTGTATGTTTGAATGATAAGTACACCAAAATTAGTCACCTAAATTATTATCCTAGATGTGTCAATGTCAATTTTGTATAAACTACAAATCTTTGCCTTTCTACTTTGTAATTTAGGCTATCGAACCCAACCTTAAATTGATAGCAAAATTTAATGAGACCTACATGAAAAGATATTACAGTAATTTTGCAAAAGACAATTAAAATTACTAGAATGGAGCTAAGTAGTAATTATACCCACCTTGATATATTGAGAAGTTGTACATTAGGCATGATCATTAGGTGACTGTAGAGAATAATTAATTGTGTTTATTACGTGGATTTTTAATATAAACACTTTTTTTCCGGTAAAATCTCTATAGTATATATCTCGTTGTAAGCATCATCATTTAATCATGTGAAATACTTCTATTGTTTGTGAATGAATAGCCGTAGTGTATCCTACTGTAAATACGAAGTAAAATATTAGCATTACAAAATTCTTAAGAGCGGCACACTCTTGTCATGAGAACAAAAATTGGAAAGTGAAGAGAGATGGAGTCAGAGACGGATGTGACAGAGAGTTAATTAGATGTGGAAAAAGGTCGAAACTCTGTTAAATAGTTTATTTATTTACTCCTATTTTTTTTTGGGATAAATTATACTTTAATTCATTAAACTGTACATTTATTTTTAATTGGATTCATAAATTTTTTATTTTTTATTTATTTATTTTTTTTGCAATTGGGAGTTTGAACTTCAAAAATTCATTTAATCAGACCCAAATTCTGACACTGTTAACTTAAATTATTAGAAATTGTTACGTACGTTGCATATAATGCTTACCTGTCACATGTTAGGTTAAGTCAAATACGAGAGACTGTGAATGACTAAAAAATGATGTGATTTTGGCTATGATTGAATGCAATTTTGGATCTAGTCGAATGTGTTTCGAATTTGATTGAACGCGATTTCAGATCTGATTGAATGCGATTTTTTGCACTATTCACAATTTCCCGTATTTGTCTTAACCTAACATGTGACAGATAAGCATTACGCGCAACGTACGTGACAATTTCTAATAGTTTAAGCTAACAATGTCAGAATTTGGGTCTGATTGAATGAATTTTTGAAGTTTAAGGACCCAATTGCAAAAAAAAAAAAAAAAAAAAAAAAAAAAAAAACTATAGACCCAAATGAAAATAGGTTATAGTTTAATGGACTGAAGTATAATTTGCCCCTTCTTTTTTTATTTTATAATTAGACATGTTAATATCCTTGTAATATATTTTGGGAATATATGGACAGAGATCTGAATAATGCTATATTTCTCAAATGGGTTCCAACACATGTTTTCAAAGAAAATTAAGTGGGTGAGCCCACTGTCACATGTGTTGAAAACTATATTAATATATAAAATTTGGGAAGCGTAGCATCACTCAATAGAATTATATGAGATTATTATGATAAATTAACCAAGAATATGGGTACCCTGTCTCCTGCTTTCCATGATAGTATAGAGATACATATGTCTATCAGTATGTATATTTTCAAGTTTCCAAAGTTGGTTTTTCAAATGCTCAAAGAGTTTTCCCAAAGACACAACAGCATGAAAGATAGAGGGGAGTGATGTCCAAAATGAGTGGTCCTGTACCTGCAATATTTTAGAAAACAAGGGTCCTTCATGCATTATTTGATTGCTTCCAAGTTCCAAAAACCATTAGCTATGTTAAAAGCTGCTAAATGCGAGGAAGGTGGGGGCAAAAAGTAATCTTTAGTAAAAGTTTGATTTCTTTCATGCCAAGCTTTCTCACATCTCACCCAACCGCACAATAAAGGAGCTAGGTCTGATTAGAATAATTAAAGTACTCCACATAATATTTTTAAATTTGCTTTCACTTTCGAGCATGCATATAACATGAATGTATATTGTGTGTCTATGTATATATATATATATATATATCCACTCTCACATCCTATGGACATAATGTTGGTGTTATGTGCATGCAAGCTTGTATATATGTGACGTATGTATGTAGTGTTGGCTCTGACAATTTTAGGGATCTTAGGCGTCCTTGGCACCTTGTAAAGATTGCCCTATTTTCAACAAATTAAGGCAGATCGTAACCACTACAATAAAAATAAGTTTTTGGAAAGAAATATTTTTTTGCTAAATGTCACAATTTCGTTGCAAAACTCTTTTGCAAGAAAAATTTTTCGTTGTTCAATTCTTTGCTGAAGCTTCCTCTCTAAAGCTTCTAGCACAACGAAAACACATTTCCTTGCAAATTATTACATTTGGCAAATAAATTTTTTCCTTGCTAGAGCTCAGGTTTTTCGTTGCTAAATGCCTAATTTCTTTGCAAAAAACTTGTCTTTGTGTTGTAATTTGGACAATTATTGGCAAGGAAAAAATTTCGTTGCTAAATATCCAACTCTAAAGCAAGGAAATATATTCCTTGCTAAAAGTCGTTTTTAGCAAGGAATATGATTTCCTTGCAAATAATATCAACATAAGGCAACGAAATAATTTTCTTGCTAAATGAGACTTTTGGCAAGGCAAAATTAGTTCCTTGCCAACCAAATAACTCTAAGACAAGGAAATAATTTCCTTGCTAAAGGGTATTTTTAGCAACGAAAATATGATTTCTTGCCCATTTAATTTGTTATCTTAAAAGTAATCCCAACAATACCTGTGCAATCCAATATTTATTTTTAATCCTGTAATATTTCAAAACATGTTCAATTTATAAATATAGAATAATCCAAACTTGTTCCAATATGAAATCATATTAAATATCACATCCCACATTACACAAGTTTTATATATTCGAAAAATACATAATAGGTCGCAAAAAAATCTAACATAACATAAATTGTCATATATTCGATATCCTAGCTACTAAATAAGTCCCACGATACATGTTTAGTATATATAAAAAAAAAAAAGTCGCACAACATAAAGACAATAATGAATTGTTGAACCCTCTAACGAGCAATCCATAAACTCTACCCGCCCATCTGCATTAAAAATAAATAAAAGAATAACGTTAATATCTCATAAATTAATAAAGAATAGGAAAAAAAACACGAAATTACCCAATGCAACTTTATTTTTTTTACCATATTTTCTTTTGAAGCCTATTTCCCCTTTGTTTTCCTTAATAACCAAAAAAGGAAAGCAATCTCCTTAATATTTTCCTTTCTTTCCCTCACTAAATCCATGGAACCAAACAGAGCCTTGGGGAAAGACCACTTAGGGACTCATAAAAATATTTATCTGTTTAAAAATAGTATGTTGATTCTGAACCATCAAAATCAGCAAAATGACATATATGCAATTGTCAGTCTAAACTTATTAAGCTATCAAATTTCTAGAAGAGACAAACCTTCATGATTTCAAGCTACAGACAATACTAGTGTATGATACTCTTATAGAATTTCCTAGTGATGTATGCAAAATTACACTCTTTACTTGGATAAATATCTGACAAAAATAATCCAATCAGATAGAACATGTTCAATTCCCTATGATCCTATATTAATATCTATACACAATTGGCGGAAGAGTCAAACAAGAATTCAAATAAAAATGGGCAGATGAACGACATAAGCACTCTCTCATTCTCATATATATATATATATATATATATACACGTATATATTTATATTTGAATTTGTACCATCCCCTCGTGTTCCCAAAACAAGGAAAACGGAATGGTGAATTAATTATTGTATAAAGATCTCAATTGTGAATCGACAAGTTGATCTGTCTACCGTATATATATAGAGAGAGATGCAAGATTTTGCACGCCCATTTGTCCATTATCCCCAGCTTCATCTACTAATAAAGAGAGAAAAGAAAGCAGTGATGCAATTTATTTACATTTCTTTAGCAGATAAAAGGGTCATATTGTATAGATCATTTCTTGGTAGCTTTGAGGATTTGTGCATCAAAAGCAAGCCTTTGTTTTCCAATTGGTAGTATGAATTATGAAACTGGCTGAATAATAAAGGAATAATAATTTTCTTGCCAAAAACATACTTTTAGCAAGAAAGTTGATTTTTCGTTGCCAAATAATTCATTTTAGGCAAGGAAAATAGTATTTCTTTGCCAAATACTTTATTTTTAGCAAGAAAATATCATTTTTCTTGCCTAATGTGTTTGTCTTGCGGCCTTTTGGCAACAAAATCAAATTTTCTTACAATTACTATACTTTTAACAAGAAAATTTAATTTTCCTTACCAAGCTTCTTTGCAAAACTTATCCATTTTTGTTGTAGTGAACCACACAAGATCGACCTCTCTTCAATAAAGGGAGATCGTAACCACACAAGAGTTTGTCCGGGGGTTTGTGTTTCATGTCAAATCAGGATCAACAAAGTTTGGGGACAGTTTTCAAGCAGGACTATCTGTATCATGCATAAAGATTGTAATTGCTTGTGAGGTTAATTTTCACACTATTTAAGTTAGAGTTCGGAGGTTTAGTATGCTTGTAATGTGTCACGCCCCGACGTAGCATAAATATGGAAAGCGTTTAATTTCCTTTATGGACCCGTAGGTCGCGACAGTTTGAAGGATCGATTCCGTCCCAAAACGTCGAACATCATAAAACCATTAATCAGAGTAGGGCAACCTGGGCTTATAAAAATTTTCTAACTTATTACATCCTATAGTACAGGGTTTACTAAGGCACAGACCGCCTTGAAATAAAACAATAACTTAAAGTCTACTACAGTCATCCTTATTACAAACCAAATCATAACACATAAACATAAAGCATATAAGGGTAACATCTCTTCTCAGCAACAGATCTTAATTAGCATAGTCATACGGTTCTTCTTGATTATAACCTGCAAAGCCTAGACACGAATGTCCAGGACGCATCAACGCCGTCAGCTTCAAGAAGCTGGTGAGTATTAAAAACATAGCTTTGAATGTAAAAACATGCCCATTTACCTTTTTGCCCATTTCCATTTAAATACCACAAGTTTATATTTATGATAAAGAGCTTGTTAGAAAAAAAAAACAACCACAACAATAATTAAAAGATAAATTCACACATATGTGACCGTGTATGAGAACAATGCACCATCTCATCTAACCGACTCTTTTCTCTCGACAAAACCCAACAACCCTCTATCCTACTCCTGGTATCTTTGAAATACTAAGATAGCCACACTTTAGCAACGGGGCGCCAGGGAGTGTCCAGTTTGCCTCACACTTTGGTCCGGGGTACCAGGGAGTGTCCAATGCCTCACACTTTGAATACCCTAACCGCCATGCAAATACCGGGGCAACCCCCACACAGGTATCCAGACTCGAGTCATTCAGGGAGTGTCTATAGGCCACACTTTAGCACTTCCATGGGTGCCAGTGAGTGTCCAAGTTCGGCTTCACACACTTTAATGCTTCCATGGGCGTCAGGGAGTGTCCATTTTTGCCACCTTCGCATTTCAAAGACACCCTCATCCTCTTTTTCAACTCCAACCACAATCACATCCACAACCACAACCATAACCACAGCCACAATTACAACCACAACCACAACCACAACCACAACTCAAACTCATACTCTTTCCACACAATCATTACTCTTTTCCACACTATCATTACTCTTTTACACACTACCAACACTCACCATGCATGTACAACTGACTCCACATGAATGTCATCAAACTTTAAACATAAAGGAATTCACAGAATTAAAGAAACAATACGCGTACGGGGATTGAAAATTCGTAATTCATTGCCTTAATCATTTTAAACATAACTAATAGCATTCTAAAAACTGCTACTGAAATCCTCGTTTTCTGTCCAAACGGTGCAGAATCTGAGAAAATTGCATTTGACGAAATGTGTGCAGAATCGAGTTTTGCTTGGGACAACGCGGGCAGAACCTTAAATTTCATTCGTTTTCCTAACAAAAATCTGAAAACAAAATTCTGCTACTGTTAAAATTAACTACCTAAATCAGTAAATAAGGAATGAGTTACATTTGGAGTGAGTTAGTAATACTCACCGTGATATAGATTGAAGAAATTGTTGAGACAGAAATATAATTACGAAATTCCCGAATTCCAAGCTTTGGCTATGGAGGATTGAGCTCTTCTCTCTCTCTACGAAATTGAAGAACTCTCTGCACTCTCTAAACTCTCTGTGAATTCTGAAATGTGTTGTGATGGAAGTGCAGAATGTGTAGTGTGGTTGGGTGTATATATAATCAAATACCCACTAAGAAAACATTGGCCTAACCCTCCACCCAATCTCCATTAACCTCCATATAATACCATGAATGTGCAGATATGATGTGTATACACTCCCCTTTATTCTCCACTACTGAAAGTAAGAGGTAGGTGGAGATGAGGTGGGTCAATGTGTGTTTGGGTAATCTAGCTTATGGCATAAGGACAACACACATACTACAACATTTGCCAAACAAGACCTAAGGGAAAAGCATCAGCATTCATAATTGAGTATAAATAAATTTGTTCAATCATTTACTTCCAAAATTCTGTGGAAGTTTAACACTACGCGGACAGTTTTAAACCTACACTGGTATTTTCGTGACACGGTGTTTATCACAAAAATACAGAGAATTCATTTTAACGTTAGAAATAGTTTTCTGATTTTATAAAAATACAGTTTGAATTTAAAAGAAATAATTCCACCGTTTTGAAATACAGTTTTGAATTTTAACACAGGTATTGCAAGTTTTTATGAAAATTGCATTTTGACCCCAAAAGTAATTTCAATTAGTCAAGAATTAAACTTTTCACATAAGAATCGAAATTAACATATAAACAGACAATATATATTAAATTTTAAATATGATAATGCAAATGATAATGAAAATAAATTTTAATTATGATCATGCAGGAAAATGCAGGTTATTACACCCTTCCCCCCTTAAACAGGATTTCGTCCCCGAAATCAAGACTAACTAGTCATGAAACAACTCCGGGTACTTCTTCCTCATATCAGCTTCAACTTCCCACGAGGCTTCATTCTCGTCGTGGTGATTCCACTGAACCTTCACCAACGGAATATCCTTATTCCTCAGCTTCTTGATACTCTGATCCAAAATCTTCGCAGGTCTCTCCTTGTAAGAAACGCTATGACTAGTCTCAATGTCGTCATAACTAACCACATGCGAGGGATCTCGTATGTATTTCCTCAACATACTCACGTGAAACACGTTGTGAATCCCAGACATCTTTGGTGGTAACGCCAGTTGATAGGCCACTTTCCCGATACGTTCCAAAATCTCAAACGGTCCAATGAAACGCGGAGCTAACTTCCCTCTCTTGAGACCAAAACGTACTACTCCTCGTGTTGGTGAAACCTTAAGAAGTACGTGATCTCCCACACTAAACTCCAGATCTTTTCGGCGTCGATCAGCATAACTCTTATACCGGCTCTGAGCGGTTCTCATCCTTTCTTTGACCAAGGAAATCTTCTCGTTGGTTTCTCTAACCAAATCTGGTCCCAACAATTCTGTGTCCCCAACCTCTGCCCAACACAATGGAGAACGACATGGTCGTCCGTACAGTGCTTCGAACGGAGCCATACCGATACTCGTATGATAACTATTGTTATAGGCAAATTCAACCAACGGCAAGTGTGTCTCCCAAGATTCTTCAAAATCGATCACACAAGCCCTAAGCATATCTTCCATGATCTGATTCACACGCTCAGTTTGTCCATCTGTCTGAGGGTGAAAAGCAGTACTCATCTTGAGCGAGGTTCCCATAGCTTCTTGCAAACTTTCCCAAAATCCAGAAGTAAAACGTGCGTCACGGTCTGACACAATCGACACAGGTGCACCGTGAAGTCGCACAACTTGTTGTATGTACATCCGGCTCATCTTTTCCACCGGGTATGTCATACTGTAAGCAATAAAATGAGCTGACTTCGTCAATCGATCCACAATTACCCAAATAGCGTCATGATTCTGCTGTGATCGAGGCAATCCTACTACAAAATCCATCGTTATATGCTCCCACTTCCAACCAGGAATAGGTAGCGGTTGCAACAATCCTGACGGTCTCTGATGTTCGGCCTTGACTTGCTGACACGTCAAACACTTGGATACAAACTCGGCCACATCCTTCTTCATGCCTTCCCACCAGAAATTCCTCTTCAAATCTTTGTACATCTTCGTTCCTCCCGGGTGAACTGTATACCTTGATTTATGTGCTTCTTCCAGGATATCCTTCCTTAACTCTCCATCACCGGGCACGCACAATCTATTCCTGCACCGATACCCTCTATCGATTCCCACCTTCCATTCTATCGGGTCCTTCTCTGACATCTTTATGAACCATGATTGAAACTTCTCATCTTCTTTCTGAGCTCCAATAATGCGGTCAATGAGAACAGGCTGTAGGATAAGACATCCGAAAAGTTGTCCTTCTCCTCTTTCAGCACTCTGTACATCAAACTCCGCCAACGTCTCCAATGCTCGCCATTCTCTCACCATTAAGGAGGCGATCGTCTCACGAGTCTGCCGACTCAAAGCATCAGCGACCACATTAGCTTTACCAGGGTGGTATTCCAATGTGAAGTCATAATCTTTGATCAACTCCATCCATCTGCGCTGCCTCATGTTCAACTCTTTCTGTGTGAACAAATACTTCAGACTCTTGTGATCGGAGAACAAATCAAACTTCTCACCGTAGAGATAATGTCTCCAAATCTTGAGTGCAAATACCACTGCTGCCAACTCCAAATCATGAATAGGATAGTTCAACTCATTCGGCTTCAGCTGTCTAGATCCATAGGCTATAACTTTACCATCTTGCATAAGTACACACCCTAGTCCTTGATATGAGGCGTCACTAAAGATAGTGAACTTCTCGCCAGGCTTGGGTATTGCTAGTACTGGTGCGGTAGTGAGTCTCTCTTTCAACTCTAGAAAGGCTCGCTCGTGCTTCTCTGTCCATTCGAATTTCAAATTCTTCTTCGTCAATCCAGTCAATGGTGCGGCTATTTTAGAGAATCCTTCAACAAATCTTCTGTAATAGCCTGCGAGTCCAAGAAAACTCCGAACTTCTGTAGGGTTGCTTGGCCTAACCCAGTTGGATACAGCATCGGTCTTGGACGAATCCACAGAAATTCCTTGAGATGACACCTTGTGTCCCAAAAATTTCACTTCTTGCAACCAAAACTCACACTTACTGAACTTGGCATACAAGTGGTGGTCCTTAAGCGTCTGCATCGTAATCCGAAGATGTTGCTCGTGTTCTTCTCTTGACTTAGAATAGATCAAAATATCATCAATAAAGACGATGACAAACTGATCTAAATAAGGCTTGAACACTCTGTTCATCAGATCCATAAACACTGCCGGGGCGTTCGTCAATCCAAACGGCATCACCAGAAATTCATAATGACCATATCGGGTTCTGAAAGCAGTCTTAGGTATGTCTTCCTTCCGTACCCTCAACTGATGATATCCCGACCTAAGGTCTATCTTGGAAAATATCGTAGCTCCTTGTAGTTGATCAAATAAATCGTCAATCCGAGGCAAAGGATACTTGTTCTTGATCGTCACTCGATTCAATTCTCTGTAGTCGATACACAGCCTGAGCGTCCCGTCCTTCTTCTTCACAAATAACACCGGTGCTCCCCAAGGCGATGTACTTGGACGTACAAAACCTAGGTTCTCGAGCTCTTGAACTTGTCCCTTCAATTCTAGTAGTTCTGTGGGGGCCATTCTGTAGGGAACCTTGGTAATCGGTACGGTACCCGGTATAAGCTCAATACAGAACTCTATACTTCTCTCGGGCGGTAATCCAGAAATGTCTTGAAATACTTCTTCGAAGTCCTTGACTACAGGTATAGATGATGTTGTCACCTCTGTACTGACGACTTCGATGTTGGCTAAACATCTTGTGAGGAACATATCTCCCGAAGGGTTACATTGAAAATCAAAAGGTTGATTCTCATTGTCGGAGAATGTAATTCTCTTCCTCGCACAATCCAACTTCACTTGATTCTGAGACAGCCAATCCATTCCTAGGATTATGTCAAACTCCTTCATCGATAGGACGATCAACCTTGAAGGGATTTCTTGGTCACCTAATCTTAAGGGACAATCCTTGCACACATGTCCTAAACTGACCGCAGCTCCTATTGGTGATGTAGCCTTCAAAGCTTTCTCTAAGCGATGAGGTAAGATACCCAATCTCCGAATTATATTAACAGATATGAATGATAGAGCAGCACCCGTATCAAATAATACTCTAACATGGGAGTTAAATAGAGTCAATGTACCTTCCACTGCTTGCTGATCAGGTTGAGCTTCTCCATGATCTCCTTCTTCATATTCAGCTCCATCATATCCCGCGGCATCAGGAATAACAGCATTCAAGCGGGTCTGACTCTGTTGTCCATAAGTTGCTTGCTTAGGGGCAGTGCAGAACCTGCTGATGTGACCTGGTTCACCACAGTTGAAACAGACTATTCCTGGCTGAGTAGCACGCCTTGGTGCCCTGCAGTCCCGAGCCACATGTCCAGGGTTGCCACAGTTGAAGCACTTTACACCACTACTTCCTTCTCCTACTCGGGGTTGAGTCGGATGGGTAATAGCTTGTGCCTTCTTGCTCCCATCAAAGTTCCTCTTCTGTCCTTGGGTACGATTCATTGGTGGTCTATTCCCAAAATTACCCCTCTGAGGCGGTCGGAATTCGAATTGTTTACGGTATACTCGAGCATCCTCTTCCAGGTCGGTAGCCAGGCCGACTAGTCCTTCAAACGATTTGTCTAGGTGGCCGAGAGTCAGGCGACGAATCTGCGGTGCCAACCCTTGGTTATACTTCCGGATCTTCTTCTCCTCAGTATCAACCATGTGCGGGGCAAACCGTGACAGCCTCTCAAACTGTGTGGTATACTCTTGCACCGTCTTGGTTCCTTGCGTCAGATCCATGAATTCCTTCTCTCTTCTGTGCCTCTCCGTAGCCGGGAAGTACTTCTACAGAAATCTTCCTTTGAACGCTGTCCACGTCATCCCCATCGCAGCTGTGTTTCCGATAGTGGCTATGACCGAGTCCCACCAATCTGCAGCGGCGTCGGTCAGTTGAAAAGTAGCCAATCTCCTCTTGTCCATCTCGTTGCATTGGACAGCTTCGAACATGCGATCCATCTGTCTTAACCATTGCTCCGCCTTCCAGGGATCCGTGGTACCCGCAAATTGCTCGGGTCTGAGCGCACGGAATCTTTCCAGCAGCTTATCTCCCGTCTGGCGGTCTCGTTGGTTTTCATTCGCATTACTAACCCTCTCGAGACGTCTAATAAAAGCTTCAAATATTCCCGTGGGGTCGGCAGCCTCGGGCGCTCCTTCAATCAGATTTCTGTTCCTCCTTGGTCTTCCAGCCATTCTATGCATGATAGGGGTAGTAGAATGAGAAACATGCATGCAACAGTACTATGACAAAAATTTTCAAAGTAGTATATATCACTATAACACATACTCGTATTATCACATAAGCATACAATAAAATATATATTGAGTACATATAACACGTATTCGAACTAGGGCTGTCTAATAGCAAAGAGGTTGTATTCTTATTCTGCATACTCTGGGTTGTGGGCCATACTGACTGTTCTGAGATTTGACTCAGGAAGTTGGTCAGTGCCTAAGCTATTAATGAGGGCTATGGTATGCTTTAACTCCTTAGAAACTCGGCTACTATATGTCTGTAGGGGCATCATAAGTATGGTTATCTCGACTAATCCTAAATGGATATGTCTGAAGGTATATGGAAATTGCTATCATTCTTGTCGATATGACAAGACAAACGGGTAATCATTTCTATGATAAAACCAACTTAGAATTTTAGTTTCTGAACTAAGGGTAATCCGTACTAAACTAACACTAGAACTTGGTTGTATAGCTTAGTAAAACTTAAGGGTAACCTATGTCACTAATCTATGGCGTGAATAACTGAGCCTGGTCAATCTAGAAAACCTATGGCTCTGATACCACCAAATCCTGTCACGCCCCGACGTAGCATAAATATGGAAAGCGTTTAATTTCCTTTATGGACCCGTAGGTCGCGACAGTTTGAAGGATCGATTCCGTCCCAAAACGTCGAACATCATAAAACCATTAATCAGAGTAGGGCAACCTGGGCTTATAAAAATTTTCTAACTTATTACATCCTATAGTACAGGGTTTACTAAGGCACAGACCGCCTTGAAATAAAACAATAACTTAAAGTCTACTACAGTCATCCTTATTACAAACCAAATCATAACACATAAACATAAAGCATATAAGGGTAACATCTCTTCTCAGCAACAGATCTTAATTAGCATAGTCATACGGTTCTTCTTGATTATAACCTGCAAAGCCTAGACACGAATGTCCAGGACGCATCAACGCCGTCAGCTTCAAGAAGCTGGTGAGTATTAAAAACATAGCTTTGAATGTAAAAACATGCCCATTTACCTTTTTCCCATTTCCATTTAAATACCACAAGTTTATATTTATGATAAAGAGCTTGTTAGAAAAAAAAAACAACCACAACAATAATTAAAAGATAAATTCACACATATGTGACCGTGTATGAGAACAATGCACCATCTCATCTAACCGACTCTTTTCTCTCGACAAAACCCAACAACCCTCTATCCTACTCCTGGTATCTTTGAAATACTAAGATAGCCACACTTTAGCAACGGGGCGCCAGGGAGTGTCCAGTTTGCCTCACACTTTGGTCCGGGGTACCAGGGAGTGTCCAATGCCTCACACTTTGAATACCCTAACCGCCATGCAAATACCGGGGCAACCCCCACACAGGTATCCAGACTCGAGTCATTCAGGGAGTGTCTATAGGCCACACTTTAGCACTTCCATGGGTGCCAGTGAGTGTCCAAGTTCGGCTTCACACACTTTAATGCTTCCATGGGCGTCAGGGAGTGTCCATTTTTGCCACCTTCGCATTTCAAAGACACCCTCATCCTCTTTTTCAACTCCAACCACAATCACATCCACAACCACAACCATAACCACAGCCACAATTACAACCACAACCACAACCACAACCACAACTCAAACTCATACTCTTTCCACACAATCATTACTCTTTTCCACACTATCATTACTCTTTTACACACTACCAACACTCACCATGCATGTACAACTGACTCCACATGAATGTCATCAAACTTTAAACATAAAGGAATTCACAGAATTAAAGAAACAATACGCGTACGGGGATTGAAAATTCGTAATTCATTGCCTTAATCATTTTAAACATAACTAATAGCATTCTAAAAACTGCTACTGAAATCCTCGTTTTCTGTCCAAACGGTGTAGAATCTGAGAAAATTGCATTTGACGAAAAGTGTGCAGAATCGAGTTTTTCTTGGGACAACGCGGGCAGAACCTTAAATTTCATTCGTTTTCCTAACAAAAATCTGAAAACAAAATTCTGCTACTGTTAAAATTAACTACCTAAATCAGTAAATAAGGAATGAGTTACATTTGGAGTGAGTTAGTAATACTCACCGTGATATAGATTGAAGAAATTGTTGAGACAGAAATATAATTACGAAATTCCCGAATTCCAAGCTTTGGCTATGGAGGATTGAGCTCTTCTCTCTCTCTACGAAATTGAAGAACTCTCTGCACTCTCTAAACTCTCTGTGAATTCTGAAATGTGTTGTGATGGAAGTGCAGAATGTGTAGTGTGGTTGGGTGTATATATAATCAAATACCCACTAAGAAAACATTGGCCTAACCCTCCACCCAATCTCCATTAACCTCCATATAATACCATGAATGTGCAGATATGATGTGTATACACTCCCCTTTATTCTCCACTACTGAAAGTAAGAGGTAGGTGGAGATGAGGTGGGTCAATGTGTGTTTGGGTAATCTAGCTTATGGCATAAGGACAACACACATACTACAACATTTGCCAAACAAGACCTAAGGGAAAAGCATCAGCATTCATAATTGAGTATAAATAAATTTGTTCAATCATTTACTTCCAAAATTCTGTGGAAGTTTAACACTACGCGGACAGTTTTAAACCTACACTGGTATTTTCGTGACACGGTGTTTATCACAAAAATACAGAGAATTCATTTTAACGTTAGAAATAGTTTTCTGATTTTATAAAAATACAGTTTGAGTTTAAAAGAAATAATTCCACCGTTTTGAAATACAGTTTTGAATTTTAACACAGGTATTGCAAGTTTTTATGAAAATTGCATTTTGACCCCAAAAGTAATTTCAATTAGTCAAGAATTAAACTTTTCACATAAGAATCGAAATTAACATATAAACAGACAATATATATTAAATTTTAAATATGATAATGCAAATGATAATGAAAATAAATTTTAATTATGATCATGCAGGAAAATGCAGGTTATTACATAATGTATGTTGTGTATATATTTTTATTGCTCCAGCAAAGAAATTAAACTTTCATTGATAACAAAAGCATTACATCCCTAAAGAGCCATAAAGAAATTAAACCAACAACAACATCCCTAAACCACCCTAAATGTATGCTGTGTATATTAAATTTTAATATTCTTTCTCTTCCGCACCCTTTGGGATTTATATAAAGTTTTGGGTAAAACTTTTAATTGAGATAATATATTACATACAAAATTTTCATTTTGTGCCTAAACAAATATGTTTTGGATCTCTTCCTAAAAATAAAAGGGGCGATTTAATTGTGTCTATTATGCCATTTTATTTTAGAGTTAAGGACAATTAATGTTAATAGAAATTTCAATGTAGACCGTCCATGAATATTAAGTGAAAATTTTCATTTTCAAAGATTTTTTAAAAATTAATAATCAATTTGGACATAAACTTTTGGACAGGCCGGTACTTATACGAATTTTCTCCTAAATTTCTAAGTAAGAAATGCATACCATTGTATAGGTTTAGGCGGGCGGCTCTCCTGCATATCCTCAACACCAAGACCTGCGTGACGGGCTCACTGAATAATTTCTCGTATGGATTACATCTGTGGAGATGTGGATAATTAATTATCCATTAATTTACATTTACTTTAAGCCATTGAAACTCCATTAGATTACAATACACGGAATTAAGAATAAGATGTAAAGAAATTTTATGTTTCGTATGCTAATTAATTGAATGAGATGCATCGCCTTAGTGGATGTATGTATGTCCATGAATGCATATAGTACGTACATATCTATGTAGACACATGTGTACGCTTAATGGCCTACAAGTTATATTTTGGGGTTTAGGTTTTGTTAAAACAATGGATTGTTAAAAAGCTTTTAGATCTTAGAAAGAAAGATTGAATTAAAAAAAAAAGTGAATCCGGAAAAGGACTCCAAAAAAATAGTTGGTGGAAGGCTGGTGAATTAAAGTAGTGCTTAATTATTGAACTCTTCACTATGCACTAATCATCTCTCTCTCTCTCTCTGTGAACTTTTTTGAATCTTCTAGAAATAGTCATTAACACGTGTCAACAACGCGTGTATGTTTAGACCATTTGATTCGTGACATTTGGCACCCTAGTTGAGCTTTGAAAAGCATTTAGTTAATCACGTTACACGTGCTATATGATTTAGTACTAAGTAAAAAAGTAAAGAAAAGAAAGCACTGATTTTCACTTTCTATCTGACGGATAGTTCAATCAAGGTTAATAGGTAGAACTTGGAATGAATAGATAGCTTAATTTAATTCTTAGTTCGGTTGTATTTTCATTTTCAAACTCAATTAGTCATGTGTCACTTTTACTCAAAAAAGTTCTCAATTTTATATTTCTATTTGGTTCCAACAAATTTGCCATTTAGGACTAGGAACGGATGTAGGAAATTAGAGTTGGGGGGACTTGGTAGGGTAAAGAGGAAGCAAGTTTACGAGGTGCGTTCGAGGTGATTTTTTTGGGTCCATTTATATATCTTTTTTATACAGGTGAAGGAATTAGAAAACTTAATATTGTTTGACACCAAATGTACTATAAATGACACATTATTTCTATAAATTGAGACCAAAAAGTTAAATGTTTCATACTTGGGAGAGGGGCTTAAGTGTAGAATAGATAGTTTTTTTAATTTAGAGGGGGGGCTTAAGTGTAAAAATATACTTTTTTTAGGTTATATATATATGATATTTTTCAAAAATCAAGGAGGAGCTTGAGTCCCCCCTTTACCCTTCTACACATCCGTCCTTGTTTAGGACCACATTAATTACAGTGACAGCTAAGTTTTATTACTATCTCTGTCTCAATTTAAGAGCATTTTAGTTTATTTTAGAATGTCCCAATTTAAGGTCTTAGGATCCTCGACCGCACGACCAGTGAGCAGCACCTAAGTGGTGCTACCAGGATAAAAGAATTTTTTTAATTTTTTTTTTAAAAAGAAAAAAAGAAAAAAAAAGGTTTGTGGTGCTGCTGAGGACATATAGGTGCTGCTCGGGTGCTTCCGAGCAGCGATTGGTGCTCCAATTTAAGTTTCCTCTTCAAAAGGTAAACAAATTTTAACCCAACACTTTTATTCCATTTGATGTAGTGGTCTGGAGCAAGGATATAATCATCGAAGCCAATGAGAGGGAGGGGACGGAGTTCGAACATTGGTAATGACCATGACATGGAGAGTTTTTTTTTTACCAACTGGGCTAAGATATTGCTCAAGTTTACCCTTTATTATATAATGCCTTCACACATTTTATTTGATATGACATTGTAATTTTTTGCTTAAAAGAAGGGGAGTAATGAAAAGTTAAAATAACCACAATAAAATAAACTCCTTTAGATAGTTGAAAGTCAAATAAAGGACTCTTAATATGAGAATGATGGTATAAAAAGTTATTTTAGTTTGTCCACTATCACATGTATTATAAACTAAACTCATGTACAAATTAAATTTGAACTCCAACATTACTCCTACTATTATGTTACTAGTCATGTAAGTTATTGAGTATTCCAATATTTCTCGTCTTTTAAATTCTTGGCCACCAAAAAACAGAAGAAAGGGAAACTAGTAAAGAATTGAAGCTTACCTTTTGCTTTTGCTTCAAAATTATGTGTGCGTTTGATAAAATTGAAAATTAAGTGCTGAATTTAAGTATTGAAAATTTTAAGTGATTTGTATTTGTAATATTAAAAACGATGTTTCAAAAATTAAAATAGACTACATTCAGTGATTATTTTCAGTAAAAAAAGTTCACTTAAAATAGACTGCTTTTTCAATTAATTAGTGGTACATTATCAAATGCACAGAAAAAATTAAATGATCAAATTTTCATTTTCACCTCTTAATTAGGTTATCAAACACACCCAATATGTATAGTGCATGTTAAAGGGATCGAGGAGTACTTAAGTTCATGTGTTTAGGCCACTCTGACTTTGGAGTTGTTTACTAATCCAAATTAAGCTCAACTCAAAAGTACAATTCCTTTAGCACCCAATTCAAAAAATAATATCTGGGGTCCTCTCTTGAGTCTTGTCAGCATTTGTAATGAGGGTGTTTGTCCTCTATATATAGTTTCTTTTAATTGATGATTTTTTTTTGTTTTTTTTTGTTTTTTTCATTGTCCCATATTTTTTTGTGGGTCTTATTGCCATCAATTATCGTTTCCACTGCTTAATTGTTTTTAACTAATGGGCGAAAATTAAATTTGCTGCCTATTGCACACACAAGCTAAGGGGTGATTTCGGAACACGGAAGTTAATGTTTGGAAGCAATTATCATGGATTCGTGATTAAAAACAGTCTGGTCTGGTCTGGTCTGATTGATGACTATATATTTACTTATAATTTTCCATTAAAGTTACATAAGTAAAACTCTTCGGGCTCCATATATCTTTCACTTGGCTAATTTGTCTCGGATGCCTCTAACGGGTGTCCCTGGAAGTGTGATTAAAGTTATGCTAACCCTCTTTAAATGAAGGAAGCACTTGGAAGGACAAAATTGTGATAGCTCATTGACCAAAGCTTTTGGGTTATGCAATTTAGTTGCCTTAAAAATGTTCCGAGTCCGAAAGGGCCGAGGTCAGATTTGATATTTGCATTCCAATCCATCAAAATTGGATGTACGATCCATGAACATGAAGGCTCTTATGCAGAAAGTCCCTGTGGGCTTCTTCAATAAAGCCCAGGAATGAGCACTTTAGAATATTAAAGGCTCAAGCCCATGGCCATGGATTGATGAGGCTAGTAAGGAATCATGAAACGTTTGACATTCACATTAACAAATACGGAGTAACAATTTAACGTTATGCAACATTTATTTATTTATTTTTTTTTTTATTAGATGGGGAAGGGAAATCCGAAGTTATTCCTAAGATGTGGAGGGAGTTGGTGTCCGGTAACGCTGATAGGACTTCAATCTTTCAAATAATAAAATCAGCATGAATAAATACAAATACTGCTAAAAGTAATTGATTGATTTTCTTTTCACTTTGTATATATTAAAAATGTGAAAGCATAGGTTTTTCATTTAAAACAACACAAGTGATTACAGAAAAAAATTAAATACACTAATTTTGTATACCTAAACTATCCATATGCTGATTTCAAATTAGCCTTTAGTACATTATTAAGCTTCGGGAATAGCCTACATTCTATATACATTCACTAAATTCAAGAAGTTCGTTTAAACATGACAATGAGAGTATTTAATAAACTCTGTATTTTGATCATGAACATATCATGCCATGACCAATTGGCATAGACAAATAAAACTCAATTATTAAAACTAGATATAGTTTTAAGAGTAAAGATTGGGACACACCCAAATACACAATTTTTGAGTCACTTTAAAAGATATTTTTACATTTCTCCTGTGATACTGGACCACACAGTGACATAAGAGAGAGATAGTCACATCTCTTAGTTGTGTCCCAAAAGTTGTGTCTTTGAATGTATCCCAAGTATTACCCTTTAAGAGTTTAAATGTTGAGTAATACTTGAGACACAACCATTCACACAACCTATTCTACACAATCTAATGAATGTGACCATCTTTTTCCTATGTCATTGTGGGGCCCACTGACATCACAGGAGAAAGATAGACACATTTATTAGGTTGTATAGAAAAAATTGTGTGAATAATTGTGTCCCAAATATTACTTTTTGTTGTAAATATTACATATTTATGTGTGGCTGTCCACATTTTGTATTAGGTTAGGGATCTAATTGTAAAGTAATATTTATTCACACACCCCTACCTTACCTTATAAATAGGGAGCATATCAATAAAAAAAGTTTGCTTGATTCTGGTATAATTTTTCTGCCTTCTCTTATTCTCTCTTTATTATAACACTTTTAAATGTTTCTTTTTGTCAACTACAAGGGGTAAAATAAAGTTTCGACAACTAAATAGCCTATTAGCAGGATAGTAGGAGAAGAAATCAATAGTACATATCTTTTTTCTTTAAGAAAAATAATACATATCTTTTTATGTCATTGATATTTTGCTGTATTTTTCCTGAAATTCCAAACTAACCTACCTAATTAATTAATATCCCGCAACCTATTTTTATGCAATGATTTGTTGATAAAATTTGGATGAAGAGTCATTTTACTTATTTTCTTTTTTTCATTCATTTTGTGATAAAAGTATTAACCACTAAGGTCTCATTTGGTAAGTCGGATAAAACTGTCAAACTGGACAGGATAGCTGGATAAGGTAGAATTGGACTGGATTGGTAATCCTATTGAATAAGCTGTTATGTTGTTCGGTGTTTGAAAAGTGTTGGATAAAACTGTTGGTTAAGTTGCTTTTATCCCAATCTTGTGGTTGGTCTAGTTTTTAAAACAATAAATAAAATCATAATATATATATATATATAAATAAAAAGATTTCTGAATAAAAGAAAAAAAAAATCAACTCTGGAAAAAAAAGAGATTTGAAAACTGAAAAAAATAATAATAATAATAATAAAAATAATAATTTGGGAAAAAATATATGTTTGAAAAAACTCTTATCCCACCTAATACCACATTCCTCTTGGTATAGATTTATCTCAAACTCTATTGAATAAAAAGCCTCTTTGGAACTACTTAATCATATATCCTATAGCACTACCAAATACAAGATTCGATAAAAGTTATCCAATCTCAAGCTTTTATTCAGCCCACCAAATATGGCCTAAAGTTATTAATCACAAGTCCATTTTCCATTTCACTTTGGAATAAACCCCGGTAACACTAGCATCCTCTGCATTACCGCGACTGTTGGCACAGAGTTAGCCAATGCTTATTCCCCCAATAATGTCATTGCTTCTTCTACGAGAAAAGAAGTTTATAACCTGTAAGCCTTCTACAATTGTGGCACTCTCTTGCTTGAATGAATCAACATTCCAACCGTACGGTTTTTTCCCCTTATCCTCCCTTATTTCACCACAATGAACCATTATTTCCAAATATTCATTGACCATTTAACACACATAAATATATAGCCATATAAACATGATAACTTTTTACATAATTAACATGAAATTGGCAATTCTAACATAATCAAACTATAAATTTCAGAATTTATAATTCTTAACTAACAATTGAAGCATATGACATGAACCACATTTTGTTAGAAAACTCACCTTAGCTGAATTCTACCAAAATTAAGTTAGAAAGTGCTGAATTCTTCTAAATTTAAACCCAATTTTCACTCTGGAGTAAATCCTACATTTTTTTGGCAAACCGCGTCTTACCGATTAAAACAACTAAAATTTTGATGATTAAAATAGAATTGAAAAACATATAAATGACTATCTCACCTTCACGAGTCTGTATATGGCTTCGGTTCGCGAATTGGACGAACGGCGGCGACGGCACGACGAAATTACGACAAACATAGCTCTTTTCTTCACTCTCTCTTCTCGCTGACTTCTCTCTCTCTCTCTCTCTCTCTCTCTCTCTCTCTCTCTCTCTCTCTCTCTCTCTCTCTCTCCGGACTGTTTTAATTTTTGAGAATTTACATGCTCAAGACACCTCCACACATTCATGCAATGTGTTGGCAAGTGTTTACTCTTATTCCCGTTTACACCCCCATATGTTTCTAAGTACCTATTATGAAATCTCCAAACATTCCACTAACTACCTAATTATCTAAATGGGTGTTTGTCTAAGTTCCGTATGGGTCCCACACGTGGTCCCAAAATTTTGTGAAATTGCTAGCGTACCTACTAATTATGAACTTTTCATTTATATCCCTATACGAGTGTCCATACTGGTATTAAAGGCTAACATATTAAACAATGTAATATGAAAACATTTAAACACATATATCGAATTAATCAAATAAGGATACATCTAATCATTTAAATGCACTTTATTTTATCTCGCCCTTCACTGGGTCCTACTTCATCACCTGTCCCTCCTCACTGGGGACTTGTCAACTGTGTTCTTCATTCAACACTTTTCCATGAGTGAGTCCTAAGTCTCCCCTTTATTCATAATATGCACTAATTATTTTAATTAGTGCATATTTAAATAATAATAATCATATTTTTTCAGGTACGGGTGTTACATTAGCGTAATTTCCGAAAGCAGGGCCTATAAATATATAAGCTTGAGTTTCATTTTTTCAACAACTTTCTAAAAATATCCTAGAGGAGAGAGAAAAAAGAGATTTGATGGCTACGAGCTTCATGACGCCAAACGATGAACTTCTGATTTCAGTTTTTCTCCAGATTTTAGATTTGGACTCCTCGAGATAAGAGCTTCGATTTGATATCTCTTAGGCCGCGTTTGGCTAACTTTTTCCGAAAATCTAATTTCTAGAATTTTGGAAAAAAACTCAGTAAAACTTGTAGTAATTGCATATAAACTAAGATCCGACGTTTATTCGGGCCTCTAGTCGATCCTTCAACGTTAGGAAGAAATCGCATGAAGTATGAATTTTAGATCTCTGAAATATATGGAATTTACATGTTTTGAATATCGACTTTGATGTTTTGGATCCAGGTGGAATTCATGTGTTAACTAGGCCCGTTAATTACGCACGCGAAAACGGTAGAAAAGCATACATAACTGTTTATGTGAGCATGCTATGTGTCTACTTGGGTCAAAGGGGAGTTTGGTCCAAATTCATCCGGGGGTAAGCTCCTCGAACCTTGAGGATTGTGATATTTATTGTGGTTGTGTCTGTTATGGACGACGGCCCAACCAGGACACGTTACCTAGTATGGAGGAAGGCCCAACCAGTGTACGAGTTGTGTAGGAGAAGTGTGCCTTCCACGTCATCGGTTTCATTTTATCGGATGAATGCCTACCACTCACCTAGAGACTACTTTGGATGTGTTTTGATGTTTTAAACTTGAATTGTCATATAAGCATACATTTAGAATTGTACACTCAGCATATAGCTGAGCAGTGGAGATTTACTCCATTGTAGGTGATAAGAAACTAGGAAAGAAGAAGCGTGAGGAGTGAGGCCGAGGAATGCCGGGAAATCACCGTTTGTTCATACTTTTGTTGTTATTCCAAACTTGTAATAAGAATTTGGGAATTGTAAAATGTTGTAATATTATCTTGACTTAGATTAGTACTTGTAATCTGTAGTAAGACCTCAGTATTTTATGTTTTAAATTATGGTATTTTGGTTGTATTGGTGTTGGAATTAGTTTGGAAACCCTTGGTGTGATTCCTGCAGAATGCACAGTAAACTGCTAAGAATCAGTCGACTGATCCTCGGTACAGTCGACTGGACCCCTGTGTTCTTGGAACATCTCTTCAGTTTTCGAACAATTCAGTCAACTGAAGGATGGATATCAGTCGACTGGTTTCTGCACAAAAATATGGCATTCTGCATGCATAGTGTTCAGTCGACTAGACAAAGCACCAATCGACTGAGAAATCGAGGCCTTCGAAGTCCTCGACACAGTCGACTAGACAAGGCTGTGGAATTTTTCTTACTTTCTGCTTTTAACCTCCAGTCGACTGGGTCCCCGCCACAGTCGACTAAACCACTGGTTTTCAAAATGAATTCTTTGAAAGTGTTTTAATTGGGAAAAACTTTTTATAACTCTAATTTTAAAGGATTGTACTTATATTTTTCCGCTGCTATTTTTACTATAATGGAATTGAATAAGCATTGGTGGCGTACCACGTGTCCTATTGCCGCGCGTAGCGGGATGGGTCTGACAATCATGCACTTGGAGGAAGAAGTAGAAAAATGAATAAATAGAGAAATAATCTGATTCTTTATCGCCATAGTAAATAGGAGAGAAGATTGAATTTCTTTCTTTTTATTTACAATTTCATGAGAAGAGGAAAAAACAAGAAAAAAGAAAAAAAAAGGGACACAATTTCGAATGAGATCATAAAATAAGTAATGGAAGGAATCCATCGGAATAATTTAACTCTAGTCCCCAAAGAATAATTTAATCCACCATTTTTAGATAGAAATGAAGGTGCTCTTGTCTCATCATTTTTTTGTTTGGGTGCATTATAACCCATAATGTATGTCTTGTTAGGTTGTAATGCAACATTGTAAATAGACACATCCTAAAAAGATGTGTCTATCTCTCTTGAGTAGAAAGAGTAATTCTTTGGTGACAATTTTCATACAACCTCCTAAAAAGATGTGTCTATCTCTCTCCTGTGATGTCACTGAACCCCACAGTGACGCAGGAAAGAGATAGACATATCTTTTAGGAGGTTGTATGAAAGTTGTCACCAAAGAATTACCCGAGTAGAAATTACTGATTCATTTCTCCGAGAAGTTATATATCATAGAGCAATATTTGGGGTACTAACAAATTTTACTAACACTCACCCCACACTTTATATCTCTCCTAGTGGCACTATAGGGCCCGCAACATTGTAAATAATAAATGATGCTGCTCGTGCTCGAGTAGCAATTACTGATTCATTTCTCCGAGAAGTTATACTCCGTATATCATAGAGTAATATTTGGGATACTAACAAATTTCACTAACACTCACACCCACACTTTCTTAGTGACACTACGGGGCCTGCAGTAGAACCCGCAGTGCCACTAGAAGAGAAATAGAATGTGAGAGTGTGAGTGTGAGTGTTAATGTTAGTGAAATTTGTTAGTACCCTCGTATTGTTGTATATCATAATTCCTTTGATTATGAAACCATCATCCTAATTAGCCGTTACAAGTACAACCGAGTCATATTCGATCGTGAGCCCTAGATCTTTCGGAAGTGAAAATCAAACGATTCAGATCTAAAGATTCCCACAAGAAAAGCATGGGCTATTATGCAGGTAATAATTTTCACTCCCCTATACGTGGCAAGGTTTTGTCAAGAGTGTGTCCAAATCAAAGCCCTTCTCAGTAATTTCGGAAATCTCAATCTTCTTAAACTCGATTTTGGAAATCTAATTCAACTAATCTCTCCATCCTACCGTACATTCCCTCACCATCAACGGTTGTCACACAATCATCCCAATAAACACATTTTATTATTACCTTATATATATATATATATCCATATTTGTATTAGTACAGTATTACAGTACCTTATATATATATATATATATATATGTATTTATATGTATGCGTATTTCAGACAATCCTCTTATATCTGAGTTTCTGAGAGTACTCGAAGCCATCTCTCTCTGTGGTTCGAAATTGTTTCTCTCTATAGTTATCTCCAAATCGTTACAATTCTTGGTAGTGATCGCTCAGCTTCTCTTATTCCTTTCTTGCTCGTACATTCTGTGATCGTAATTTCTTGAAGGAAAAAGTTCGAATTTTTTTACAGTGCTCTTCATCATCGACTTCATCTTCTTCGAAATCTTCGATATATATATATATATATATATTTTTTGTTCATACCATCAACGTCATCGTAATCTATGATTTTGTTGTTCTTGAAATTGATGGTGCTGTAACTCGTTTAATTCGGTTGATCGACTGAGGTGTGGTTTATCTGAATTTGCTGAAAAAGTGAAGAGCTTTGATTGAATTAGGGTTTTGTAGGATGGGAATTGAAGGATGAACGATGCCAGAACTGCGTAGCGGAGTGCGCAGGGGCAGGGCAGCCAAACAGCAGCAGCCTAATCCTAAGCCGATTGAAGGTGAGGCAATTGCGACCAGGACTCGGAGGAGGCGAGCGGCGGCGGCACCACCACCACCATCAATTCACGATCAGCAGATAGATGTGAAGCTTGCTCCTGCGGCGGCGGCGGCTCCAGTGGAGGATCGGAATTTGGAAGAACAACTGCGTTTAGGTGGTGGTGATATAGCTGGCGGATTTCAGAGGGAGGAGGTAGTGGAAAAGCTGATGGATGATCATGGCAGCGCCGACAAGGCTCATGCTGGTGAAGATGAAGGAAGTACCGCTCCGATACCTGAAAGGGTGAGACTTTTTATATACATTTGTGTATACCTAAATATTTTGGTGATTTATCCGTTGATATTTAATGTTGCATTGCATGTTATTTTTGTGTCCGATTGGTCAATTGAATGGATAGTTTTTTACGGGAATTTGAAAGGTACTAAACTTTACTTTGTCATGGGCTTCATGTCGTAGTTGTGTAGTACATGGAAGGAGGAAATGAGGGAACCTCATAAAATTTTGTTCGTGTGTGTGCCTCGTGTATGCTGTAAATTTGGTTTGGAATTGGAAATTAGTGCTGCATAACTTTGTATAGTGCATGGTCGTGTTCTTATGGTCCTGGAAAAATGGACCAAATGGTGACCGGAAGGAGTCAGTCACCGTCATTGGTGCAAAATCTATGTTATTGGGTTTACTTCAGAAGTTCAATCGTGCATTTTGACCGTTATTTTAGTTACTTCTTGGCTTATTTTCTTTTGCTGCACGTCTTCATGCACTTCGAGTGTTAGTATAGTTACTTCTTGGCTTATTTGCTTTGGCCACACTTGTATTGTGTTACCTCTATAGAAAGAAAACTATAGCAAGATCATGGAAGTTTCCAACTATTACTGTTCGATATGGCTATATATGCACATGCATTTATACACACGTGGGCCAATCATGTTAGGGCTGAATGTTACCTTTAAATGCATTTGCGGGATCTTCGGAGTTGTCCTTTTTAGTGAACCGTTACGGAATTAATGCATGGGAGAATGAAGTGTGTTGATGACCGTGGTATCCTTTCCTAGTTTTGGATATTTGTTATCAAGAGGTGGCATTCATACTAACAATCTTGCCATTTGTTATATTTCTTTTACTATTGTTTAGATGGCAACGTCTTGTTAAAGAAAAAGAGAACTAATTATTGGTATAGAGCGCCGATGAAAAACACTATATTGGAGCAAAGCATTTTGCCATTTTCTATCGTGTTATATTAGGTCTTGCCACTAGGTGTACATAGTTTTTTTTGGTCATAAGTCATAACTAGGTGTACATAGTGAGAACGTGTACGCACTTTGTTTATGTAAGCAGTCATACTGTAGTACTAGTAATTGTATACTAGTAGTCCCTTTTACTTTGGTTAGTTTCGATGTGCGTAGTGTAATATGAGGAATTGTTTGCATAGTCATCTATGCATTTTGCGACTGCATAATGTCTGCATTTAATTTGAACCATATTGATGCATGTGCAAGCATAATTCTTGTTAATCTTTGAAATTTTTTTTGGCCTTGGGGCACCTATGAAGTCATGTGAATGGTGAGAGGATCAAACGATCATTGATGTGATATGCACGCTAAATAACAAGAAACATTTTCACTCCCTTATGATAATTTAACGATCAAATTTCATCTCCCTGCACCCAAAAAAGGTTTTCTTTTGGAGTGTAGCAAATAAAAGAACCTACATAACTAGGTTACATATTGTTGGATTCTTTTTCATGCCCCATTCCTATATAAGGAATTCTCACAACTATATGGATAACTTGTGCATTTATAGTATTGTAGTTCTCGTTATTCATCTTTGGATAAGATGGAAACTATTTTTGTTAGCATCAAAGTTTACTTATGAGGTGATGAAGCCCTTCCCTGAGTAAAGGACTAATGGCCATCCTCTTACCTTCCCTCTCTTCTCCTAAGAGCTAGGGGAAAAGTCCACTCTGTCTCATACTTCCTCCCACGAAGGTCACGAAGGTGGGAGGAAGATGTGTCTATGTTGATCTTCGACGTAAGCATCAAAATTACTACATGGACTTCATTTTTCAAGTATAGAACGATCGATTAATTCCAATGTTAGTTGTAATGATGCACTAGTACTTGTTCTATTTTGACCGTTGGTGGTTTTGCATTGTGGAACATGTGGCCTCATGTGTGTATGCAAGGGATTTGACTGTTAGTATATTTTTCGCTTGGTTTCCTTGTGAACAATTATCATCAAGAATCTTTCTTACCAGAAAACGTTAATTCTCTATTGACCCTTAATTTGGTACTCTCATACCAAAAGTGAAACACTTTTTGTTCCATGATGCTAATTTTGTGACCCAAAAACTTATTTATTTTCCTCAGTCTATAGAAATCATGTGATGTATATAAATAGGTTTCACTTAGTTCAATGCTTTTTAAATATAAATAGGTTGCAAATATTTGTAGGTGTAATAGACAACTTACGCAGTTTAATGGAGGTATGGCCTTTTCCGGTTTTTGTCCTTCATCTGAGCCTAACGTACTATTTTCTTTTTACTTATTCACCTACCATAATGATACCTATTCTGGATAATATAGATTTTTATTTTTTTTATTATTATTTTTTTTTTGTTGTCTTCTGGTTATGAATCTCTATAGCCTGACAACTTTGTTCACTTTCTGAATCCTTGGACATGTTTTGTTGAGATCTCAGTAGTGAGCTCACACACTCTTTTTCGTTGGTGGCTCGGTTGGGGTTGGGGTTGGTGTTGGGGTCTATGTTACCCAGACTCGGGTACGGGTGTCGGGTACAGACTCGGGTACCGGTGTCGGGTTCGTCCAATTTTAAAGATTTTACACTATTTTGAAGGATCGGAAAGAGAAGTACCCTTATCCGGGCGTCGTGTCGGGTACGGGTACTCCATAAATTATAAAGGGTCCGGGTAACATAGGTTGGGGTTGTGGTTGGGGTTGGGATTGGGGTTGGTGTGTTGTCGATGGTTGTTTGAAAGCTGTAATCTTATTATTGTGGGAGAGTATTTGTTTCCTATTTTTAGCAAAAGAAGAATATTAGTTTGCTCTTTTAACTTATTAAGAGCACTACTTAGGGGGAGCCGGACCATTGGGTTCACGTTCATGTCTAATGACATAAAATCCATCCAATATTCTTAGTCAACGTCAGCAATTTTACGTAAGTTTATGATAGTCTGTGGCACAGTACATGGCCTATGTAAGTCAAGCATATAAAGTCACATTTTTAGATAGAATGGTGTTGATTTGGATGGAGATTACAAAAGATAAAAGCGTGATAGTTGTTATCTTACAGTTGATATAGTCACGCACATCTTAGTTATTGAGCTTCTATTTCAAGTTATTAAAAGTTAACTTAGAACAAAAACTACATAGTTGTCAGCTCCAATACATCAAGTCAAAAAAAAACAAGTAGACTTGCATGTTATTGTGTGTTTGCTATGTCATGCCTCCAATTTGTTTAGGATTGCTTCTTCAGTTCTTTGCATGCCTATATATGCCATGGCGGTCTAATGTCAGTGCTTAGTAGTTTCTTTTTACTGACATTGGGGGTCTCTAATCCTGATATTAACTGCTTGATTATACTTTCAAATGTGTCTAGCTTTACTGTTTACTGCAATTATGTTGGCTTCACTTCTTTTATATCTCAGATATTCCATCAAATGTGCCAAATTTTATTTCCTGGATTCAGCTAAATTGAAGTTGAAATGAAATTTGTTCATTCCCACCCCCCTTTTCGGAACTAATTTTGCGCCATGTCTATCTTACTTATTTGAATTCTTAAATTCCTTTAAGAGATTAGAAAAGTAATTATAAGGTGCCACCCATAGTAATATTACTGTATTGCACTACAAAAAGCTCACATTGTTTCCGTCCTCTAGAGTACTCTCACTTTTTAATCGTGTAAATAGTCATGCTTTTTGTTGTCAAACCAGCACCGTGCAATGGTTTGGTTTGAATCATCACCAGATCCAGCTCCCTTTACTGCTCTTCTCCCACGTCATTCTTCAAACCTTCGCCTACTAGTGTTTAGAAACTTCTTTTCTAAGAATTGAATATCTAGGCTATGGTTTGTTTGGATTGCTTTTGATACTTTAATGACTTAAAACTGATAAAGTTGTTTGTCTGTAATATATAAATTGGTTATCTGCTTATCCAAAAAAAAAAAAAAAAACCACCTGTTTCTAATCAGAGTGGAAGTGACGTTATAATAACTTCTGCTCCCACACCATTATCTTCTTCCAATACCCTTCCTTTGGTCTCCTCCTACTTTATTCCTCAAAACTCCGCTATGCCAAGTTCTCTTATAGAAGTTTATGGTTTGATTAACGATTTTGGCTGATTTAATGATTAAAAAGAGATCATAGTCAGTTTTCTGTTTGTGTGCCTCAGTTTGGATAATGGAGTGAAGTTAAATAATCGGTTTGTGTTTGTGTGCCTCAGTTTGGATAACTGAGTGAAACTAAATATTTGTTGATGGATATGCAGTTAACTGTTGTTAGGCTGCTGCATATTCTTTGAAAAAGATCAACCTTAGGGCTAAGAATCTGAAAGATAAAATAAAATTATGCATTAATTAAAGGGTTAATTACACTTTACCCCCCGTGGTTTGGCTCGATGTCACTTTACCCCCCAATGGTTTAAAAGTGACCACTTACTCCCCCCCCCCTGTGCTTTCGGGTAAAGTGTCACCGCTAAAATTAGTATTAAGTTGACACTTTATCTCGAAAGCACGGGGGGTTAAAGAGTCATCGGGCCAAACCATAGGGGGTAAAGTGTCATCAGACCAAACCACAGGGGGTACAGTGGTCACTAATTTTAGTGGTGACACTTTATCCGAAAGCACAAGGGGGTTAAGTGGTCACTTTTAAACCATAGGGGTAAAGTGATATCGAGCCAAACCACAAGGGGGTAAAGTGTAATTAACCCTTAATTAAACATGATCTTCCATCCATTCACTTGAGGCATTACTAGCTTTTAATCATTCATATAATTCCCACGTTCGGTTTAAAATAATTAAAATGGAATATGACCTCGCTTCAAATTTTTTAATGTCACTGGTGTAGTAACGTTTTCTTATACTTATTTTCATAGCAAACGTGATGCTGACTAAGAATAGCTTATTCTATCCAAGTTCTTTTTGTATATTAATTTATTTGCTAATATCAGCAAAACATGCTTAGATATGTATATTCGTGTGTATTTTGACATTATTCTGTTTGAATTTTGTTTCCTTTTTTCTTTCTTTCTTTCTTCTCTCGCTCCCCACCCCCCCCCCCCCCCCCCCCCCCCCCCCCCCCCTTCCGCTCTTTATTGAGTAATTATTATCTCCAATGATTGTTGATTTGCTGGAGCATGCGCATATGGCACATATTTATGTTGTGTGTTTTTGGACAATACACTTAGGATGATAATTTGGAAGGCATTGAAGTAATATTTCATTTCTTTTAGCCGCTTCTGCATGATGAGTGATTGTATTATTGGGTTGGAATTTTGGAGTTTACTGTCTAGTTGCATGTTGACCTACGAGTAATGCTGAGAAAGACAAGAGTGAGCAGCCGAGCACACATGTTTCACATTCAATGAGATTTCGAGCTCAGGGATAGTAAGAATTTTGATCTCGTTGAATGAGTAAGGGCCACCAGTGGCAGTTTGTTAAACAATCTAGTGTTCCATGGTTACAGGAATTGAGATGTTATTGTAATGAACTTCAATATTTGTGATTTGATACATCATATGGCATATGGAGTTTTATTTCTGCTTTTCTTCTACTATCCTTATGTGGAAATGGAAATCTGTAATATGGGAATTTTGCATTAGCCAGTTACTTTTTAATTGCATGTGAATCGAGCATGCATTTTTTTTTTTGGAGGTTGGTTACCCCTTGGAAATACTATGGGGGTTGCAGTGACACTGGGGCCAGACTTCGGAGTTGTTTCTTTATGATTTGTGAATCATGCAACTATTAATGAGAAAAGCTAGTCTGACAGCATATTGTTTTGGGGAGATGGAGTTTGGAATTGTAAACGTCATTAGCCAAATTTGGATTCTTTAGCGTTTGTATAGATCAAGAAAATTAGGCAATTTGCCGTCCTAATAGCAAACCTTTGTGCTAGTTGGACTTGTCAATGTAATGCTTAGTTGGAAAATAATGGATGATCTGTATAATTTTCGTTTTGGCTCTTAAAAATTGATATCTTACATTTTTGGCTTGACTAAATCCTTGTGAAATACTTTGAATTAGCTGTTCTATCAGCGTTGTGCTATGCTTTCTACATTTTGTGGTAACAGGAATTAAGGCTGTTAGTGAAATTAAAATAATATGAGTTATTCCTTACAGGTTCAAGTTGGTGGGTCTCCCATATACAGAATAGAAAGAAAACTTGGCAAGGGTGGTTTTGGACAAGTGTATGTAGGTCGACGTGTTTCTGGTGGTAACATCAATGATAGAACTGGCCCCGGAGCTGCAGCGGTATGTAGTATATATATCACAACAATGTTCAGTATGTAGTGTATATCTAAATATTGTTTGATCATCGAGTTTGGCAGCTTTGGCCACTTCTTTTTGTTATTCTTTAGTAAATAACAACATGGTCATGGCCTGTGCATTTTAGGTTGCCCTCAAGTTTGAGCATCGAAGTAGCAAAGGATGTAACTATTGACCTCCTTATGAGTGGCAAGTTTATAAGTGAGTAAGGATTTTTTTTCTTTCTTTTTTTCTTTTTTCCATTCTCCTAACTTTGGCTTTAGTTGTACGGATTTTAACTAATTTTTGTTGTGTCATACTTACAGTACTCTAGGTGGTAGCCATGGCGTACCGCGAGTACACTATAAAGGTCGTCAAGGTGACTATTATGTCATGGTACGTCATCGTCATTTCTCTTTGCTAGTTCTGATATTTGTCAATTATAGATTTTGCATTCTCTATCTGCCTCTTCTGGTTTCAGGTTTTTTGCTGTGTAACATACGACTTTGATGTCCACAGGTTATGGATATGCTGGGACCAAGCTTGTGGGATGTTTGGAATAATAACTCTCACACGTGTGTATAATGAAATTTTGACTTAACAAATTTCTTATATCCTTTTAGCTTTTTATTGATCTCTTATTTCATTTATTTCCTTTATTTGATTAAAGTTTTCCCCTAAATTCCAGGATGTCCATTGAAATGGTAGCATGCATTGCCATTGAAGCAATATCTATATTGGAGAAGATGCACACTAAAGGGTAAGGTCTTTGTTAAAGATGTTTTCCTTTTCATGTTCTTTTGTGTCCTTCTGTTAGTAGAGCATTCATAGGTGATTTCATAGGCTAACGCGTTTGATGTGTGAATGGGTGGAATACCTGAATCTACTCTTTCTTGTTCTCATTTGGCTTCATTTGTCCAACTAGAACTAAATTTGCTGTCTGGGTAGCTTATTTTCTTTTTGATATCTTAATGTAATACATAATATAACAAGACTCTTTGTTGTTTACATTTGTATCTATGCTATGAATGGGGACTGTGAATTATTTGTGTTTTTTAAAATAACACTCGCAAGATTTTTCACAGGTATGTCCACGGGGATGTAAAGCCCGAGAATTTTCTGCTTGGTCCTCCTGGGACTTCTGATGAGAAGAAACTGTTTTTAGTTGATCTTGGATTAGGTAATTTGTTGATCACATTCTTCTCAACCGTAATCCATTATGTCAATGTCAAGAATGTAATCATATTTGTTTGCTGTTTGGGCTATTAGCTACTAGATGGCGAGATGTCTCAACTGGTCTTCATGTGGAATATGACCAGAGGCCAGATGTTTTCAGGTACAGTTACTGATTGTATAGTGGTATGTATTAAGATATTTGTTTAGGCTATGTTTGGTTTGCTGATTAAGAGAAGGAAAAGTAAAAGGTCAGGAAAACAAGGACTGCTAGCTCCCTTGTGTTTTCCTCCATGATTAAGTAACAAAAAAAAATCAAAATTTTCAACAAGTAATTGCAACTAAGAAAACCAGAGGGTAGTGAGACTCAGAAAATTAAACTTTTTGAATTTATTTCTCACCATATTTTATGGTCTTTCCTATTTTCCTCATCAACCAAACAAAGAAAAGTGTTTTCCTTTGCTTTCCCTCAATAAATCCATGAACCAAACAGAGCCTTAGTTTTTCATACCTGTGGCTTTCCTTATTTGCCTCAGTAGCACATTGTTATTTCTTGGCTAATTAGCATTGTGGCTGGCAGGGGAACAGTGCGCTACGCTAGTGTTCATGCTCATTTAGGAAGAACTGGCAGTAGGAGAGATGATCTAGAATCTCTTGCATACACACTAATTTTCCTTCTCCGTGGTCGTCTTCTTTGGCAAGGATACCAGGTTGGCCATTTTCTGAATTATAATCAATAATTTTTTATATTACACTATCATGGATTATATTTTGACATGCTGTTGCTTTACATAGGGTGAGAACAAAGGGTTCCTTGTTTGCAAGAAGAAGATGGCAACATCTCCAGAAGCCATGTGTTCATTCTGTCCACAGCCCTTTAGATTGTTCGTTGAGTATGTTGTGAACTTGAAGTTTGATGAGGAACCTAATTATGCTAAATATATTTCCCTCTTTGATGGGATAATAGGGCCAAATCCAGATATCAGGCCAATTAACACTGATGGTGCACAAAAGGTAATCATGATATTCTTGGTAATCTTGTAAATGGCTAATTATATATAATTGAGTAGTGCATCTAATATCTATTTTACGCATATGAAGCTTATTTATCAGGTTGGTCATAAGAGAGGCCGCCTGATTTTGGAGGATGAGGAAGATGAACAACCCAAGAAGAAGGTTCGTATGGGGATGCCTGCAACTCAATGGATTAGCGTTTACAATGCTCGTAGACCTATGAAGCAAAGGTAAATTTTTTTTACCCCAGTTCTGGCTCGTGCTCTATCCTGGTCAAGTGAAATAGATAGAGTTCTCAAGGCAATGTTTTATGTTAATAAGGAAATGCTTAGCGTTGAAAGCTTATCTGAAGACCTCTCTCACATTAGGTGCAGGTTCTATGAGGGCGAGTTGAGAGAGGTTTCTGCAGCCCCCTTTTCTTTTTGACTACAAAATACTCCCTCCATCCCATTTTATGTGTCCATCTTTTCTTTTTGGGATGTCCCAAAATTGTTGTCCACTTTTCTAAATTAGTATGCAAATTTTACTTAGTTTCCTAAACTACCCTTCCTTGCAATCAACACCAAAACAAAATAAAAAAAGGAAGTGCAATGATTATGGGCAATTGTGGAAAGTAGGTGTAGATTCTTTTTGTCCCCTTAAATAGTTGGATTCCCCAAGATGGACACATAAAATGGGACGGAGGTAGTAACAAAAAGAAAAAAGAAGAAGGTTTTGACTGCTACTCATGGAATGAATAGTGAATATTACGGCACTTGAGTGCTACTTTGCTTTTCTAAGGCTCTAAAACTAGAGAACATAAAGTTGGCCTTTGATAGTAGACTTTTGTGAATGTCAAAACAGTTTATTAATTATCTATGTTTTGAAAAACATTAATGTGCTTGTATAGCTTTCTATTAAAAAAAAAAAATCAAAAAATTAAATTTTGTTGCCAGATATTGTTATGAAATATCAGAAATTAGCACCACATTATACTAAATGATTTAAAAGTTAAAATGTTTGCAGTGTGTTGATGAAAATTCCATTTTGCTTTTGTTTTATGTTTGGCGCTCTGCATGCATCCCGGTATAGGAAAGAAATTAGGGGATAGCTCCTGCCTTCGCTCCATGCGACTAACCTCTATTTATATTTTTATACCAGCCTTTCTTCTAGTGTTCTGTTCTATATTAAATAGAGTAGGCTACTATAATGTGGTAAAGATGATTATGTGTTGCTATGCTGCTGCAGGTATCACTATAATGTCGCTGACATGAGGCTTGCCCAACACATTGATAAAGGAACTGAAGATGGCTTATTTATTAGTAGTGTAGCTTGTTGTCAAAATTTGTGGGCCCGCATCATGGATGCAGGAACAGGTTTCACTGCACAAGCCTATGAACTATCGCCTTTTTTTCTTCACAAGGTGCATAGAGTATTATAATTCAATCGAAATCAACTATTTCCCATTAGTTTTTTTATTTTCATTCTTGAATGATATTTATACTTAACCTCAAATTCAATTTCTATCTTTTCTTGGGTTGACAAAGCTGATGTGTTTTATCTTGGAATTTTTCTGAAGGAATGGATAGTGGAGCAGTGGGAAAAGAATTATTATATCAGCGCATTAGCTGGATCAGCAAGTGGGAGCTCATTAGTAGTGATGTCGAAAGGTTGGTTTAGATGTTTCATCAATAGATTTTTCTGGCTAGTGTTGTAATAGGCCTGGCAAATGGGCGGGCTTGGGCGGGTTCGGGCCGGGCTAAAAACGGGCCGGGCTCAACTAAGGATTGTGCATATAAAACTGGGCCGGGCCGGGCTTGCAGACCCATTAACCACGACACTGACCTAGACCCATTTTCAGTTTTTCCTTCTTCTTCTAAGGGTTTGTTTGGAAAACTACAAATGCTAGCAACAGAGATTGGCCAAAAACGAAAAGGAACCAAAAAAAAAAAAAAATTAGGATGCAAACAAACTTAGAAAATAAAGCAAAGCAAAAATAAATGGAAGAGAACACTGAAAAATTGCAGAGAGATAGAGGGAAAAAATTTTTAGCTCTCTCCTATTTCACGTTCCTTAAATTTAGGATGCAAAGCAAAAATAAAATATTTGAACCAAAATCTGGAGAGAGAGAGAGAGAGAGAGAGAGAGAGAGAGAGAGGTAAAAAAGTGCCCAGGAAAAGAGAAGTTTGTAGAAAGAGAATGGGATGGAAAGAAACCAAAAAAAAAAAAAAAAACTAAAATGGAAGAATCAAGAGAGAGAGAACTCTAACTATTTGTTGTGGGTGAAGAGAAACAAAACAGCACCAAGTCCTCCACTTTTTCTCTGTGGTGGCTGAAGATAAGCACAAGTATGACAGACCATTAGTTGTGAATTAGGTTTCATCGGTTATATATCATCATGGGTTTTAAACGGGCTCATTTCGGGCCCGCTCAAAATCATTTAATAAAAGAACACTGCATTAATAGGCCCGTTTGTTAAAATAGTCAAAGCCCGACTATGATATTTTCGGGTTTGTACGGGCTGACTTTTCAAACGGGCTGGGATTTGCCAGGCCTAGTTGTATACAAGTTTTCCTTGACTTAAAGCAATTGTGTATATATACAGGTACACAGTATTTGCAGCAATCCTACAAAGTAAGCGATTCATTTCCTTTTAAATGGATAAACAAGAAATGGAGGGAGGGTTTCTCCGTTACCTCCATGGCCACATCCGGGAGTAGATGGGGAATTGTTATGTCTCGTGGTGCCGGATTTTCAGATCAGGTTTTTTGATATTACAGCATTTAACAAAATTTTATACCAATATGGCAATTTGTTCTCTTCTACCAAGGCGTTATCTCGGGCTGACTTTGTTTATAATTTTAGGTCGTTGAACTGGATTTTCTTTACCCTAGTGAAGGCATTCATCGGCGTTGGGATTTTGGTTATCGTATTACCGCCACTGCAGCAACTTCCGACCAGGCCGCTTTTATTCTTAGCGTGCCAAGGAGAAAGCCAGCAGATGAAACGCAGGAAACTTTACGTACTTCTGCCTTTCCTAGTCCACATGTTAAGGTAAAATGTTATGCATACAATACATATATATACACAACACATAATATCTGCTGCTACAATATGTATTTACTTGTCATTTTGGGATGGTCTTTGCAGGAGAAGTGGGCGAAAAATCTTTATCTTGCCTCTGTTTGCTATGGTCGGACAGTTTCATAAGATGCAAAAACTCTGAAGCCATCCAAAGTCTGGGGGCTTTAAACCCAAGGCTAGAGAAGTTTTGTTAACTTGAATTGATTCTTGTCATGGTAAAGAAGCTAAAATAGGGCATTATGTTGTCTGTTAGTTGTTGAGTTATTCTCTCTTAATGGTGTCCATTATCAACCAGTTCCCTTAATGATGATGGGTCTCTTTACTTCTATTGCTATATTAAGTTTGTATAGTCTTGAATAATTGATCAATAAGTACTTGCTTGAGGGCTTATAGCTGTCCTATGCCCATATTAAAATTTTAGATTGTCCTTTTTTTTTTTTTTTTTTTCATTCTGGGAATCTGCATTTATTCTCTCTTAATGGTGTCCATTATCAACCAGTTCCCTTAATGATGATGGGTCTCTTTACTTCTATTGCTATATTAAGTTTGTATAGTCTCGAACAATTGATCAATAAGTACTTGCTTGAGGGCTTATAGCTGTCCTAGCCCATATTAAAATTTTAGATTGCCATTTTTTCTTCTTTTTCTCATTCTGGGAATCTGGATCTGTAGCTGATTCCCTCTCCTCCCCAAACACTATTGCATATACCACAACTTGTTTTGTTTTTCTCGAGTTAAATGGTACGTTGGTATTTATTTATACCGATAATTTTATGTCTGCTCCAGTTGCTTTGTGTGTGGGTAATAGAGTCAGAAATCGATCGGTGTTTGTATTCTCTATAGTTTTTCCCATTGTTTGCTGCAAATGTTGGCCGTTGGTTTTATCAAATCTCGTGTATGTTACCTGAAAAGCAACTAATATTATGGAAAATGCAATTTCAAATTGTTATAGACGAGTGCAGGCTTTGCATTTGTAGAGTTTTATGTGTTTTTCTTGGGAAGTAACTTTCAACCTGAGCCACTCTTGTGTGCCGTCTTCTTTCTTTGGGTAGCCTTTACCATCTACTAGTTTGAAGTTGTCCTGGATTCCGGATCTCTTTACAGGGCGGTTCTTATGGCGCGGTGGTGGATTCCTTGTGCAGCTGGCAGAGTGTTTTCTGTTGTCGTTTATGCTCCCTTATCTATTGTATTTTTGGTTGTTTTGCTTTTGCTTGTTCTTTTATTTATTTTTCTTGCTTGTTTGGTTTTTTTTGTAAGGTTTGATTTTTATTAATGAAATTTTAGTTTTTGAGCAAAATATATATATATATATATATACTAGTAATGCAACACGTTATCAAAGATAGTTTTTTTTTTTTTTTTTTTGGGAATTGCAACTACTATGAGTAAAAATAAAAGTATTAACTCATAAGTAAGTTGATTGAAACAGTGTAATGGACCAAAAATCAAGGCAATTGGAATGATAAGAAGGAGAAATAAAAAGTACAATTGATAAATGTATAGAACCCTGAGAATGATTTGTAATGAGATCATCGCAATGTGCCAAATTTAATATCTTAACTGTCATGATAACTAATAATTATAGTTGATGGAAGGATAATCGAGTGTAAGCAAGAAGAGCGAAATATATTATCCTCACAGAAGAAAGTAATATAAAATACTTATTGATTTTAACTTAAACTTGGAAATATCCCCTAATAAAGGAACTTTAAAGACTATAGCAAAATAAATAAATAAATATATATATAGTCATAAACCTTTAGACTTGTATTCCACTAATTGGCTCTAAGTAGCCAATGGATTCTTTGTCTGTTACCACCTGTATCAGTTGTTTGATAATTATTTTCGCCTTCCGCTATTGAATCGTTAGCAGCTACTCTTCTCTTCTTCCTTGCATCTCTAGTATTCTGAATATAAAGTTCTCTTTCCTCATCACTGAACAACATGTACAGTTTATTTTATTTCTCTGTGATGCCATTTTTTCCCCAAAAGTTTGTGTATAATTCACTAAATAAAAACTAATAAGTTCCAATTATGGATAGGGCTGCACATGGGTTGGGTTTCTACAGAACCAGAACCGACCCGATTATGAATGAGCCCATGTTTTGAGACCCAGACCCGACCCGATGAGGTTTGGACCCGGACCGACCAGACCCAGTTACTTTGGTTCGGGTCGGGTCGGGTCTGGGTCACAACCCATCTTTTTTTTTTTTAAAAATATATACTTTTTCTTATATTTTATTTTGTTATTATTTTTATTTATATTCATTAGTGAATACCTATTCTTCTATGAATAATACATCCATTAAAAAGATTGATGAAGGCGGAGAGTCATGAAAATTAATTCCAACCACTAGAAAGTGAATATAATGTTTTATATATTCATGGATATAATGATGTGCAACCTATAAAAGTTAAAATTAATAAGGTGGTTATGTTTTATATATTCATGGATATAATGAAAAGAAAAATGAGTACTTTGTCACAAAAATAAAGAATTAATTAGCAAAAATAGTTTTGTCTATTGACTGGACCAGACCAGACCCGAACCGACCCAGACCCAACCCGAAATATTTATCTTTTAACTGGACCCGAACCAGACCCGACCCATTTCATTTCAGACCCGACCCAACCCGACCCAATCGGTTCGGGTCGGTTTGGGTCTTCGGGTAACGGGTTTTTTGTGCAGCCCTAAATGGATAGTACCACATGCAGGCATATGCTCATTCATAGTTCATGCAATCCATTTATGTAAATATGTCCAACCACTTTAGTATTAAAAATGTTCTTTTGCCTTGTTTTGTAAAACTAATTCGTAATTGTTAGACTTTAATGGATTAAAGTAATGAAGAAAATAAGTAGACTTAACTACATTTTATTCCCTTCTAGTTTGCTCTTTGTGTCAATTTGGTCCCTGAAGTTTAGAAAGTGTCATTTTAGTCCCTGTAGTTTCATAAGTGTATCATTTTAGTCCCTCAAATACTTTTTGTGACAAATTTTTTACTTTCAGTGACAAAATTATTCGTCGCTAAAGGACTTATTGGACTTATTTGACACACTTGTGAAACTACAGGGACTAACACTACAAGAAAAAACCCTTTTTATGACTTTTTTTTTTATTTTTTATTTTGGGCTAATGACTATTTTAAAAAAAGAGTCATAACAAATACTTTTTTCTAACATATATGACTCTTTTTGCAAATATAGTCATAAGATTGGTAAGTGGTGTTTTATTTACGACAATTTTTTTTATTAGTCATAAATAATAAGATTGTTTATGACAGTTTTTTTTAAAATGGTCATAAATAATAAGATTTTTTATGACAGTTTTTTTGAAAATGGTCATAAATAATAAGATGGTCATAAATAATAAGAGTTTTTATGATAGTTTTTTGAAAATGGTCATAAATAATAAGAGTTTTTATGACAGTTTTTTGAACATGGTCATAAATAATAAGACTTTTATGACTTCATTTTTTGGTAGTCATAAATATTCTTTATTTTTATGACTCTTTTTCTTTGAATTCTAGAATCAAACGTAAGTACTGTTTTGGGAAAAATAGTGAAAAAAAGTCAATATGCTAAGATTTTTAAAGTTAAGATTCTTGACTAGGGAAAGGTCCTCTGTACAAAAAAAATTTGTGAAATTTTACTTGGCATACACGAATATTATGTGAAATTTCACTAAATCTTTACATGAATATTAAGTGAAATTTCACTTAAATCGACATTTGAGAGACTAGTTTTTAAGAAATTACTTTTTGAAATTGGACTATTAACACTTGATAGTTACTTTTAGTGTCACAAATTTAGATTTTATTAAGAATCATATTAGATTTTTCATAACAGTTTTTTGAAAATTATCATAAAAAATAAGATTTTTTATGACATGTTTGTGAAAAGTGTCATATATAATAAGTATTTAGAAAAGTGTCATAAATAACAAGACTTTTATGACTTCATTTTTTGGTAGTCATAAATATTCTTTATTTTTATGACTCTTTTTCTTTGAATTCTAGAATCAAAGTACTGTTTTTTGGGAAAAATAGTGAAAAAGACAATATGTTAAGATTTTTAAAGTTAAGATTCTTGATTAGGGAAATGTGCGCTGTATAAAAATTTTAAATGAAATTTCACTTGGTATACATGTAACACCCCGTATTTTCTTTATATAAATATTCATTTAAAAAAACAAAATAATGAGACAACCTAAATTTTTGTGTATACAACCATGGTTATTTATTTATATGTGTGTATTTATTTTATTCATTAATTATTGTGTGAAAGTTTATAGAGCTAAGTGGTGGAGTTAAGTTGTAAAAACTTAAGTTGAACAAGTCATTGAAAAATTGATGTGTTAATTTTTTTGTAGTGATTATAGGCCCGTGAATGTGTTAATTTGTGTTTTTAACATTTAAATTAAGTACCCGGGTTATGTACACCCATTGGGTCACTCATTTTAGAACTTTAGAATGTATTTCGGGCCCATATAAAGCCTTTTTGTGAGGCCCCTAGACAAAAAAGGGGATTTTTAGCCTTTTGTGTGTTTGTGTTATAATATATGTAGGTGTATCATATATACATACATAATATACCTCCTAGGATTTTGATAACAAAAAGAAAAGAAAAGAGAGACATGAGAAAAATAGAGCAGTCAAGAGAGAGAGAGAGAGAGAGAGAGAGAGAGAGAGAGAGAGAGAGAGAGAGAAGAAGAAGAAGAAGAAGAAGAAGAAGATAATAAGAGAAGAAAAGAGGAACCCCAAATATTGTTTTGCAAATCTTCATCAACATTGAAGTCCTAAATCGGTGAGTTAACTTGTTATTTTCTTTTAATCTCGTTTGATTGAAATTTAAATGGATAGATTATTAAATTAGTATGGTTATGGGTTATGAGATTTATGTTTTTATTTACAATGATTGAAGTTATGATTTGAGATTTATAGATGAGCCTTGGATATACATTTGAGCAATTATTCAATTTTCGGATTTGGGATTTTCACGGATCAGATTTTAGTAGAAAATTCCTAATAAATCATACGTTGCAGTTTTCGTGATTCTATTTGCGTAAGCCTGTAGAAAACGCAATTCTGGACAACTGTCGTCTAATAGTATTTTTCCCAATTCTGCACCGTTTGGGCAGAAAATTCATATTACAGTAGCAGTTTTATGAATGTTAAAATAAGCGTATTTGCTATATCATATTTTTGTGTGATTTCGTGTTCGTTAATATAAATTAATTTATTTGTACATAGAAAGATATGAGTTCTCATGTATAGTTGAGCTTTGTAAAATTATGACTGTGTGATTTTGTGTGGGTTATGAATCTGTGTGAACATGTAGCTGTTAATATAATTTTAACGGAAATTTGAGTTGAGATATATGAATCTCTTATGAAGTAGAGTTTTGTGAAAAACGTGGATGTATGAACGATAGAAAATCCTTAGAGTTCACCACTGCTCCTTATGATTTTAGGCGGCGACTTCGTGGATGACCCGTCCTTGTGTGATTAGACGGCGACTACGTGGATGACCCGTCTATTCATTATTTTAAGCCTTATGCCCGGCTTGTTGGTCTATTTCATGTGTATCCAGACATTGTTTTATTGACGTCAAGAACGTAAGGACTAGCCTTTCGGTGTATACTCAAATCCCAGTGATACCCCATGGGAGTAGGGACCGGAGTGGGAGTTAGTATTACGTTAGGAGACACATGAGATATATGTGTAGGCTGGACCATGGATGGGTGGTCGAGGTGGTGAACATAATGTGTAATAAAATAAAATACTTTGTGGTGTTTTATTCTTGCATTTAGAAGTTGAATTATAATTAATTACCTCTTATTGTGGTTGCATCGTAGAAAGTTGTGGACGCTTAGTCATCGAATTTTCTAATAATTTTTCGTGTTGTAATCGTTGTGTGTGAGAATATTGTCTTGAAGTGACGTTTTATTATCTAATTTTAACTTTTAATATTGTCTTGAAGTGGACTCAAGGCTTTAAATTTCAAAGGGAAAAGAAGGCCAAAACCAATTTGGCAATTCGTAAAGGTAATTAAATCTGAATAAAAACATGGTAGATATAATGGTAGCTGTTTAAATTATACTTAGTATGTTATGGTTAATGTATTCATATAATGTATGTTGCGGTTATTCAATTGTTGCTGGGTATGTTTTCATTGTTTGAAATTTTTGGGAGGTTTCATTTATAGAGGAGACTCTGTCGAAAGTTTTAGAAATTCTAGGTCAACATTCATTCCAAGATAAGTTAGTTTTACCACGACTTGTGATTACAGTAATTTATTATTTGTCTAATATTTGTTATACATTTATTCATAGGGACCAAAGCAACCAGGAAATTATGAATGTGGATACTATATGTTACTTTTCATGAAAGTGATAATGGAGAATCCATCCAAATCTATCAAGATAAAGGTATTATCATAATATTCTTTGTAAATGTGTCGCCAAATTTTCTCTTCTTCTTGTTTTACTTTGATTCATAAATTGTGGAATTTTTTTTTCATATGTGTTGGAGGTGGTGGTGGTGTTGTTGTGGGGAGGGAACACATCCTTAACATCTCATTCTTTCCTGAACTTTTTCAGATGAAAGAGTTGTCTCAAAAAGTGAAATATGAAAGCCACGAGCTAAATGTACTTCAACTTGAGTTCATTGAGTTCATTCAAGAATACATTTAAGTATTGAAAATTTCAACATTTTTTCCTTTTTCCAGGTAATCTATATTTTTACAATTTAAGAAAATTATATACTCGTTATATAGAATCTAATACATTGATTTCATTTTTGTTTCAGTGTTACACAGTTAGACTACATGGAACAAAAATTGCAAATAAGTTGATGTACTAGCGGAGATTGAAGAGTTTAAATAGACACTAATCTTGTTTTTATTTATTTATTTATTTATTTATTTATATTTTTTTTAACAATGTTACATATACATTATTGGTTTGTTGGTTTAATACATACTTAGTGGTTACTGTTACATTTTTCTTGTACATAACTAATTATTAGATTGATTATTGAAAAATTTTGGTTGGAAGGAAGATAATATCTGAATATGGTTCTTGAGTTGATTTGTAACATGCATGTTTTGATGATGTATTTGAATTGTGTAATCTTGATTGTTGGATTATCAACAAAATATTTTTTTTCTTTAAATGTGTTTTATATTATATATGACTGTTTCATAAAAAACAATCATAAATTAGCAATAGTTCTACTAAAGTCATAAATAGTGTCATTATTTATGACTTTTAAAATGTTATTTATGACTGTTTTGAAGATTATTTATGACTATAAAAAGATTATTTATGACTTTTTGAAGGTTATTTATGACTATTTTAAATATTATTTATGACTATTTAAAGGTTATTTATGACTTTTTTTGAAGATTGTTTATGACTTTTTAAATGGTTATTTATGACTAATTTGAAGATTATTTACGACTTTTTAAAGGGTTATTTATGACTTTTTTGAAGATTATTTATGACTTTTTTAAAAGGCTATTTATGACTTTTTTTAAAGATTATTTATGACTTTTTAAAAAGGCTATTTATGACTTTTTTGAAGATTATTTATGACTGTATCAATTAAAAAATAGTCATAAACAATTTGAAAGCACTCATTTTTTATGACTATTTTTTTAGAACTGTTGTAAAAGTAATAATTATTTATGACTTTTTTTAACAAACTCGAACTTATTTATGACTGCAATGTTATGACTTATTTTAAAAGCTTAAAAAAGAGTCATAAATATACATTTATGACTCTTTTTTAAAGTCATAATAAGGGTTTTTTGTTGTAGTGTAAAGTGACACTTTTTAAATTACAAGGATCAAACTGACACAGGTGACAAACTACAAGGGTGTAAAATGTATTTAATCCTAATAAGTATGAAACTTATATATAATGTAATTCTTCATACAATATTTATTTGCAAATACGAAATGTAGAATCATATCACATAATCATAAGAATGCAAATAAAACCTTGTATAATTGTATTGTTAGATCAGGAGTGTTGAACAGAACCTTGTTTTGGTTGTGTGTACATACACAAATACGGAGTAAGAGGTTCATAATTTGCCACTCGTATCGTCTAGTGGTTTTATATAATGTTTTCTTTGTTTTTAAATGTATTGCTTTACATATATATTTGTGACACTAACGTCAGTACAACTTTTGATAGGAAAGCTCTCTGTCCATCGATATCTATGATCTACCTGAAAATGTTTAACTTTACTGATTGATTTAAACCAAATATAAGAAATAACAGTTGACATTTTTACTTTTTTTTTTCTTTTCTGACTGATACTCATATTATAAGTACTAAAGATCAGATAAAAAATAGGAGAAAGAAAACAAAAGGACACTAATTAGTGATATATGACATGTCCTGGGACCAATTTTTTTAAGGGAAAGTTAGAGATATAATCCTTGTCAACTAAAAATTTAACAAAAAGTACCTTCAATATTTGCATTTAATCAAAAGTCCATAATCTTTGACAAAAGGACAAAATTGACATGCACAAACATTTTCCACTTTTTCCCCCACTCCCGGCACCATACTTTTGCAGCCGCTCATACGGTATGAGTACTGTACTGTATGATATTCTAAATTCAAAAAATAATTTGCAACGTTAAACATCCATAACTTTTGACAAACAACTCCATTTTTCTCAAATTTTATATCATTGGAATCGTGTCAACGAGAGCTACAAAACTAATACCATTGTTGATATGTTTTGAGCAAAAAAATCAAAATCTTACATGCCTTGTGTAACTGAAAATTTCACAAAATTATTCTCAACAATTTTGACAATTATTTTGTGAACAAATTTCATAAACTTTGTTTTTTTTTTTTTTCAAAATTTCTTTAAATTCTACAAAACTTTTCTTATGAAAATTGTTTTGTGAAATTTCACAAAACTCTATTTTTTTTTTCAAAATTTCTTCAAATTGAAAAAAAAAATTGCTAAAAACATATCAACATTGGTACTAGTTTTGTAGCTCTCGTTGACATGATTCCAGCGGTATAAAATTTATAAAAAATGGAGTTGTAGATCAAAAGTTATGGAGGGTTAAAGATTTGAATTATTTTTTGAAAAGAGAAATGCTATAGTACAGCCACTCACACGGTGTGAGTGGCTGTGATGTTTGAGCTGCTGCTAAGCCACGCACGCGTGGACTTGTTAAACAAAATTACTGACAATGATGACAAGGACTTTGTACTAAATAGCTAAAAACACGGCCACTTTATACTTTTTGGCACTTTAACTAAGGATTGAAGTCTTATTTTTCAATTTTTTTAAAGCCAATAGATTCTCATCTGGTACAATAATCTATAATATGTAATTTAGATCCAGCTTGGTAGTTCTTTCTGATCTTTAGTTATAATTCATTTGTTAGAACACATTGTGCATTGCTATTACTTTTACACCAATTGATGGGCCAGTATGGTCCATTTTTTTTAGGGTTACTAACTTTTTTTTTGGTACAAAGGAAATGAAGACAAGCTAACTACCCCTAACAAAAGAAACACCTATAGTGTCAGCCAACAAAGGCCAAGCAAGATCATTCGTAGGGTGATCCAAACATACAAAATTATCAGGTTGATTAACCCCAAGGTTAGCCAGAATATCGGCGCAGTGATTGCCTTCCCGCATGGTGTGAAGCATAGTACCCTTGACATCAAACAGTAGGGCCTTGCAGTCGTTGATCAGAACCCTAAGTGGATGGCTTTGGTCATTTCTTAGCAGCAGCTTGTAAGCTACTTCAGAATCAGTTTCAACTTCAATATTGGTCCAGCCTTTGGAGGCAGCCAGCAGCAGTCCTCTTCGAATGCTTTCTAGCTCAGCAAATAGGCTTGTGCAATGGTCGATATGGCCAAAGTATCCCAGTTTCCATTCACCACGATCGCCTCTAAAGCAGCCTCCAATTCCCCCAACACCTGGATTCCCTTCACTTTTTTTTTTTTTTAGGGTTACTAACAAATATCAACTTACAATATTTGACTAAAAACCCGGTAAAGTACTTCGAATACTTCAATGTAGATTTACTAGAGGTAAATTAAGTCAGCTTCAACAATTTTAGCTCAAGTCAGTGAGCAAAGTTATGAAGCAACAATGGAGGAAAAAAAGTAAAAAAAAAAAAAAAAAAAAACCTTTGATGATTATGTTGTTAATTTCTAATCATAGAAGTCTACTAAACCAAAAAATAAAAACGAAAATCAACGTGAATGTGAGATTAATGGATGTCAATTCCTAATCATAGAAGTCGACTGCAAAAATGATAAAATTATTTATTTGCAGACAAATAAACTTCCAAAATGAGGCTACAAATTACCTATTTTTGTAAAGTTTCCAAATCTAATGCGTAAATCTCGAAAAAAAACATGAAATAAAAAAAAATCATCCAAAAAGCCCTAGAATTGAAAAAGTTATCGTCGTTAATACAAACAGATAATATTACTTGTTGTAGACAGATAAAAAAAATTAGAATTTGAGTCCGGAAGAAAAACAAAAGAATAATACGTACATCTATACATGGAGAGATTACTATTCATTCAAATTTTGCAATAGACCTAGAATTCACAATAAGCAATTAAAAAAGCTCAATTCTTGAATGCATTGTAAGATAGTAAATAAATCCAATTTACTAATCTCTAAAACTAAGTAAAAAAATATATAAATACATACTTGCAATTTTAACTCAAGTAAGTGAGCAAAGTTAATGGAGGACAAAAAAATTAAAAAGAAACTTTGGTGGTTACGATGTCAATTCCTAATCATAGAAGTTTACAAATTAAAGAGTGCATTTTGCTCACCCCAAAATTGCTCACCATTTATTCATTTTCCTCTCCCATTGGCTAATGTAATGGGTCCGGTACTTTACACCATTAATCAATTCTCATTTAATACTAGACCCTACTGCATTAACTAACGGGAGAGGAGGGTGAGCAATATTTGGGTGAGTAAAAATGTATTCGAAATTAACCAAACCAAAATAAACATGAATATTTTAATAGATGGGTTCCCAAGAAGGGGAAAAAAAAAAAGAGAATTAATCGTGAATCAACATTCTTATCATGTAGAGTCCTAAGTCTACTGCCAATGGATTGCCAATAGAATTTTTTTTTTTGGCTTTGAACGTGAGCCAATAGAATTAAACATGAGCCAACATTACTTAAAGGAGTACTAATCTATTAGTCCTCTAACTTTATCAAACGTAATTCCAAATTCTCAATGGTATAGGATTCCTTCTGCTCAATCATGATTGATCAAGTAGCAATTGTGAAGGGAAAAAATACTTTAATATTATTATTAAGTTGTAATACTGTAGGACTTTTATGGACGGACCAAAAAAAAATGGCATATTAAATTTAATAAAACTCTGAAAAAAAACACTGAAGCAAAAGTGTACCGATTGATAAAAATTTAAAACACTTAAGGCCATCGGTGCACTTATATATATATATATTATAGATATAGATATATATGGGACAGATCCTATGAGGTCTACTACAGTCTTGTCAGTGGTACAATTTGATATGTCTTAGTGGACTTGTTATTTAGTGTCCACAGAAATATCAACTCAATAAAGGTTGCAACTGTTATAGAAATGATGCGGTATCCATTTAATCAAATTTCTTTATCTATTCATCTGATTCCCTATTTTTTTTAGAAGAATTCATTTCCACATAAGCTCAAAAGTTTTACTGTATTAGAGACGTTACAAATAGTGACATAATATCCCCATTACAACTAAATATTTACTCGTGTTTGATGCGTTTCCCTAGTCCAAAAAAATCTATCAAGAAAAACCAACATTCATCTCATTTTATATTTGAAGTGTCAGAGTAGGAAACATATAAATTCCATTGAAATGCAATTTAAAAAAAAAATACCTAATAGCATTTTCAAGTGCTAGACTTTGGGGTGATTATTTTTACCCAAGTTTGGGTTGCACTGGCCTCGGATAAACACACATTCTATTACGTAGTGGTAGTCAATGCCTAAGTCGGTCCATTTTGATCTTGTATTAGTATTACCCATGCCTTACTTCGGCCTGCAGACCCCAGCCCCCCCATTCATACTACATTCAAATCCAAACCTTGCATTCATGATAGGATATTTCAGGTAGAACTCACCTTTAAAAATCAACTTGCAAGGCGAGCGTGTCCAAAACCTAATGTCTATCTGGCTAATTCCGTACTTATCCAACGTGGAACACTTGACAATTAGTGTTGAAGTATTTATGACTGACTCATGAACATAAAATTTTCTCTTATTCTAACTTCTGTCATAGTAAGTATGGGTGATCACCACAGCCTCATCAATTTCTCAAGACTTTTTCTCATTACTTTTACAAGGCCAATAGAGTACTGTACTAAGCAGATTGAGTTGATGTTTCATCATTGCTTGTCCCAAATGTTTACTTGAAATTGAATACTCTAAAATACTAGTACTAACAATTAACCATTGGATCGTCTTCTGTTCTTTTGGCATGACCAAGATTAATATTGAACATGCATTGATATAGTACAGTATCATGATACCTTGTTCTTTACCCCCTTCACCATATAAAAAAAAAAAAAATAAAAAAAAAAAAATAAAATAAAATAAAATGAAACAATAATTTATGACTTGAAAAGTTGTGAGCAACATCAACATGTGCTTTTCCAAACTTTGAACTCTTCAAAACTTCTTATAGATATAAACCAAAAATTGATAGGCAAGGATAAAATATACAGCCATTAAGGCTTGTTGGCCAAGTGAAAGAGTCTTTCCCTTATCTATTTTGAAGCTTTTGGTGATGTTTGGAGGAGAATATAGGAAAGCCATGGATATACAGTCCTCATCTTCACCTTTAAAGATTGGTCTTCCTATCACATGCTTGTACTGCCCACCACTCCATGCCTGTGAGTGGGGAAAAAAAATTAAAACAGAAAAATGTATGGGTTGTAAAGATGGAATATTAATCAGTGTTTAAACAAAGTGAGATATGGTACATGATTGTCATCATTTTCTCCATTATCCCAATTAGATTAATTCTTTTGAAATGAGTAGAGCCCCTCCACATGAGATTCATACAGAAGGAAAAGAAAATTAGAAAGATAAAATAAAAGAAAAAGGATTCAGAAGTGTACTAGATCGAATAATTTTTTATTCCAAGGTTATTGTTGCTTGACAATCACTTTCTTGGTTTGAGCGGCAAGTCTCTGTTTACTGAGGAAAAAGAATTATTATTATTATTATTATTTTTGCTAATTGCATTCCCTTTTTGAGCATATTTATTGAGAAAAGTCCGAGGGAAGGAAATCTAATTGGCAATTGACTCGGGAAGGAACTATTGCTACTCCGAGCCAAAAATGAGTGGCTTAATACTCCTAGTGTTTTCCCATATATATATATTAGAACAAATTAGAAACTAATTTTTCTTTGAACATAGTAAACGATCAAAAAAAATTAGAGTGTTAAATACATTTTGCCCCTCCTATGGTTAGGCCTGTTTTTACTTTAGCTACTTGTGCTTTAAAAGTGGACACTTAAACTCTATGGTTTAGGATTAAAGTAGAATTTATTAAGATTTTCCTCATAACTGATGAAAATTTTAAAATTGGCCAAGAGTACTAACACTTAACCCTCTTTGTGAGGTTTATTTTGGAGTTAATCCCCTATGTGAGAATAATGCTTCCAATTTAACCCACCTATTAGGGGCTAATTTTTAACACTAATCACATTTGGGTCTAATTTTGAGATTAACTGTCTATGTTGGGTTAATTTTAACACTTAACTCCCCTATGTGGGGCTCATTTTAACACTTAATCCCCACGTGAGCCTATTTTGAGAGAAATCTTGATAGGTTCACTTTAATTCAAAGCCATAAGGGGGTTAAGTGTCGACTTTTGAACCACATGAGAAAAGTGAAAATGGATCTAACCACATTGGATAAAATGTAATTAACCCAAATAAAAAAGAAAGAAAGGTAATTGAAATGTAAAAAAGAATTGAATCTCTTTATTTTTTCCTATACTGCACTATTTTCTTCTGTAACTTACTAACTAAACAACAAAAAATACTTTCTTTCATGTTTTTTTTTTTGCTTGCCTTTTTCCACCCACTGTCCCACAAATCCCTGAAGCAAGCATTTATTAAGGAAAACCCTGAAGAAAAAAACAAAATAGAAAATGAAGTAGTATTTGTAAATTTCTTCTCTATTTGCTAGTATTATATATGAAAAGATCAACTTCTGGTTTCTCTATTTGTTACTATTAAATTTGAAAAGATCTAACTCCTAGTAATTTAGTTTTAGAGGACCAGTTTTCCTTCTGGCTTTCTTTCACATCTCTAGGCATTACCTGTATTTGATCTCCAATGGTGATCACAAGGGCATCTTTGTCAGGACAGAAAGATACCCAACCTTTCTTGGAGTAAACATGAAACTCTGAAGATCCATTGCATACATGCAAACACAAAGCATGAGAGTAATCTGAACCCTTTATCAGCGTTCTAATCACATCATATCTGAATGAGCTGACCCACCCATCCTCAGAAGTACTTGGGGAATGCCTATAGATATAACAGATTGACCCATCAGACTCTCTAATTCCTTTTCCCATACCTTTCTCTGATGTTAATCTAATTATATGACTATTTTCCTGAAGCACTTGAAGAACTTTTCCAGTTACATTCTCTATGTCTGACAACAGCATTTCCATTTTCTCTCTGCCAAAACAACAAAAAAGAAAAAAAAACATGGAATTAAAAATTTTTGTGTCACACAATTATTGAATCTTTTTACTAGTAATAATGTATCATCATACACATTGGGCATTGTGATTCGCGGCCACAAATCGATAAACACAACAAAATGTGGGTGTTTTAAAAAAAAAAAAAAATCACTTTTGAATCTTTTTAAGTACATAAGTAATTGTACCTAAATCTTTTTTTTATATAGAAATACTAGAATAGGGCCACACACTCCGTGTGTGTGTGTGCCGGTTTGTTTTTTAGACATTTTTTTTAGCCATCTGTTTTAGGCAAATTTTCCCATTTGTTGAAGCAAATTTTTTTTTTTTTTTTTCCAATTGGTTGGACATTTTAATACTCTTCTAATACTTTTAAAAAAGGTATACTGTAATGATTTAACTAAACTTAGAAAATAATATTGGTACCCCTCTATTTTCATTTATATTAGTATAGACATCAGTAATGTCAAATTAATTCTTTCTTTGAAGCAAATGAAGTAAAGCAAATAACAAACTGTAGGAGCAAATATAGCACAAAATTATGGGATTGTATTATATTCCACATTACACAGTAGGAAATATAGTTAATAGTACAAAATAGTGGGAGACTATGGTTAGAGAAGAATACATGGAAAATCGGTCGCACATGGAAAAATCATAAGAAGTTAGGCTGATATATGTAGCACCAAGCGGGATTGTTAGTAACAACTTGGGATTAAGCATATTAAGGGCCAATGCGATAGGTCCGTTAAGTTGTTAGACCAGTGGATGGGATCTTACAAATAATTCAAGATGAGTCTAGCAATACTATTAAGGCCTCGTTTGTTTCGCAGGATTAAGTGTCGGATAGGGGAGGATATGACTATTAGTTAATTTTTAATTCAATAGTCCGGTGTTTGGTTCGGCCACCTTGCACCGGACTATTAGTCCTTTTGAACTAAATAGTCCCCCAAATGGGCCACTTATTTATCTCATGGGGGGCGTATTAATAGTCCCTCAAATAGTGAAGGAGAGAAGTAATCCCCCTAATCCTGTCCAGCGAAACAAATGTGGCCTAAGAGTGATGCATGTTGGGACAAAATCTTATACATTGTCCCCCATTCAATCACTACTGAGAATTATTTCAAATATACGGAAAACTTTCTAACATTTGTGAAATACTACTCCTACACAATATGGATTTAGAAGTTGTTCTAAATTGAGCAATTTCCATTACCATTGAAATCAAATTTCTTGATGAACTGGGGGGATGTATTAAATGGCCAAAAATCTTGGCAACATATACTCACAATTTCGAGTATTTAATCCAGAACTCGAATTAATTTATTTTATTTTTTATTTTTAACTCTCATAAAACCATAGTTAATTAACGTAAATTATAATGATGGTCAAAAAGAGGAATTACCAACAAAAAAAAAAAAGAGTTAAATTTTATTTTACCGGAAATTTGAATATCCGAGGGGCCAAATTCCCTCCATTTCCAACTTGAAATTAGCGTCTCTGCACCAAACAAACTCTTCAGTCATTTCACTTTCCTCTTTCCCATCATGACTATGAGCCACCTCCTCAAACCCATAAGCCCTCTCCGGCGACCGCGACACCATTGCCTTCTTCTCCGGCGCTATACTGAAAATCTCCGCACCAACTGTTCTAATCAGGTCGCTCGGAATTCCATGGTTAACGAGCTGAAAGCAACCAATTCCACCAATCGAATCGAGAATTTTGGCAATCAAAATCGAATCGTCGTTTTTGGATAACATTAACGATTGGTAGTCGATTTTCGGAGGGTTTTGGATCGATTTTTGGCGAGGGAAGGCTCGATCGGGAAGGATGAGTTCAGGGACCCGGAGTGAGTGGTCGAGGAATTCTGTCAGGACTTCGTTGTTTGCGAAGGACGAACGGCGACCGGAGGCTACCGGAGACGGAGGCGGAGCACGGAAATCGACGGGGTTTCCGGGCAATGATTCAGGAGAATTCGCCATTGTGATGATCTTACTTGGCGGTGCTCTCTGTGCTTTTTTGCTCTACACACTAAACTTGTAGTAATAACAGGTACGCACTCTCTCTCTAACTTTCTCTCTCTCTCTCTCAAAAAAAAAGAAAAGAAAAGAAAAAGGGGGCAGCAATGATGGCATGTCTTGGTGGTGTCCTACATTGCCGGAATCATTGCTTGTCCCAAATGTTTAATTGAGTTGATGTACTAAGCAGATTGAGTTGATGTTTCATCATTGCTTGTCCCAAATGTTTAATTGAAATTGAATACTCTAAAATACTAGTACTAACAATTAACCATTGGATCGTCTTTTGTTCTTTTGGCATGACCAAGATTAATATTGAACATGCATTGATATAGTACAGTATCATGATACCTTGTTCTTTACCCCTTTCACCATATTAAAAAAAAATAAAAAAAAATAAATAAAATAAAATGAAACAATAATTTATGACTTGAAAAGTTGTGAGCAACATCAACATGTGCTTTTCCAAACTTTGAACTCTTCAAAACTTCTTATAGATATAAACCAAAAATTGATAGGCAAGGATAAAATATACAGCCATTAAGGCTTGTTGGCCAAGTGAAAGAGTCTTTCCCTTATCTATTTTGAAGCTTTTGGTGATGTTTGGAGGAGAATATAGGAAAGCCATGGATATACAGTCCTCATCTTCACCTTTAAAGATTGGTCTTCCTATCACATGCTTGTACGGCCCACCACTCCATGCCTGTGAGGGGGGAAAAATTAAAACAGAAAAATGTATGGGTTGTAAAGATGGAATATTAATCAGTGTTTAAACAAAGTGAGATATGGTACATGATTGTCATCATTTTCTCCATTATCCCAATTGGAAACGACTTCGGTCCTGTGAGCACAGTGCTGTGCGTGCTGTGCAAGACACAGTTTGCACAGTAAAATTGCTTTTGTAAAAGCAGTTTTTTAAAACTGGGCAGTTTTACTGTGCAAACTGTGTGTGCACAGCACGCACAGCACTGAGCTCACATCACCTAAGTCGTTTCCATCCCAATTAGATTAATTCTTTTGAAATGAGTAGAGCCCCTCCACATGAGATTCATACAGAAGGAAAAGAAAATTAGAAAGATAAAATAAAAGAAAAAGGATTCAGAAGTGTACTAGATCGAATAATTTTTTATTCCAAGGTTATTGTTGCTTGACAATCACTTTCTTGGTTTGAGCGGCAAGACTCTGTTTACTGAGGAAAAGAAATTTTTTTTTTGGTTGCTAATTGCACCCTTTTTGAGCATATTTATTGAGAAAAAGTCCAAGGGAAGGAAATCTAATTGGCAATTGACTCGGGAAGGAACTATTGCTACTCCGAGCCAAAAATGAGTGGCTTAATACTCCTAGTGTTTTCCCATATATATATATTAGAACAAATTAGAAACTAATTTTTCTTTGAACATAGTAAAAGATCAACAAAAATAAGAGTGTTAAATACATTTTGCCCCTCCTGTGGTTAGGTTCGTTTTTACTTTAGCTACTTGTGCTTTAAAAATGGACACTTAAACTTTGTGGTTTAGGATTAAAATAGAATTTGTTAAAATTTTCCTCAAAATTGATGAAAATTCTAAAATTGGCCAAGAGTATTAACACTTAACCCCCTTTGTGAGGTTTATTTTGGAGTTAATCCCCTATGTGAGAATAATACTTCCAATTTAACCCACCTATTAGGGGCTAATTTTTAACACTGATCACATTTGGGTCTAATTTTGAGATTAACTATCTATGTTGGGTTAATTTTAACACTTAACTCCCCTATGTGGGGCTCATTTTAACACTTAATCCCCACGTGAGCCTATTTTGAGAGAAATCTTGATAGTTTTACTTTAATTCAAAACCACAAGGGGGTTAAGTATCCACTTTTAAACCACATGAGAAAAATAAAAATGAATCTAACCACAGTGGATAAAATGTTATTAACCCAAATAAAAAAGAAAGAAAGGTAATTGAAATGTAAAAAAGAATTGAATCTCTTTATTTTTTCCTATACTGCACTATTTTCTTCGGTAACTTACTAACTAAACAACAAAAAATACTTTCTTTCATGTTTTTTTTTTTTGCTTGCCCTTTTCCACCCACTGTCCCACAAATCCCTGAAGCAAGCATTTATTAAGGAAAACCCTGAAGAAAAAAAACAAAATAGAAAATGAAGTAGTATTTGTAAATTTCTTCTCTATTTGCTAGTATTATATATGAAAAGATCAACTTCTGGTTTCTCTATTTGTTACTATTAAATTTGAAAAGATCTAACTCCTAGTAATTTAGTTTTAGAGGACCAGTTTTCCTTCTGGCTTTCTTTCACATCTCTAGGCATTACCTGTATTTGATCTCCAATGGTGATCACAAGGGCATCTTTGTCAGGACAGAAAGACACCCAACCTTTCTTGGAGTAAACATGAAACTCTAAAGATCCATTGCATACATGCAAACACAAAGCATGAGAGTAATCTGAACCCTTTATCAGCGTTCTAATCACATCATATCTGAATGAGCTGACCCACCCATCCTCAGAAGTACTTGGGGAATGCCTATAGATATAACAGATTGACCCATAAGACTCTCTAATTCCTTTTCCCATACCTTTCTCTGATGTTAATCTAATTATATGACTATTTTCCTGAAGCACTTGAAGAACTTTTCCAGTTACATTCTCTATGTCTGACAACAGCATTTCCATTTTCTCTCTGCCAAAACAACAAAAAAGAAAAAAAAACATGGAATTAAAAATTTTTGTGTCACACAATTATTGAATCTTTTTACTAGTAATAATGTATCATCATACACATTGGGCATTGTGATTCGCGGCCACAAATCGATAAACACAACAAAATGTGGGTGTTTAAAAAAAAAAAAAATCACTTTTGAATCTTTTTAAGTACATAAGTAATTGTACCTGAATCTTTTTTTTTTTATATAGAAATACTAGAATAGGGCCACACACTCCGTGTGTGTGTGTGTGCCGGTTTGTTTTTTAGACATTTTTTTAGCCAACTGTTTTAGGCAAATTTTCTCATTTGTTGAAGCAAATTTTTTTTTTCCCCCAATTGGTTGGACATTTTAATACTCTTCTAATACTTTTAAAAAAGGTATAGTGTAATGATTTAACTAAACTTAGAAAATAATATTGGTACCCCTCCATTTTCATTTATATTAGTATAGACATCAGTAATGTCAAATTAATTCTGTCTTTGAAGCAAATGAAGTAAAGCAAATAACAAACTGTAGGAACAAATATAGCACAAAATTATGGGATTGTATTATATTCCACATTACACAGTAGGAAATATAGTTAATAGTACAAAATAGTGGGAGACTATGGTTAGAGAAGAATACATGGAAAATCGGTCGCACATGGAAAAATCATAAGAAGTTAGGCTGATATATGTAGCACCAAGCGGGATTGTTAGTAACAACTTGGGATTAAGCATATTAAGGGCCAATGCGATAGGTCCGTTAAGTTGTTAGACCAGTGGATGGGATCTTACAAATAATTCAAGATGAGTCTAGCAATACTATTAAGGCCTCGTTTGTTTCGCATGATTAAGTGTCGGATAGGGGAGGATAGGACTATTAGTTAATTTTTAATTCAATAGTCCGGTGTTTGGTTCGGCCACCTTGCACCGGACTATTAGTCCTTTTGAACTAAATAGTCCCCCAAATGGGCCACTTATTTATCTCATGGGGGGCGTATTAATAGTCCCTCAAATAGTGAAGGAGAGAAGTAATCCCCCTAATCCTGTCCAGCGAAACAAACGTGGCCTAAGAGTGATGCATGTTGGGACAAAATCTTATACATTGTCCCCCATTCAATCACTACTGAGAATTATTTCAAATATACGGAAAACTTTCTAACATTTGTGAAATACTACACAATATGGATTTAGAAGTTGTTCTAAATTGAGCAATTCCATTACCATTGAAATCAAATTTCTTGATGAACTGGGTGGCGCTGATACTATGTGTTAAATGGCCAAAAATCTTGGCAACATATACTCACAATTTCGAGTATTTAATCCATGTAGATAATATGCACGCAAGCATACGAGTCAGGTTTAGGTCACTTACCTAGCGGAATAACCCAACAGATCGCCGAACGGTGTTGTTACGAGCCCAGCGTCTTCACCCACGAACTACTGCTCCATGTTGCCTCCGTGTACTCCCTTATGCTTCGCGTAGGTCGTGAAAATCACTACTAGAGCGGTCCTCGTACGTATCACGTGCTAAATCCCATGGCTCCTTTGGTGATGGCCAAGAGAGAGATGAACCGTAGGGATAGAGAGAGAGAGAGACTAACGTGAGTTAGAGAGAGAGAGGCTGCTGTGAATATATAAAATATTCTTAGGTTTTCCATGTGATATATATGTATATATAGGCACATAAAAACCTATAAGGCTTAAGACTCCAAAAACCCATTATTTGGCGTCCAAGCCAGCCCTCTCTAGACCCAGTCCAATATAATGTGGGTGCCCGTATGGCCCAACCACAATATTTGTTACATCTCCCACTCACCCACATAGGGTTGGTACTAAAAACCAATCTCTCAACACAACGGAACTTCTCAACTCTTCATACAGGGAAATAGAACGTGCGACCTTACGAAAAGAAAGTACAGCGACAGGAGTGTAATGCCAAATCATCACCATAACCAGCAAGACACATCACTCGGAAGCTTCTCGTGTATGCCTTAGATGATTCAACCACACCGGACACAGCATTCTCAATCCCTCGGTGAAAAGAAGTGCTGCACCACCTCAATGTAATGTACTCATGACATATCAGTAACAAAATACGATTGTCGCAGGCCTGCTAATGAGTCACAAAAACATGGTGTGTTATTGAATGGTCTTCCCTGAGCCCACATGTCAATCCAACTAACTTGACCGCTTGCCCAGACACGCCCCATAGAACGGAATTGTCTCGTCGTCCTAGGATAGCATGCTAAAGTAGCTGTCTGTCACGCCCCGACGTAACATAATTCAGGAAAGCATTTAATTTCCTTTATGGACTCGTAGGTCGTGACAAGTGAGTATAACCAATTGTCCCTGCAACAAATAACTTAACAACATTTCTAAAAGAAAGGATACTAATAAAAACATAAGCTCCGAAATAAAAGCTTACTAAACTATTACAGCAGTCATAGTCTTAGGCACAAAACGCCTTATTCAAAAGTCTAAACTAGTTTATTACAAAACCCAAATTAAAAGACATAGGAAAATATAAAGCAGCCTCCTGGAAAGTCTCCTGACTCTAAGTAGCATAGTCGAAATACCCTGGCTGCTCCTGACCCTGAAAATCTGGACATACAGTCCAGGACGCATCAACGCCGTCAGCTTATGAAAGCTGGTGAGCAAAATAAACAAGTGCTCGCAATGTATATATAAGCATATAAACAACGGTGCAATTTAACTTAACAGTAATATATTCAAGGTTCCAATTCCAACATAAGCCACGGGGAATAAAGAAAGCAATAAATATGCGACCATGCATGAACAATGTAATATCTCATCTTTCTGACTCTTTTCTCTCAACAAAACTCAACACAACCAAACCATTATCTCAGATACCAGGAATACTATCCGATCGATATCCAAAACAGCACACCAAACTATCGCTTCAGATACCAGGAATAATATCCGATCGATATCTAAGCCACACTCAATACCATCATTTCGGATACCAGGAATAATATCCGATCAATATCCGAAACAAGCGCCTTAGATACCAGGAATAATATCCGATCGATATCTAAGCCGTACACAACACTACCACCATCGCTTCGGATATCAGGAATACTATCTGATCAATATCCGAAACGCGCGCCTTAGATACCAGGAATACTATCCGATCGATATCTAAGTCGTACACGACACTGTCGCCTCCAATACTAGGAATACTATCCGATCGATATTGAGGTCGCACACCAGACCGCTACTCTTTACTCTTTTCACGCTTTCTCGCACACATGCATGTTGACACCACCTCAACCCTAATATGTATGTCAATGTTTCATAAATAACACCCTTAATAAATCACAAAGCCGGAATAATCGTACGAGCATAAATTTCGGCCTAAGTTGTTCTGTTTCGTACAATTCTTAAAACGTAGACCTTTAAAACAATATATTTGCCAAACAGTTCTTTGAAATCCCCCAAAACATTTTCCAAACAGTCCCTTACCAAAAAATCACACAAACTGCCAAAACTGCCACCTCGCGCGAGCGGATCGCGCGAGCGAGGGGGAGGGCAGATCGCGCGAGCGGATCGCGCGCGCGAAGGGGCTGGACAGGTCGCGCGAGCGGATCGCGCGCGCGAGGGGGGGGAAAGGTCCGCGCGAGCGGGCCGCGCGAGCGATCCTCGCGCGAGCGGGTCGCGCGCGCGAGTTCTTGCAGAATGTCATCTTCTTCGTCTTCTCCCCTGTTTCTGGTTTTAAAACTGAAATTTACCCATTTTCAGAATCTGTTCGTACTAAGACATGTGATATATGGTTCTCCTCGGTTTTCCGCGTAGATTAAGAATATGCGATCAATTTTAATTAATACGGATTATATCACTAGTTATTCGCGATTAAAGTTAGAGTGACAAAACTTAAAATCAATGGTTCGTCGCGATACGGATAAATTAAGTCGTAGGATTCGAACCGTAGGCTATCGGGATCAATATCTTCCATTCCCAATTTACAGAATCGATTTTGGTTACGATTTCTAAAGCTTCAATTTTCAAGCTTCAATGGTGTTTTCATATATATACATATATACACACTTATATACACTGAAAAACACATATATAGACATTGAGAGTGAGTTTAAATTACTCACAGAGCCGATTATACAGAAAATTAAAGGCCGAGAACTTCCGCCGTAAAAATCCGTCGAGAATTCCGTCGTTCCGAAATTCTTCCCGTTCTTGATTTTGAGATATATATAGCTATATATATCTATGTATGTGACAGTGTATATATATATATAATCTGTATGTGTGTGTGTGTTTGATTTTGAGAGGAAGAGAGAACAATGGAGAGTTATGGAGAGAATGAGAGATACTGTGAGAAATTTAGAGATACACACACATATATAAACTGTGCCCAAAATTGGGCTCCAAGCAAGGGAAGGATTTTACACGGTGTGGTTGAGCTCACGTGCTCCCACACCCAAGACGCGATGTAGTCGCAGTTTTAAGACATTAACTGGTATTTTACGGTTGGAATAAAAATACAGAAAATTATATTAACGTAGGAATTAAAATCCCGGTTATACAAAAATATAGATATCGATTTTGAAACCACAGAAAATATTTTGGAAATTACGGTTTGACCCCAGATAAATGTTTATAAATAGAAATTAAAACAGATGCTCATGGAAATGAAATGCCGTATTTATTTATTAATGATAAGAAAAATACAGGGCGTTACACCCTATCCACCTTAACAGAGATTTCGCCCCGAAATCTGAGCTAACTAATCCTTAAACAACTCGGGGTATCTAGTCCTCATGTCTGACTCTAACTCCCACGACGCCTCTCCTTCGTCATGATGCCTCCACTGAACCTTAACCAAAGGAACGTCTCTTCTCCTCAGCCTCTTGATACTCTGGTCAAGAATCCTCACAGGCCTATCCTTGTAGACAACATCCTGACTTGTCTCAATATCATCGAAATTAACCACATGTGAAGGATCCCGTATGTATTTCCTTAACATACTGACATGGAACACATTATGAACACCAGACATCTTTGGTGGCAACGCGAGCCGATAAGCCACTTTCCCCACACGCTCCAAAATCTCGAACGGTCCGATAAAACGAGGTGCCAACTTCCCTCTCTTCTGACCAAAACGCACTACTCCCCGAACAGGTGAAACCTTTAGGAGTACGTGGTCTCCAACACTGAACTCCAAGTCCTTTCGACGTCGATCCGCATAACTCTTGTGCCTACTCTGTGCAGTTTTCATCCTTTCCTTGACCAGTGAAATCTTCTCATTGGTCTCTCTCACCAAATCTGGTCCCAAAAGTTCTCTGTCTCCCACTTCAGCCCAACACAATGGAGATCGACATGGCCGTCCGTACAAAGCTTCGAACGGCGCCATCCCAATACTCGAGTGATAACTGTTGTTATACGCAAATTCGACCAACGGCAAGTGCGTCTCCCAAGACTCTTCAAAGTCGATTGCACAAGCTCTGAGCATATCTTCCATAATCTGATTAACACGCTCGGTCTGTCCATCGGTCTGAGGATGGAATGCAGTACTCATCTTGAGCGAAGTTCCCATAGCCTTCTGCAAACTTTCCCAAAATCCCGAGGTAAAACGTGCATCTCGGTCTGATACAATTGTTACAGGTGCACCGTGCAGTCGTACCACTTGCTGTAGGTACATTCGACTCATCCTTTCTACTGGGTAAGTCATATTGTACGCGATAAAGTGTGCAGACTTCGTCAAACGATCCACAATTACCCAAATCGCGTCATGATTCTGTTGTGACCGGGGTAATCCAACCACAAAATCCATAGTTATGTGCTCCCACTTCCATCCCGGAACAGGTAAGGGTTGCAACAATCCCGAGGGTCTCTGATGTTCGGCCTTCACTTGTTGACAAGTCAAACATTTAGACACAAACTCGGCTACTTCTCGTTTCATCCCTTCCCACCAGAAGTTTCTCTTCAAATCCTTATACATCTTTGTTCCTCCTGGGTGTACTGTCAGTCTCGATTTATGTGCTTCTTCGAGAATATCTTTTCTCAAACTTCCTGAATCTGGCACACACAATCTGTCTCGACATCTGTACCCTCTATCGGCCCCAACCTTCCATTCTGTCGGGTCCTTCTCTGACATCTTGGCGAACCATGCTTGAAATTTCTCGTCTTCCTTTTGGGCTTCGATGATTCGACTCACAAGTGTTGGTTGTACTACGAGGCATCCAAAGTGTTGCCCGACACTTTCCTCAGAAATCTGCATGTCAAATTCTGCGATTGTCTCTAAAGCTTCCCATTCCCTCAACATCAATGAAGCAATCATTCCTCGAGGTTTCCGACTTAGGGCGTCAGCGACTACATTAGCCTTACCCGGGTGGTACTCTAATGTAAAGTCGTAATCCTTGATCAGTTCCATCCACCGACGTTGCCTCATGTTCAACTCCTTCTGAGTAAACAAATACTTAAGGCTCTTGTGGTCCGAGAACAAATCAAACTTCTCCCCGTAGAGGTAGTGTCTCCAGGTCTTGAGCGCAAACACTACCGCTGCCAGTTCCAAATCATGAGTTGGGTAGTTCAATTCATTCGGCTTCAACTGTCTTGAACCATAGGCTATGACCTTTCCATCTTGCATAAGGACACATCCCAATCCTTGATACGAGGCGTCACTAAAAATAGTGAACTTCTCACCATCCCTTGGTATCGCAAGCACTGGCGCTGTTGTCAATCTTTCTTTCAATTCCAGAAAAGCGCGTTCATGCTTATCAGTCCATTCAAACTTCAAATCTTTCTTAGTCAAACCAGTTAACGGGGCTGCTATCTTTGAGAAACCTTCTACAAATCTCCGATAGTAACCAGCTAGTCCCAGAAAACTTCTGACTTCTGTAGCATTGGTCGGCCGAGTCCAATTCGCCACTGCATCGGTTTTTGATGAGTCAACCGCGATTCCTTGTTGAGAGATCACATGCCCGAGAAACTTAACTTCCTGAAGCCAGAATTCACACTTGCTGAATTTAGCATACAGGCGGTGATCCTTGAGAGTCTGCAACGCGATCCTCAGGTGTTGTTCATGCTCTTCCTCTGACTTGGAATAGATCAAAATATCATCAATAAAGACAATAACGAACTGATCTAAGTATGGCTTGAATACTCTGTTCATCAAGTCCATAAACACAGCTGGAGCATTCGTCATCCCAAACGGCATCACTAAGAACTCGTAGTGTCCGTATCTCGTCCTGAAAGCAGTCTTAGGTATGTCCTCCTTCCGCACCCTCAATTGGTGATACCCTGACCGTAGATCAATCTTAGAAAAGGTCGTGGCTCCTTGCAACTGATCAAACAGATCGTCTATCCGAGGTAAAGGATACTTATTCTTGATAGTAACCTTATTCAGTTCTCGGTAGTCAATACACAACCGCATTGACCCATCCTTCTTCTTCACAAACAACACTGGTGCTCCCCAGGGTGAAGTACTTGGACGAACAAAACCCAACTTCTCAAGTTCTTGAACTTGTTCCTTCAGCTCCAGCAACTCTGTAGGGGCCATCCTGTAGGGAACCTTGGTTATAGGTCGAGTACCTGGCACCAATTCCACACAGAATTCTATGTCCCTTTCCGGCGGTAATCCTGAAATATCTCGGAATTCTTCCTCGAACTCTTTGATTACCGGTATAGATGATACTGTCACCTCTGCACTGACAACCTCAATGTTTGCTAGGCATCTAGTGAGGAACATATCACCCGAAGGGTTACATTGGAAGTCGAAGAGTTGATTCCCCTTGTCCGCCAATGTGATCTTCTTCCTTGTACAATCCAACTTCGCATGATTCTTCTCGAGCCAATCCATTCCCAGGATTATATCGAACTCCTTCATCGACAGAACCACCAATCTCGCCAAAAGTTCGCGGTCTCCTAACCGAAGAGGACAATCCTTACACACATGTAATAACTTGACTGTGGTCCCTAAGGGTGAGACAGCACTCAAAGCTTCCTCTAAACGATGCGGTACGATACCCAACTTCTGAACGATCTTAACAGATATAAAAGAATGTGTAGCACCCGTGTCAAATAAAACTTTAACATGAGAGTTAAACAAGGTTAGAGTACCTTCCACTGCTCGTTGCTCAGGCAATCCCTCCTCATAAGCACCTCCTCCATACCCTGTTTCTTCATAACCAGCAGCCTCGGGAATAACAGCATTCAGGCGGGCCTGTCCTTGCTGACCATAGTTGCCTTTCCTAGGAGCCTTGCACTCCGGACTTATGTGACCTGGCATGCCACAATTATAGCACACAATTCCCGGACGATCAGCACGCCTAGTCTGTCTGCAATCCTTAGCTCGGTGACCGGGATTACCACAATTGAAGCAATTGTTGTTTTTGGCCCCTTCTATTGCTAGAGGCGGATACTGCTGAACCGCTTGTGCCTGCTGTGGTTTCTTTCCTCCATCCCAGGTCCTTTTCTGTCCTTGAGGGTACCCAGGTTTCTGGCCGGGATAACCCTTCTGCGGAGGTCGATTTCCAAACGGCTTCGAATTCTGACACCCATCATTCTCTAACCCCGTAGCCAATCTCACCAGAGCTTCAAATGACTGGCCCAGATGCCCCATAGTCAAATGTCTGAGAGACAGGTTGAGACCTCGGTGATACTTCTTGATTTTCCTCTGGGGTGTGTCCACCATATGTGGAGCAAAGCGAGACAGACGCTCAAATCGGGTAGTGTACTCTCGGACAGTCAGATTCCCTTGAGTCAACTCCATAAACTCTTTCTCTCTCTTGTCCTTCTCTTCTTCGGGGAAATACTTCTCAAGAAACCTTTCCTTGAACACCACCCATGGCATTCTCCTTGCAGCTTCTTCCCCTATCGTCACCTTTTCTGCATCCCACCAATCAGCCGCTGCATAAGACAGCTGAAAGATAGCCAGACGCTTCTTCTCCAGATCAGTGCACTCTATGGTCTCAAAGATACGCTCCATCTGACGTAGCCACTGTTCCGCTTGCCAGGGTTCATCAGTCCCCGCAAAGTACTCAGGTCGCAGAGCGCGAAATTCCTTGAGAAGCTTGTCTCCAGTCGGGTGGGCTTGCCTTCCATTCCCGTTGTAATTCCCATTCTGATTATTGTTCCTTGCGTTCTGATCACTAACCCTCTCCAACCTCCTTACAAAAGCTTCGAACATCCCGGTTGGATCTACTACCGACGGTGCATCTTCAATAGCGGGACGATTCCTGAGATTTCTTCCAGCCATCTGATCGAGAGAACAGTACCTATCCATCAATCAACAGAATTCGGTCAACCACTCGAGAAGAAAGAAAACTCTAAACGATAGAAAGCGACTAGACACGGAATAAAGTCGAACTATCTTATCTCAATTCTATCTTAACAGGAGATCCTATGTGTTTTGGACAATTGGTCGAGCCATAACCTGGCTCTGATACCAAAAAGCCTGTCACGCCCCGACGTAGCATAATTCAGGAAAGCATTTAATTTCCTTTATGGACTCGTAGGTCGTGACAAGTGAGTATGACCAATTGTCCCTGCAACAAATAACTTAACAACATTTCTAAAAGAAAGGATACTAATAAAAACATAAGCTCCGAAATAAAAGCTTACTAAACTATTACAGCAGTCATAGTCTTATGCACAAAACGCCTTATTCAAAAGTCTAAACTAGTTTATTACAAAACCCAAATTAAAAGACATAGGAAAATATAAAGCAGCCTCCTGGAAAGTCTCCTGACTCTAAGTAGCATAGTCGAAATACCCTGGCTGCTCCTGACCCTGAAAATCTGGACATACAGTCCAGGACGCATCAACGCCGTCAGCTTATGAAAGCTGGTGAGCAAAATAAACAAGTGCTCGCAATGTATATATAAGCATATAAACAACGGTGCAATTTAACTTAACAGTAATATATTCAAGGTTCCAATTCCAACATAAGCCACGGGGAATAAAGAAAGCAATAAATATGCGACCATGCATGAACAATGTAATATCTCATCTTTCTGACTCTTTTCTCTCAACAAAACTCAACACAACCAAACCATTATCTCAGATACCAGGAATACTATCCGATCGATATCCAAAACAGCACACCAAACTATCGCTTCAGATACCAGGAATAATATCCGATCGATATCTAAGCCACACTCAATACCATCATTTCGGATACCAGGAATAATATCCGATCAATATCTGAAACAAGCGCCTTAGATACCAGGAATAATATCCGATCGATATCTAAGCTGTACACAACACTACCACCATCGCTTCGGATATCAGGAATACTATCTGATCAATATCTGAAACGCGCGCCTTAGATACCAGGAATACTATCCGATCGATATCTAAGTCGTACACGACACTGTCGCCTCCAATACCAGGAATACTATCCGATCGATATTGAGGTCGCACACCAGACCGCTACTCTTTACTCTTTTCACGCTTTCTCGCACACATGCATGTTGACACCACCTCAACCCTAATATGTATGTCAATGTTTCATAAATAACACCCTTAATAAATCACAAAGCCGGAATAATCGTACGAGCATAAATTTCGGCCTAAGTTGTTCTGTTTCGTACAATTCTTAAAACGTAGACCTTTAAAACAATATATTTGCCAAACAGTTCTTTGAAATCCCCCAAAACATTTTCCAAATAGTCCCTTACCAAAAAATCACACAAACTGCCAAAACTGCCACCTCGCGCGAGCGGATCGCGCGAGCGAGGGGGAGGGAAGATCGCGCGAGCGGATCGCGCGCGCGAAGGGGCTGGACAGGTCGCGCGAGCGGATCGCGCGCGCGAGGGGGGGGGGGGGGGAAAGGTCCGCGCGAGCGGGCCGCGCGAACGATCCTCGCGCGAGCGGGTCGCGCGCGCGAGTTCTTGCAGAATGTCATCTTCTTCGTCTTCTCCCCTGTTTCTGGTTTTAAAACTGAAATTTACCCATTTTCAGAATCTGTTCGTACTAAGACATGTGATATATGGTTCTCCTCGGTTTTCCGCGTAGATTAAGAATACGCGATCAATTTTAACTAATACGGATTATATCACTAGTTATTCGCGATTAAAGTTAGAGTGACAAAACTTAAAATCAATGGTTCGTCGCGATACGGATAAATTAAGTCGTAGGATTCGAACCGTAGGCTATCGGGATCAATATCTTCCATTCCCAATTTACAGAATCGATTTTGGTTACGATTTCTAAAGCTTCAATTTTCAAGCTTCAATGGTGTTTTCATATATATACATATATACACACTTATATACACTGAAAAACACATATATAGACATTGAGAGTGAGTTTAAATTACTCACAGAGCCGATTATACAGAAAATTAAAGGCCGAGAACTTCCGCCGTAAAAATCCGTCGAGAATTCCGTCGTTCCGAAATTCTTCCCGTTCTTGATTTTGAGATATATATAGCTATATATATCTATGTATGTGACAGTGTATATATATATATATAATCTGTATGTGTGTGTGTGTTTGATTTTGAGAGGAAGAGAGAACAATGGAGAGTTATGGAGAGAATGAGAGATACTGTGAGAAATTTAGAGATACACACACATATATAAACTGTGCCCAAAATTGGGCTCCAAGCAAGGGAAGGATTTTACACGGTGTGGTTGAGCTCACGTGCTCCCACACCCAAGACGCGATGTAGTCGCAGTTTTAAGACATTAACTGGTATTTTACGGTTGGAATAAAAATATAGAAAATTATATTAACGTAGGAATTAAAATCCCGGTTATACAAAAATATAGATATCGATTTTGAAACCACAGAAAATATTTTGGAAATTACGGTTTGACCCCAGATAAATGTTTATAAATAGAAATTAAAACAGATGCTCATGGAAATGAAATGCCGTATTTATTTATTAATGATAAGAAAAATACAGGGCGTTACACTGTCATCAAGCGTCCTCTTCATGACATAGTCTCAAGTCGTGAAGGCAACTAGTTTGTAGGATAACCAATATCTTGGATATGCTACATGGCTCACACAGCAATGAAGAGGAATCCATTCATTGCTCCACAATCGATCGCAAAAGCACATACAGTATGAAATGTATGCTATGGCGTTCTTCCATAAAAATGGGCATGTCACTCTATGTTTGGAAAACAAGTAATGCCATACGAATCTTAGTCTAGATGTAATGACCCGAAAATTTAAAACGTATATTAAAATATTAAAAACTTATTTTGGTCAAAGAAAAATACCAGATTTGAGATTTACAGTATAAATTTTACCTATGTGTGTGCGTGGCTGACCACATGGGATGATCTCCCATGTGACCAAACAAGTTAGATGTGACCTAACAAATTAGGTGTGACCTAACAAATTAGGTACGGTGCTATGTGACCTAACAAATTAGGTGACCTAACAAATTAGATAACCTAAAAAATTAGGTGACCTAACAAAATTAGGCTCTATATATACACACCTAATCCCTCAACAAAACTCACAACTCTCTAAACTCTCTACTGTCTCTCAATTCTGTCTCTCTCTCTCCCAACTCTATACACACACATATTTAAAGGAGTAATTGAAACAAGCTTGGGCTGCGTTTATATTTCGGATTCCTTGTCTCAAATTGTTTTTGGAGTATTGGTAAGTAATTCATACATATATTTTATGTAATAATTAACTTCTATCTACTGTTTTTAGTAGTATGGTTATATGGAATTAGGGACCTCTAGAAAATAACTCATTTTGATTCAAAATAATAGAATTAGTATAACTCCTTACTCCGACCAACTATAGCTCTCAAATTTTAAGGATAGACTCTTAAAATACCCATGAAACTACCCTTAAAATTGTTTTTGATTTGCTTGTACCGTTTGGGTTTTATTTAGGATTTATCTTAAAGGGTAAATTGGTCATTTCACATTCTGTGATTCGAATTTGCTAAAACCAACTTTAGATTTGGGTTCTCCACGAAATTTCACTCAAGATAGACACTGATTTCACTTAAAAATGTTAAGAAATGAGTGAGTTATGACCATTAGAAGTTTGGAATTACAATCTGCCAAACAGGGTATTCTGCCCAGTTTATTTCCGAAAATTACATTTACACCCCTGAAAACTTTAAACGAATGTATAGAGGTCTTCCGACATCGGATTTGATCACGGTATCGAGCATAGTACTTGTAATATTGTTTATAACAATCTGAGATATAAATTTTACAATTTTGGAAAATTTCTGTATAATCCCTATATTTTAGTATAATTACATATCAGCCCCAAAACTTTTAAATACATGTTATATTATGTATAAATATCATATTTTAAACATTAATCTTGGACATATTATTTAGACATAAGTATATCATACGAAACTTATTTTTATACATTTTCATATTAATCCTTAATATTAGTTTAAATTACATAAGTGACCCGATTTCTTAAATAGTAGTATTTATCTACACGAAAATAATGATTTTCTTTATTATTTTGGATACATGTTTATGGATAGAATAATAAATATGAAAAATTCAGTTTCAAGATTTCAATTTAATACTTTACGTGTAAAATGACGTTTCTACCCCTAGACTTTAAACGTATATATTTAATTGTAACGAACTTATGATCGAGCCTAGTCAATTGCATTAGTCTTAAAATCACACAAGGATCGTACTGATAAGATTAAAATACATATTTAGTAACATTACGAAATTACCCCTATAAAAATAATAACTTACAATTTTGCTCCTATGTCTATAAGTTAAACTTAGATGTAGTTCTTTTACATATATTTATGTAGGACTTGCGAAGTATCATATTCCCAGATAAAAATACTAAGATATCAAGGTGAGTGTTCATACCCGGTATTCAGTTCAACTCCATATGTGAGTGTTCATATCCTTTTTGCTGTCTCTACTCCTCACGAGTGGATCTGATTCTACCTTCAATTATTAATAATATTATATAATTGTTATAATTCATTTTTGGAACATTATCGTTTGGTTCCACTGAAAAAGTGATTATGTTAATATTTGTTATGCCATTGTGCAATTCATTCATTGTTCCCAATGTCAATTACCACTGCAACAAATTATAAAATATAGCCCTAAGTGGTTGGTCCTATTGGGCCCATGTAATGAAGCCCAAGTGGCTGGTCCTTTTGGACCCATGAACCCGACTAGCAGGGTTGCCTTTGATCAATGTGCCATGTAATGAAAGGAACGTGTGTGTGAGTGAGTGGTTGATAATTTGACATTCATGAAAAAGATGCCTTTGGCATAAATATTCTTTGTATCTGTATTATAATATTACGTATTCATCATTATTAATATTGTTATCTCTTCTATACAAATCCTCTTTATGATTATTATCCAGGTTTATGTTCATTCACTGAGCCTTCTGCTCACACTCTCCAAATGTTTTAAAAACCCTTTTCAGATGACAATGATATGCTTTACGCTGAACCAAATGAAGAACAAGAGATAGCAATAAAGAAGAAGACCCTCTCTTAGATGCCCTTGAAGGGTCATTTTCTTAGGAGCTCAAATAATGAATCTAAGTATTCCAATGGATACTTTCTCTTCTTGTACTAGATTTAAAGGCTATGTAAAGCCTTAAACTCTATTTGTAAGTTGGTATTGGTGTGATGGTTGGGGGTCTTTTCGATCCCATTTAATAAATGAATGTTTTGATTGCTTCCGCTAGATCTCTGTACAAGTTAAAAGGCCTCGTCGGTCGGTCATGATCCCTAAATCTATTATTTGAAATTTGGGGGCGTGACACTAGACGTTACACAAAACGTCTAACCAGAGTTTTCCAGCACAGTCGCCACTCCTGGCGCCTGTCTGAAAACTCACATTCGACTATAAACAGGCTACATAGAGTCATGGGATATCTCTATGTTCGACCAAGTATGAGGTCTCATCTTAGATCCATCTAAGGCGACATATAGAAATAATAGGGTTTATATCTAGCTCGCTGTTATTATACTGCGTAGATATAAGTGTTCAAGCTCGCTTTCTAAGCGCTATGGACACACATGTCCTAGCTAGCTATCTAAGCGCCATGAACACATGTCTCATCTTGCTCGCCATCTAAGCGCCATGGACACGCATGTCCTAGTTCGCTATCCCGGCGCCAAGGTGAATCACCCGTGTGAGCAGGTCGATTCAAGCCCGGTGACATTTAAGAAATGTGCATTCGTTCCACTTATAACAAATATATATATATGGAAACCAACTAGTTTATAAAAACTTGAATAATATTGTCAATATCACAATAAAATGTCTAAGCACATCAAATCCCCAATTGGAGATATGCCTCAAGACAAATTCCCTTTGCGCAAACTACATCTCAAAATGTGACAAAAACGAATGTCTATGTGCTAAAATGATTTTTGAGATCTTTTGCATATGCTCAGGCTTATGTGTTATCACCATAGATAAGCACAACCTCATCACTATGAGATAAAGAGCCTAGCCACTGCAAAAACTCTTAAACCAAAAACAGCTTCTCTAACAGCTGCAGAGCACACCACATATTATGCTTCCATCGCGGACAGCATAAGGCAAGGTCCACAGTCCTCCTGCGAACATATCGCAAGATACTCTTCACTACTCTCTAGTGACAGGACCATGGTTGCTACAGCAACGACTAATTAAACCAACCGCATAGCAGACATCTGACCGAGTACACACATTAGCATACTTCAGATTCCCTATTACGGACGGATATGGCAAGCTGGACATTTGTTTCCTCTTCTCATTATTCTTAAGACATTGATCTAAGGTCAAGGTGAGTCCCCCTAAAATGGGATGTCTATGGGTTTTCAGTTTTTTATGTGAAAACATTCAAGAACCTACATCTTGTAAGTCCCTCGAGACAAACAGAGGAGCTTCTGAGAACAATATCTCACAGTCTAAACTTCCAACACATAGTTGGAATCACCCATGTCCTCAATCTCAAACTGAGAGGACAACCACTCTCAAGTGGCGACAATGGAACTCATCTCATTCCCAGTTAAAAGGACGTCATCAACATATAAAGAATTAAAACACTTTCCTTGGACCATTTAATGTACACACATTGTACCACTGCCTAGACGATTTGAGATAATAAATAGATCGTTTGAGACAGCACACTTTTGCGCTCATTCCCTTTGGTCACAACACCAATGGGATGATCCATATTTATCTCGTCGTCTTGTTCTCCATTGAGAAAAGAACAGTTTAAACATCCAACTAAAAAGGTTCAAAAACTAAATATGCGACAATTGCTAGGATAAGGCGAATGGAGTCACCTCTCACCCTTTGGGAGAACATGTTTCCATGGTCTATACCCTCTCTGGGTACAAACTATCGCCACAAGGCGCGCCTAATACTTGTCAATTGAACCATCTGCCTTGCATTAGATTTTGTAAACACACTTGTCTCCAATAGCCTTACGCACAGGCGGAATGTCAACTAACTCCTAGACCTTATTTACGTCCATAGGGCTCATCTCGTCTGGCATAGTAACTATCCACTCAGCTTCAGCAGACGAAGAAAAACGCTTCAACAAAAGAAGCAGGCTCATCCTCATCCACTTGTGCACACATTTGCACACATATGAAAATGTCTTCCTCAATTTCAAAACAGCGATAGGGAACGTTTTCCTCATCACCATACAGTGTACTACCTGAGAATCTTGAGTGCCTAGTGGTGCACTCCCACTATCTGGTACACTCCCACTAGCGTCTAGCGGTGTACTTCCACTCGGCTGGAGACTAGTACCATTTTATAGCGATTATTGGATGTTGATTCTCAATCTCCCCACCCTCGCTTAAAGATGGTATGTTGTCTTCAACATCCTCCAACTCATAGAGGTCAAGATATCTCTTAGTAATACAAATCTGGGGAAGTCATTCTCAATATCATGTGGCACCATTTCTGTCATTCCTATACCCGTTTGTTCATTACACGTGACATAGCCTGTCGAGCTATTAGAATACCTTATATAGGTATACTTTCCAGCTCTTGAGCATAGTTTCTCGCACTTATACGAGGTATAGTGAACATAACCTCCTGAGCTCCACGGGCGCAATATCGCCTTTCTATAGCTCATAAGGGGATAGAGGGAATTGACTGAGAAGAGGCACTCTAGTATGTAGGCAGCAATCAATAGTACATCCCCCCAAAACAACTTTGGGAGGTTGACTTGCGCCATCATAGTCCTAGCCATATCTAGGAATGTCCTATTCCTTCTTTCTGCAACACCATATTGTTGCGGAGTTTTCGGAACAGAAAGTTGTCTGCGTTTCCCCTTTTTCCTCACATAGTTCCCAGGACTAATTAGATAAATACTCGCGATCCTCACATCGCGCGAAATCATCTATAAAAGTGAGAAAATAAGAGGTGCCATGACGTGCCTTTACAACCATAGGTCCACAGATATCTGAGTGAACTAGCACTAATGCTTGAGTAGCTCTAATAGCCTCTCTAAAAGGCTTTCGACATGCTTTGCCAACTAAGCAAGACTCACACATAGGCAGGTCAACCTCAGCGAGTAGGCCCAAAAAGGGCTTCTCGAGCTAATCAAGTCATCCTATTACATCCTATGCGTTCAAGTCCAGCATGTCATGTCTCAGAATAAATGAATAATAGAGGAAACTAGAATTATATAAAACAACTCTTAAGTAGTTATCCCTAGATAACCATGTCCTAGTAATACTACCACCCAAAAATGTCCATCCTATTACCACCGAATTGAAAAACGCCCTCGATTGCGTTCTTCCACCTTGTTAGCCTTGGGCGCAAATTTGCTGGCCCCACCCTGCCTCCAGGCGGGTTTACCCTTACCATTGCATTTAGGCCCACTGGCCTTGCGCTTACTTCCACTTATGAAAGTCGTGGTCAAGAGTATAACTATACGGTTCGCCTTACCTTTTTGGCGCTCCGTATTCAGCTCAACATGTCAGAAAATGTCAAAACCAAAAATTTAACATTTCCTTTGTGGATCATGATTTGTTTTCTATAGATCCGCGAATTAGGCAAAGAACTAATCATAGCCTGAAACTACAGTTCGCCAGTAAAGATGTTCCGAGTATTCTGAAATCACGAATCATACCTGTCATCGACCTTAGATGTCCAGTCATCGTGTACTTGGAACGTTTCCTTTACTTTCCAGAACTTCATAACTAGATGCTTAATCTAGTAGTGAATGTGCCATCGAAAACAAATTTGAGCTGATCTCATAATACCTTGGCTATTGGGTAGTACATATACTTCCCAACAAGATCATGGTGCATGCTGCTTATCATAAAGCGCGTGCTATGATCCTTCTCGAGCCAAGTATTATAGGCTATTAAGGTTATAATAATATTGGGCCAGAGGCCCATTATTCGGTTTAATGGGTTGGAACATAGAATAAGCCTAAAGCCTATAAGCTCTTACTAATTCTATCGGTGTGTTACTTTGCAGTGTCATATTACAAAAATTAGTACCTTTTAAACTTGTTACTTTTATAAAGATCAATAAAGTGTGGTTTGGAAAACATTTGTTTTTGTAAATCCAAAAAAAAATTTGAAGAATAATATTTGAGAACATGCGCAAGAGATTGACATTATTATTTGCACATTTCATAAGGTTTGTTTTAAAATCCAATTACAAATGAGTTTTTCCCTTTCTACAATTTAAGACCAAAAAATTCGCTATTGCTCATTAATCAAATCTTAATTTTGTAAATCAAGAAAAACTTTTTATAATTGATTTTTCTAAACAAACATCAATTAGATGGTACAATTACCTATCTAAGATCATCCACAGTAATGTTAAGTGCGCCATACAACAAAAATGCGCATGGACCCCACGTGGGTCCGAATTGACAACTTAAAGCTCATGTTAAGGTAATTCAAGTGTATGATGTATGAACAAAGAAAACCATCCATTTACAAGTAGGCTTTTCCAATACAAGAAATAAAACCCTCGTCCTCACATTACATTTATAGCCCATAAAAAATAGGGATGCTTTGTTCATAAATATATACAAGAACAGCCTTAAACATACATCGTGAGGACACAAGCTCCATAAATTGTCAATTAATTGTCCATTCATTTAAACCAGATTAAATTGTATTAATCACACATATCAAGCACTCATGTGGTCTTATTTTAAAATGAATGGACTCATCCGTCACTCCACTTAAGGAGGAGGAATTAGAGGTCATAGGGTCAACCAATCACAAACAACAGTAATTAAACGTGACCAACAATGCAATGAGCCTCTAAAAATAATAAAATGTGCAATAAAATGATTATTGCACAGTCCGGATAGCTCCCATAAGCTAAGTAAAATCAATGAAAAAATCCTGAATTTTTCATTAATTTTAACATAATTTTAGGTCTTAAAACATAATTTAAAATCAATTTATTAAGGGCTTTTTAAATTAACAATTAATTTAAAACCTTATGAAAAATTTAATTAACTGAAAAACAGATTTTTCATTATAAATAAAAATTTCCAGAATTTTATCAAGGCCCAAAAACATTTTGAATCAATTTAACGAAATAAATTGATTTAGTTAAACAAAATTAACTACGAGCAACTAAATTCCCAAAAATACAAAAAATTTCAAGAATTTATTCTTGAAAGATTTTCAGTGGTCTAATATGGTGTTCTAAACACCCCATATTAATTTCAAAAATTAATAATTTATTTTGGCTATTTTCAGCAATTAAATAAATGCCCATATGCATAAATTTTATGCTCTAAAATACCAAAACAAATGTGAGAAATTCATAAAACTTTCTCAAGTCTTCAATTAGTGTACAAAAACACTAGACATTAAATTCAAGAATTAACAACTTTGATTGGTTATATTTTAAGCAATTAATATTGCGTATCTAACACAATGTATATGCTCTAAAATATGTCCCAAAGAGCGAGAAAATCCATTAAAATAATTTTCTCAAGCTACCACTAGTGTTCCAAACACATTGTGTTAATTCCCTGAACTAATAATCAATAAAAATATTTTAAGCAATTTAGTACGTGTACAAAAACACATAATTATATGCTCTAAAATATTAATATGATTTAGATAATTCACCAAAAATTATCTATGGATCCTACAAAAAATTTACATGGTCTAAAACAGTGTCCCTTATGCCCCATATTAATTTCAAAAATTAATAATGTATTATGGCTATTTTAAGCAATTAAATAAACGTCCATAAACATTAATTATATGCTCTAAAATACCATAAATACATGATAATTTACACAAAAATTATCTTAGAGTCCCTTACAGTGTACTACACACTCTATATTATTTTAAAAAATTAATATGCATTTTTGGATATTTTAAGCAATTAAAAACATATATAAAACATATATTTTATGCTCTAAAATACCAAAAATGATGAAACAATTTACCATAAAATTATTTCTGGTCCCACATAGTGTCCATAAGACAGAAAAAATAAAAAATTAATTTCACATTTTTCCAAAATTTTAAAGTAATTAAAATAGTTTAAAACATTAAAAAACTATTTAATTTAAAAGCAGAAACTGTTTTAATTACAAAATAATTAAATAATTTTTCAATAAAAATATATAAAAATTATATTATGGACCAGGGCCAAGAGACACACCTCCACTCTCCAGACCCATGGTCACCGGACCAACGTCGGCCGGCGAGTGGGCCCCACTCTCTTCAGCGAGAGTGGGCGTGGTAAATCTCTGGTTCATCTTCTTCAAAACAAAACCAATCTGGGTTTTGGGGGCTGCTCAACCCTCGTACTTTGCAGGCTCATATCTCTTTCAATATTGATCCAAAGTTTACAAATTTTATATCGTTGGAAAGCTCTCACGGAGTACTACAATTTTAAACCAAAAAAAGAGACATTGATTGAGTAAATCTTCCAGAAAATTGGATCAAAGTTGGAAAAAAAAATTCGTTTTTATTGATCCAAAAAATTAGGTTTTGCAATATCTCACTCGTTTGAGATAATCAGGCCATGGGACTTTATGGAGGGACTCTAGGGACCATATGGGACACAACCATGCCAAAAAATTGGACCCCTATTGGAGTTTCGATGTAAACCCACTTTAAAATCAAATTTTCAAAGTTTTGATAAAAGCTTGCTTGAAGCTTTAATGGCAGATTCAATTCGTGTGATCTACGGGCGAATCAAACACCTATAGGCTCTGATACCAATGTAGATAATATGCACGCAAGCATACGAGTCGGGTTTAGGTCACTTACCTAGCGGAATAACCCAACGGATCGCCGAACGGTGTTGTTACGAGCCCAGCGTCTTCACCCACGAACTACTGCTCCATGTTGACTCCGTGTACTCCCTTATGCTTCGCGTAAGTCGTGAAAATCACTACTAGAGCGGTCCTCGTACGTATCACGTGCTAAATCCCATGGCTCCTTTGGTGATGGCCAAGAGAGAGATGAACCGTAGGGATAGAGAGAGAGAGAGACTAACGTGAGTTAGAGAGAGAGAGGCTGCTATGAATATATAAAATATTCTTAGGTTTTCCATGTGATATATATGTATATATAGGCACATAAAAACCTATAAGGCTTAAGACTCCAAAAGCCCATTATTTGGCGTCCAAGCCAGCCCTCTCTAGACCCAGTCCAATATAATGTGGGTGCCCGTATGGCCCAACCACAATATTTGTTACAATCCAGAACTCGAATTAATTTATTTTATTTTTTATTTTTAACTCTCATAAAACCATATTTAATTAACGTAAATTATAATGATGGTAAAAAGAGCAATTACCCAAAAAAAAAAAAGAGTTAATTTTTATTTTACCGAAAATTTGAATATCCGAGGGGCCAAATTCCCTCCATTTCCAACTTGAAATTAGCGTCTCTGCACCAAACAAACTCTTCAGTCATTTCACTTTCCTCTTCCCCATCATGACTATGAGCCACCTCCTCAAACCCATAAGCCCTCTCCGGCGACCTCGACACCATTGCCTTCTTCTCCGGCGCTATACTGAAAATCTCCGCACCAATTGTTCTAATCAGGTCGCTCGGAATTCCATGGTTAACGAGCTGAAAGCAACCAATTCCACCAATCGAATCGAGAATTTTGGCAATCAAAATCGAATTGTCATTTTCGGATAACATTAACGATTGGTAGTCGATTTTCGGAGGGTTTTGGATCGATTTTTGGCGAGGGAAGGCTCGATCGAGAAGGATGAGTTCAGGGACCCGGAGTGAGTGGTCAAGGAATTCTGTCAGGACTTTGTCGTTTGCGAATGAGGAACGGCGGCCGGAGGCTACCGGGGACAGAGGCGGCGCACGGAAATCGACGGCGTTTCCCGGCAATGATTCAGGAGAATTCGCCATTGTGATGATCTTACTTGGCGGTGCTCTCTGTGCTTTTTTGCTCTACACATTAAACTTGTAGTAATAACAGGTACGCACTCTCTCTCTAACTTTGTCTCCCTCTCTCTCTCTAAAAAAAAAAGAAAAGAAAAGAAAAGAAAAAGGGGACAACAATGATGGCATGTCTCGGTGGTGTCCTACATTGCCGGAATCATAACGTCGGTCCACCCTTTTCCATCTCTCTGCTTTACAGCTTCTCTATGAATATATAAAATATTCTTAGGTTTTCCATGTGATATATATGTATATATAGGCACATAAAAACCTATAAGGCTTAAGACTCCAAAAGCCCATTATTTGGCGTCCAAGCCAGCCTTCTCTAGACCCAGTCCAATATAATGTGGGTGCCCGTATGGCCCAACCACAATATTTGTTACAATCCAGAACGAATTAATTTATTTTATTTTTTATTTTTAACTCTCATAAAACCATATTTAATTAACGTAAATTATAATGATGGTAAAAAGAGCAATTACCCAAAAAAAAAAAAAAGAGTTAATTTTTATTTTACCGGAAATTTGAATATCCGAGGGGCCAAATTCCCTCCATTTCCAACTTGAAATTAGCGTCTCTGCACCAAACAAACTCTTCAGTCATTTCACTTTCCTCTTCCCCATCATGACTATGAGCCACCTCCTCAAACCCATAAGCCCTCTCCGGCGACCTCGACACCATTGCCTTCTTCTCCGGCGCTATACTGAAAATCTCCGCACCAACTGTTCTAATCAGGTCGCTCGAAATTCCATGGTTAACGAGCTGAAAGCAACCAATTCCACCAATCAAATCGAGAATTTTGGCAATCAAAATCGAATTGTCGTTTTCGGATAACATTAACGATTGGTAGTCGATTTTCGGAGGGTTTTGGATCGATTTTTGGCTAGGGAAGGCTCGATCGGGAAGGATGAGTTCAGGGACCCGGAGTGAGTGGTCGAGGAATTCTGTCAGGACTTCGTCGTTTGTGAATGAGGAACGGCGGCCGGAGGCTACCGGGGACGGAGGCGGCGCACGGAAATCGACGGGGTTTCCCGGCAATGATTCAGGAGAATTCGCCATTGTGATGATCTTACTTGGCGGTGCTCTCTGTGCTTTTTTGCTCTACACATTAAACTTGTAGTAATAACAGGTACGCACTCTCTCTCTAACTTTGTCTCCCTCTCTCTCTCTAAAAAAAAAGAAAAGAAAAGAAAAGAAAAAGGGGACAGCAATGATGGCATGTCTCGGTGGTGTCCTACATTGCCGGAATCATTACGTCGGTCCACCCTTTTCCATCTCTCTGCTTTACAGCTTCTCTATGAATATATAAAATATTCTTAGGTTTTCCATGTGATATATATGTATATATAGGCACATAAAAACCTATAAGGCTTAAGACTCCAAAAGCCCATTATTTGGCGTCCAAGCCAGCCCTCTCTAGACCCAGTCCAATATAATGTGGGTGCCCGTATGGCCCAACCACAATATTTGTTACAATCCAGAACTCGAATTAATTTATTTTATTTTTTATTTTTAACTCTCATAAAACCATATTTAATTAACGTAAATTATAATGATGGTAAAAAGAGCAATTACCCAAAAAAAAAAAAGAGTTAATTTTTATTTTACCGGAAATTTGAATATCCGAGGGGCCAAATTCCCTCCATTTCCAACTTGAAATTAGCGTCTCTGCACCAAACAAACTCTTCAGTCATTTCACTTTCCTCTTCCCCATCATGACTATGAGCCACCTCCTCAAACCCATAAGCCCTCTCCGGCGACCTCGACACCATTGCCTTCTTCTCCGGCGCTATACTGAAAATCTCCGCACCAACTGTTCTAATCAGGTCGCTCGGAATTCCATGGTTAACGAGCTGAAAGCAACCAATTCCACCAATCATATCGAGAATTTTGGCAATCAAAATCGAATTGTCGTTTTCGGATAACATTAACGATTGGTAGTCGATTTTCGGAGGGTTTTGGATCGATTTTTGGCGAGGGAAGGCTCGATCGGGAAGGATGAGTTCAGGGACCCGGAGTGAGTGGTCGAGGAATTCTATCAGGACTTCGTCGTTTGCGAATGAGGAACGGCGGCCGGAGGCTACCGGGGACGGAGGCGGCGCACGGAAATCGACGGGGTTTCCCGGCAATGATTCAGGAGAATTCGCCATTGTGATGATCTTACTTGGCGGTGCTCTCTGTGCTTTTTTGCTCTACACATTAAACTTGTAGTAATAACAGGTACGCACTCTCTCTCTAACTTTGTCTCCCTCTTTCTCTCTAAAAAAAAAGAAAAGAAAAGAAAAGAAAAGGGGGACAGCAATGATGGCATGTCTCGGTGGTGTCCTACATTGCCGGAATCATAACGTCGGTCCACCCTTTTCCATCTCTCTGCTTTACAGCTTCTCTGTTATTCTTCCACCCATTGCCATTGGAGGTTTCTTTCTGTTTCCGGGCTGACATGGGCTCACGACTCCACTAATTGTTGGGCCACCAGCAAACTAATGAATGGGCTGGGCCCTCTTGGTCTGCCTCAATTTTAGAGAAAAAAAAAAACACAAAAAGGGTGCAATTTTGAGTGTGTTTTTTATCACTATTTTTGAAGTACCCTTAATTTCTATGGAGTATTACTTTTAAACACCACTTGATTGCCTTACGGCCTTTACCTTTTTTTTTTTTTTTTTTTTTTGGGTCAGAGCCTTACTTTTGTTCAAATGACCACAAATGTCATATATATTATGCCACCATCGCTGATATGTACGTTGTACTACACTGTTTACGTTTAGGTATACTATTTTTTTTGGTAGTGCCTAAGCCGAACCGTGGGCATCGGGCAATTATTAGTTTTAACATAAATCTAATGCACTAAGGCAATTATAGTTACATAAAATTTAATTTAATTTTTTTCATTGTCAATATCAAGTTTGAAAATCAAAATAATGTTCTTTTATTGTAGAACTAGCTAAACAAGTGTGCTATACACATGATAGAAATTGTATTTATAAAAACTAACACTTATTTATAATAAGATAACATAGAATGAACACATATTAGATATTAAAAGAACTAAATGAAATGATACACACACCTATTAGAGATTAAAATAAACTGACTTCGAGTAGATGATGTATGGTAACAAAGGTTTCGACATCGCCTAGAAATATGTGTCTGAAGTTGATATGTTTAGAAGAAAGAGACTGACTTTGAGGAGCCGATTGTGACAAAGCTTCGGATAGAGTTTGAGAAATATAGACTAAACGGGGTGAGAGATCACAAGACGATTAGGATTTTGAACGTCGATGTGTAATATAGAGTTTGGAATTCGAAGAGATACATACTGACAAGAGTTGGAGATGAGGCATTACGTTAGGGGTGGCAATTTTCGACACGACACGATAACTCGACACGAACCCAACACGGTTTAAGCAGGTTTGGGTTTGGCCTTAATAGGTTTGGGTCGTAAACGGGTTGACCCGTTTAGCACGATTAATAAATGGGTCGTGTTCGTGTTGTAATCGTGTCAACCCATATAACACGAATTGACCCGTTTACTTAGGCGGGTCAACCCGTTTAAACACGAACCCGATTTACCCATTTATTTACCTATTAAAAAATTGAACAAATACACTTAAGTTGAAAAACCCTAGCCGCCCACTTCATTTGAGCATTTTGAATTTTTGAGACTTGAAAAGTTGAGAGACTGTGAGAGTGAGAGAGAGAGAGAGAGAATCGTCGCAGACCCTCAGTGTCTCACCCTCCGGCTGCCTCCACCACTGCACGGTCTACATGACATCACCCCCTCCTCTCCGGCCAGCCACCACACCATCCAGTACTGAATATATATGAAATGAAATCACAAAACTTCCTTAATATTGAAGAGGTAACTGACAAATTGTCTCATTACTTTCTTCTTCTTCTTCTTCTTAAGTTGATTTAGACTATGTACTGTACATATGACATATCGATTCTTTTTTTTTTTCTTCTTTTTTTTCCTATCAATGTTTATTGTTCTATCAGATATGGTCCGTGGTCCATGGAGGTGTGTAGATGTTTATTTTTTCCTATATCTCTTGCTTTGATTGTGATTTGTAGATGTTTGATTAGTGGTATAGACTGTACAGTACACTGGTACTAATTGGGGCTTTGTTATATTACCCCCAAAAGTTTGATCCTTTACATCTAACATATATGTCTATCGGTCTATATATATTATATATATGTGTATATCATCAACACTCTTCACCAACCACTTTTGCTCATCAAAATTTCAAATGGCAGAGTTAGATAATGGTGAGAACCCAAACAAACGTGATGCCCAAACTCATCTACTTCATATCTTGCTTTGATTGTGGATGTCAATATGTTTGATTACAATGATTAGTTAATTATTTATTTATGGCATTTGATTTATTTAACTATTTTTTATTTTGTTCTTTGTTGAATTTATAAATCTAGTTAATTTAGCCTTGTTTAATGAGAGCATTTTTGCTCACCCATGTTTGGTTCACCATTGCTCACTCATTTTTGTTCACCCCTTTTTGGTTCACTATTTTTGCTCGCTTGTTTTTGCTCGCTCATTTTTGCTCACCCATTCTAGTTAAGGAGTTAATCTATCTTTTCTTTTCTTTTTTTTTGGTTATGGTTACCAATCATTTTGTTATGGTTTCCACTTCCCAGTACCTTACCCTAAGACCATTTCTTATTTCGTAGATGAAAATTGACCTTGATAGTGAGAATGAAGAAGATGGTGTGAATGTTGAAAATACAATTGAAAATGAACAAAATGCTGAAAGCAAAATTGGTTCGAAGCGCCAAAGAAGAAAAACTTCGAAGGTATGGGCTTTTTTTGATTTGCTTCCCTTGGATGCCGAAGGGGTTGAAAAAGCAAGATGTAAAAAATGTAAGATGTCATATATTTCTAATAGTAAGTATGGTACCGGCAATTTGAAACGTCATGTGGTAAAGTGTCAACGAAATGGTGTTGACATAGGCCAATATCTTGTATCTAATTCTGATGGGTCTATGTCTATGCGGTCTCAGAATTTTAATCAAGAGATATTTACGGATCTAGTCACTGTTGTAATCATTAGGCATGAGTTGCCGTTTCAATTTGTCGAGTATGAAGGCATTAGGGAAATATTCACTTACTTGTATGTGGGTGCCAAGAATGTTACTAGAAATACATGCAAGGCAGATGTATTGAAGTTATTTGGCAAAGAGAAACATAAACTTTCTAATTTGTTGCGTTCATGCCCTGGGAGAATTAGTTTAACTTCTGATTTATGGACCTCTATAGCAACTGATGGTTATATATGCCTCACTGCCCATTTCATTGACAAAGATTGGATATTACAAAAAAGAATTCTTAATTTTTGTTACATGCCTCCTCCCCACAGTGGTATTGCTTTGTCCGAAAAAGTTTACAAGCTATTATGTGATTGGGGAATTGAAAATAAGTTATTTTCCATTACTTTGGACAATGCTTCTTCCAATGATGTATTTGTTGAAATGTTAAAGAGTCAATTGAATTTGAAAGGTGCACTCTTGAGTGATGGTAGTTTCTTCCATATTCGGTGTTGTGCTCACATTCTTAATTTAATAGTGCAAGAGGGATTGAAAGAAATTGATCGTGAAATTTTTTTTGAATTTTGTTACAATATGCTATATGGTGAGAATTCTTTTGAGTGCATTTGTGTTCGTGAAAAATTGTTCTCTCTCTTTAATGAGTACATGTGTAACGCTTCTAAAGGCACTTCAAGCTCATCTAGTTCTCAAGCCATTAGCAATGGTGCTTCGCGTGGTAATTATGACAAAGATCATGAGAAAGACTTCACAGATGTTTTTAAGGTACGAGGGAAAGCCTACAGAAATGTCCTCATGATAATTGTTGTATATTACATTATATTCTTTTTTTCCCTCGTGTATTATTGACTAGTATGTCACTAATAATTAATCTTTGTTATCACATTAGGAATTTGATACATTTGAAAGTACTGAATTTGTTACTAGTGCTCAAAAGACCCAATTGGAATTATACTTGGATGAACCAAAAGTTAAAAGAGAAGTAAACTTGGATGTTCTTGCCTATTGGAGAGCTCATCAATTTCGATATCCTGAACTTGCTCGTATGGCACGTGATGTGTTAAGTATTCCTGTCTCTACTGTTGCATCCGAGTCTGCCTTTAGAACCGGAGGTCGAGTTCTTGATCAATATCGTAGTGCGCTACGACCTCAAGTTGTTGAGGCTTTAGTCTGCACTAGGGATTGGTTGTTTGGAGGAAAAGGTACAAAATAAAACTTATTAATGGGCTACCTAAATACTTTAGGAAGAAACTTATCTTGTGTTTAATTTTTCTTTTTCATTTAGGAGATGAGCAAGTGCTTCTAGATGAGCTTACTGAAGATGTGATGAACTTGAATAACAATAAGGAGGATGAATTACGATCAGTTGGATGTTCAAATGAAGTTGCTAATGTTGATTCTTGATGGATAGTATTATACCAACTAGGCCAATATGGTGGTTAGACATTTTTCTTTCTTTGTAAATTGTAGTCATTTTATATTTATACACCGTTTCCTTATAGTTTTGTGTTTTTATATTTACAGGTGGCTTGAATATGGAAATGAAGTGGAAGATTCTTTTGTGGAACAAGAACTTGTTATTTTGAATCTTTGATGTTGACAATGACATTTTAATATTTTGATATTTAGGAAGATGTCATATTGTCATGTGTCTTGCTATTTTAAATGGGAGCCGAGAGGACTCATTCATATTTACTAATTGTGTATGAATTATGATTAGTATATGGTTTTACTATTTTAGAGACTTAGACTTTAGTATGTATGAATATGAAATTACTCATGATCATATTTTGATCTGTCTTGCTATATATGTGTGTTTTGTGTTATATATGTTACAGGGTTATATGTGTTACAGGTTAAACGGGTTATATATGTTTTTGTGTTATATATATGTTACAGGTTATGTGTTACAGGTTATATGTGTTTTATGTTATCAGGTTTATGGGTTAATCATGTTGACCCAAACACGACCTATTTCTTAAACGGGTTAACTGTGTCGTGTCGTGTCAACCCATTTAATAAACAAGTCAGGTTAGGGTTGAGGTTCTTGACACGATTAATTAATCGTGTCGTGTTCGGGTTGACACATTTAGCGTTATACTCAGCCCTTGACACGACACGATTAGACACGACACGACCCATTTGCCACCCCTAGCTCTATCCCCCTATCACGTAATGCCTCATCTCCAACTCTTGTCAGTATGTATCTCTTCGAATTCCAAACTCTATATTACACATCGACGTTCAAAATCCTAATCGTCTTGTGATCTCTCACCCCGTTTAGTCTATATTTCTCAAACTCTATCCGAAGCTTTCTCACAATCGGCTCCTCAAAGTCAGTCTCTTTCTTCTAAACATATCAACTTCAGACACATATTTCTAGGCGATGTCGAAACCTTTGTTACCATACATCATCTACTCGAAGTCAGTTTATTTTAATCTCTAATAGGTGTGTGTATCATTTCATTTAGTTCTTTTAATATCTAATATGTGTTCATTCTATGTTATCTTATTATAAATAAGTGTTAGTTTTTATAAATACAATTTCTATCATGTGTATAGCACACTTGTTTAGCTAGTTCTACAATAAAAGAACATTATTTTGATTTTCAAACTTGATATTGACAATGAAAAAAAAAAATTAAATTTTATGTAACTATAATTGCCTTAGTGCATTAGATTTATGTTAAAACTAATAATTGCCCGATGCCCACGGTTCGGCTTAGGCACTACCAAAAAAAATAGTATACCTAAACGTAAACAGTGTAGTACAACGTACATATCAGCGATGGTGGCATAATATATATGACATTTGTGGTCATTTGAACAAAAGTAAGGCTCTGACCCAAAAAAAAAAAAAAAAAAAAAGGTAAAGGTCGTAAGGCAATCAAGTGGTGTTTAAAAGTAATACTCCATAGAAATTAAGGGTACTTCAAAAATAGTGATAAAAAACACACTCAAAATTGCACCCTTTTTGTGTTTTTTTTTTTCTCTAAAATTGAGGCAGACCAAGAGGGCCCAGCCCATTCATTAGTTTGCTGGTGGCCCAACAATTAGTGGAGTCGTGAGCCCATGTCAGCCCGGAAACAGAAAGAAACCTCCAATGGCAATGGGTGGAAGAATAACAGAGAAGCTGTAAAGCAGAGAGATGGAAAAGGGTGGACCGACGTTATGATTCCGGCAATGTAGGACACCACCGAGACATGCCATCATTGCTGTCCCCCTTTTCTTTTCTTTTCTTTTCTTTTTTTTTAGAGAGAGAGAGGGAGACAAAGTTAGAGAGAGAGTGCGTACCTGTTATTACTACAAGTTTAATGTGTAGAGCAAAAAAGCACAGAGAGCACCGCCAAGTAAGATCATCACAATGGCGAATTCTCCTGAATCATTGCCGGGAAACCCCGTCGATTTCCGTGCGCCGCCTCCGTCCCCGGTAGCCTCCGGCCGCCGTTCCTCATTCGCAAACGACGAAGTCCTGATAGAATTCCTCGACCACTCACTCCGGGTCCCTGAACTCATCCTTCCCGATCGAGCCTTCCCTCGCCAAAAATCGATCCAAAACCCTCCGAAAATCGAAGAGATACATACTGACAAGAGTTGGAGATGAGGCATTACGTGATAGGGGGATAGAGCTAGTGGTGGCAAATGGGTCGTGTCGTGTCTAATCGTGTCGTGTCAAGGGCTGAGTATAACGCTAAATGTGTCAACCCGAACACGACACGATTAATTAATCGTGTCAAGAACCTCAACCCTAACCTGACTTGTTTATTAAATGGGTTGACACGACACGACACAGTTAACCCGTTTAAGAAATAGGTCGTGTTTGGGTCAACATGATTAACCCATAAACCTGATAACATAAAACACATATAACCTGTAACACATAACCTGTAACATATATATAACACAAAAACATATATAACCCGTTTAACCTGTAACACATATAACCCTGTAACATATATAACACAAAACACACATATATAGCAAGACAGATCAAAATATGATCATGAGTAATTTCATATTCATACATACTAAAGTCTAAGTCTCTAAAATAGTAAAACCATATACTAATCATAATTCATACACAATTAGTAAATATGAATGAGTCCTCTCGGCTCCCATTTAAAATAGTAAGACACATGACAATATGACATCTTCCTAAATATCAAAATATTAAAATGTCATTGTCAACATCAAAGATTCAAAATAACAAGTTCTTGTTCCACAAAAGAATCTTCCACTTCATTTCCATATTCAAGCCACCTGTAAATATAAAAACACAAAACTATAAGGAAACGGTGTATAAATGTAAAATGACTACAATTTACAAAGAAAGAAAAATGTCTAACCACCATATTGGCCTAGTTGGTATAATACTATCCATCAAGAATCAACATTAGCAACTTCATTTGAACATCCAACTGATCGTAATTCATCCTCCTTATTGTTATTCAAGTTCATCACATCTTCAGTAAGCTCATCTAGAAGCACTTGCTCATCTCCTAAATGAAAAAGAAAAATTAAACACAAGATAAGTTTCTTCCTAAAGTATTTAGGTAGCCCATTAATAAGTTTTATTTTGTACCTTTTCCTCCAAACAACCAATCCCTAGTGCAGACTAAAGCCTCAACAACTTGAGGTCGTAGCGCACTACGATATTGATCAAGAACTCGACCTCCGGTTCTAAAGGCAGACTCGGATGCAACAGTAGAGACAGGAATACTTAACACATCACGTGCCATACGAGCAAGTTCAGGATATCGAAATTGATGAGCTCTCCAATAGGCAAGAACATCCAAGTTTACTTCTCTTTTAACTTTTGGTTCATCCAAGTATAATTCCAATTGGGTCTTTTGAGCACTAGTAACAAATTCAGTACTTTCAAATGTATCAAATTCCTAATGTGATAACAAAGATTAATTATTAGTGACATACTAGTCAATAATACACGAGGGAAAAAAAGAATATAATGTAATATACAACAATTATCATGAGGACATTTCTGTAGGCTTTCCCTCGTACCTTAAAAACATCTGTGAAGTCTTTCTCATGATCTTTGTCATAATTACCACGCGAAGCACCATTGCTAATGGCTTGAGAACTAGATGAGCTTGAAGTGCCTTTAGAAGCGTTACACATGTACTCATTAAAGAGAGAGAACAATTTTTCACGAACACAAATGCACTCAAAAGAATTCTCACCATATAGCATATTGTAACAAAATTCAAAAAAAAATTCACGATCAATTTCTTTCAATCCCTCTTGCACTATTAAATTAAGAATGTGAGCACAACACCGAATATGGAAGAAACTACCATCACTCAAGAGTGCACCTTTCAAATTCAATTGACTCTTTAACATTTCAACAAATACATCATTGGAAGAAGCATTGTCCAAAGTAATGGAAAATAACTTATTTTCAATTCCCCAATCACATAATAGCTTGTAAACTTTTTCGGACAAAGCAATACCACCGTGGGGAGGAGGCATGTAACAAAAATTAAGAATTCTTTTTTGTAATATCCAATCTTTGTCAATGAAATGGGCAGTGAGGCATATATAACCATCAGTTGCTATAGAGGTCCATAAATCAGAAGTTAAACTAATTCTCCCAGGGCATGAACGCAACAAATTAGAAAGTTTATGTTTCTCTTTGCCAAATAACTTCAATACATCTGCCTTGCATGTATTTCTAGTAACATTCTTGGCACCCACATACAAGTAAGTGAATATTTCCCTAATGCCTTCATACTCGACAAATTGAAACGGCAACTCATGCCTAATGATTACAACAGTGACTAGATCCGTAAATATCTCTTGATTAAAATTCTGAGACCGCATAGACATAGACCCATCAGAATTAGATACAAGATATTGGCCTATGTCAACACCGTTTCGTTGACACTTTACCACATGACGTTTCAAATTGCCGGTACCATACTTACTATTAGAAATATATGACATCTTACATTTTTTACATCTTGCTTTTTCAACCCCTTCGGCATCCAAGGGAAGCAAATCAAAAAAAGCCCATACCTTCGAAGTTTTTCTTCTTTGGCGCTTCGAACCAATTTTGCTTTCAGCATTTTGTTCATTTTCAATTGTATTTTCAACATTCACACCATCTTCTTCATTCTCACTATCAAGGTCAATTTTCATCTACGAAATAAGAAATGGTCTTAGGGTAAGGTACTGGAAAGTGGAAACCATAACAAAATGATTGGTAACCATAACCAAAAAGAAAAGAAAAGATAGATTAACTCCTTAACTAGAATGGGTGAGCAAAAATGAGCGAGCAAAAACAAGCGAGCAAAAATAGTGAACCAAAAAGGGGTGAACAAAAATGAGTGAGCAATGGTGAACCAAACATGGGTGAGCAAAAATGCTCTCATTAAACAAGGCTAAATTAACTAGATTTATAAATTCAACAAAGAACAAAATAAAAAATAGTTAAATAAATCAAATGCCATAAATAAATAATTAACTAATCATTGTAATCAAACATATTGACATCCACAATCAAAGCAAGATATGAAGTAGATGAGTTTGGGCATCACGTTTGTTTGGGTTCTCACCATTATCTAACTCTGCCATTTGAAATTTTGATGAGCAAAAGTGGTTGGTGAAGAGTGTTGATGATATACACATATATATAATATATATAGACCGATAGACATATATGTTAGATGTAAAGGATCAAACTTTTGGGGGTAATATAACAAAGCCCCAATTAGTACCAGTGTACTGTACAGTCTATACCACTAATCAAACATCTACAAATCACAATCAAAGCAAGAGATATAGGAAAAAATAAACATCTACACACCTCCATGGACCACGGACCATATCTGATAGAACAATAAACATTGATAGGAAAAAAAAGAAAAAAAAAAAAAAGAATCGATATGTCATATGTACAGTACATAGTCTAAATCAACTTAAGAAGAAGAAGAAGAAGAAAGTAATGAGACAATTTGTCAGTTACCTCTTCAATATCAGGGAAGTTTTGTGATTTCATTTCATATATATTCAGTACTGGATGGTGTGGTGGCTGGCCGGAGAGGAGGGGGTGATGTCATGTAGACCGTGCAGTGGTGGAGGCAGCCGGAGGGTGAGACACTGAGGGTCTGCGACGATTCTCTCTCTCTCTCTCTCTCACTCTCACAGTCTCTCAACTTCTCAAGTCTCAAAAATTCAAAATGCTCAAATGAAGTGGGCGGCTAGGGTTTTTCAACTTAAGTGTATTTGTTCAATTTTTTAATAGGTAAATAAATGGGTAAATCGGGTTTGTGTTTAAACGGGTTGACCCGCCTAAGTAAACGGGTCAATTCGTGTTATATGGGTTGACACGATTACAACACGAACACGACCCATTTATTAATCGTGCTAAACGGGTCAACCCGTTTACGACCCAAACCTATTAAGGCCAAACCCAAACCTGCTTAAACCGTGTTGGGTTCGTGTCGAGTTATCGTGTCGTGTCGAAAATTGCCACCCCTAGATAGAGCCTCCTTTTATGAGACGTGTGAAAAGTTGGAAATGGGAGGGAAAAAAGAAAAAAAAAATGAGAAAATGAGAAAAAATGTTAGAAAAAAAATTGATAGCTTGCATCTAAAGCTTCAAAATTTCCCATCTAGTAACCGTAACCTATCTTAGATGTAGGTTCAAATTTCCCTCCCTTGTCGTAATTTAAAAAATACCATATACTTCGTATATATATACACTAGCATTTGCCCGTGCTATGCACGGGTATCATTCAAATATATGTGTGTATATTTTTTTAAATTTATATATATCACACATGAAATTTGTTAAAAAAAAAATATGAAAAAAAATAGAATATATGATGGGAGAGAGGCAGTTACAATGAATGTGAGAGAAGTTACTGCAAAATTGTTGGAGGTTAGGAGGGTTTTTTTTTAATAACTTTTTAAATTTCAAATATATATATATACAGTCTTATATATATATATATACACATATATAGATGGTGTAGCAATGCCATGTGGCATTCCATGTACATGGGGTTGCCATGTGGCACCTACATTTGTATTTATATTTATATAGATATATAGATGCATATTATTATTATTATTATTATTTTGGTGTTTTGGTCAGAAAATACCATATCATTGGGTCATAAGATTAATGTAATTCAATTTCATTTAGATGGGCTAATTAAAACATTTTGAATGGGCTCCCTCAAAAGGTTTTGGGTAAGGAGGCCATATGAGTATAGCCAGTTATTCCGCTCCGCATCCCATCCGGCATCCATTTGTACTGGGCCACTTGACGGGTTGGGCTAAAATTTAGTACTAGTAATAGGGAAGCTTGAATGATCCAACATTAATAGCTACCTATCTGTCTAAAAGCCCGATTTATCGTGGTATTGTAATTTCTTTGCCCCATTAAAAAATAATCAAATGATTTTCTTTTTAAAGAATTCAATTTTGAAGGTGAAAACATTATCCCCTCTGAAGGTCACACTCACTTAGAATTCAATTTGAACAATCTTACCATCACTTAGATTGAGAAATCATAGTGATCATCGGATCGTGTTTGGTCACAGGGGTCTCACACGTAGGGGTGGATCTTAATCACATGGTCTTTTGGTATCTGACTATAAAAAGAGAGAAATTTACATTTTTGTTCGTAATTGTTTTTCATGTTTAATAATAAAAACACTAATTATAAACATAAAGGCAAATGTTGATTGATACCACAGAAAACATGGGCTGGAAAATGACAAACAGGGAAAAATGACTGCGAAGAAAAGAAAATTACACAAGGAAGAAAAATTGAAAAAGCCCCCAAAAAAAAAAATGTCAAAAAAATAGAGAAATGAGAAGAAGAAGAAGAAGAAACGGATAACATCATATAGGAAAAAAAGACAGAAAAAAAAGGTATTACCAGAACAGGAGAAAAGGGTCGCTGAGTTGCCATCGTACATATCAATGACGAGAATCAATAGAGGTGGTGGACCATGAGACAAGAGTTACGATTAGGGGGAAGAGCCAATGAGTTGTGATATAGTTAAAAGTAGATTATTAGTGAGATTAGACTAGTGCAAAATGAGTAAATAGAGTGATTAAACTCTTTTCTCCAAGAAGTATGGTGAAGTAAATGCTTTGACCATACCCAAATGCATTGATAACCAAATAAAAAATAAAAAAAACCCAAATGCATCCACCCTTGGTCACATGGTAACAACCAAATGGAAAACATAACGGTGGAGGTGGGATGATTAGCCTTTGTACTACATACTCTAGTAGACCCTTGATCATATATATTCTCCAAGCTGCCTAGAGAAGTAATTATTGCCAAATTAAATCATTCATAAATTTAATTTTTGTAGTCTATCTATAAAAAAAAAAAAATAAAAGAAAAAGAGAAGGTTTTAGAGCAATGTATAACAATAGGGTTAAATAAAGCCACAATGAACTAGAGAACAATAGATGAATGTTTGCTAGGAATGAGCACTTATCACATCTCCCTTCTAGCACATATTATAGGTATCCAAACACTTTGCTGACTTGATACACCACACCAATACAATTATTGGTTGGAGAGATCAGAAACCAAAAAGAAATAAAAGAATGAGGGACCAAATGATATATAATATGACTAGGTGTGCGCCCGCCTTGGGTTGGTGGGTTCTAATCTATATCTATAGGAAATGTACATACACTTGTTTATATACAGATAGTACCAATCAATTTATATATATTATATACGTTTATACAAATATTTTTTAGTTGTTCTATAGCATGTGGTCTTTTATATACTGAGCCGCCAGTTGGCTGGAACAGTGGCAAAGATATTTTGACCATGCCGAGCCGACAGACTTAATTTGTGGCTGGAACTTTCTCAAGACATGGAAAGCGACGTCGTTGTCCAGATTTATAGCAACTGGGAAAATTCGAAATACTAATGTTGTTATTGGGTCAAAAAACCAACCACCTTATTAGAAAAGAAAAAAGAAAAAAAAAACCACATTTATTGGTTTTTCCTAAACGTTTTTTTGTCATGTGCTTTTTGATCAATAGACAGCCACTAACTAATTTCCTCACTTGAATAAGTCCACTTGTGGGGCTTTTGTACTTGGGTTTTATTTAATACGCCTTCCACGTCATAGAGTATCATAATTTGTCAAGAGCATTATTCCATTTGTGGGGCTTATTCTGTTGAAATTAGGGGGATTAATTGATTAAAAAAGAAGTAAATATCACCTACCACTTTTGAAGTTTGATCTTAATATACATATCTTCCTTTACATTTTAAAAATATCATTTATTTTCTTTATTTTTGAATTTTAATATCAAATTCCCCCTTCTTTTAATAAATCGTTAGAAAATTTAATGGAATTTGATATTAAAATTAAAAAAAAATAAGGGAGGTAAATAGGATTCCTGAAACGTGGAGAGAGGTAAGTGTATTGAGGTCAAACCTTAGGGGAGGTAGGTGATATTAAGGCCAAACCTCACACGTATATATATGTAGGAAAATGTCAACTTACAGCATTGTCACACCCGTTTCAGAATTTACATGCTTTTAATACAACGTTGTAGTAGCATGTGAAATTATTAATGTTTATTAATAATTGAGATCAGTGGTTGACTGTGGTTAACGGAAGGTGTCGAGTAAAGACACGGTGATTCGGTAATCATTGAGACATTCGTGTGATGAAATGACATTTATGTGAATTAAATGTTATTTGGCTATCTGATAAATTATTAATAGTAAATTTACCTGTGTATAGTGGTGTCAAACGGGCCGGGCCGGGCTCGGTCAAAGCGGGCTTGACCGGGCTTCGAGCCGGGCCGGGCCGGGCTTCACTTAAAATCGGGCCGGGCCGGGCCGGGCTTGGGAAGGGAGGGGGGATGTCCGCCCCGGACCGGTGGCCCGGGCCTAGCGGGCCGGACATCGGGCCGGGCCGGACGGCTAGCGGGCTTCCTTCGACTTTTGGCCTTAAAAGTGGTGGGCTTCGGGCCGGGCATTTTCTTCATTTCGGGCCGGGCCGGGCCGGGCCATGGACGGGAGAATGTGTGTCCACCCCGGCCCGGGGTATGTGAACCGGGCCTAGCGGGTCGGGCCTTGTGGCGGGCCGGGCCGGGCTTTTAGCCCAAAAAAAGCGGGCCGGGCTCGGGCCGGGCCGGGCCAACCCGGCCCGTTTGACACCTCTACCTGTGTAGTATATTTTCAGCATGTATTGATATTGTTTAAGGTCATTTGGATTGTTTTTAACGATAATCGATAAGATGTGTTGCATGAAAAGGGTAGGTTATCTAGAGATTCCACAGAAATTCGTTTCGGACGTTTTTATGGCAACAAACGGAACTTAATCGAAAACTTGTGTACTTGATAGTTTTCACTCATGAAGTAATGAAATGAACGTGTGCGACGTTTCAAGAGTTAATTAGGAGTTTTGAGAACTCATGGGGAGGTAAACACAATTTTCGAGAGTGTTGCCTATGTATAGAAGTTCCAAGATATTTTCTTCATTACAACTTTTCTAATTTCAAAATCAAAAAGGGGATTTGGGGTTTTGGGAGTTTAGAGCTTGCCGACGCAAATCAACGGACTACTGCTCGTTTGTGTTCACCCAAATTTCATATTCAGACTCCCCAAGGTAATAGCTACGTTTTGATATCTCTAAGGATTTGTTTGGTCAAGTTTTTATACAAATCCTAATGTTGGAATTTTGGGAGAATGCATGTAAACTTGTAGGAATGGCTTGAAATTCAAGATTCGATGTTTAATTAGTCTTTTAGTTCATCCTTCAAAGTTATAGGAAAATCGCACGAGATGTGAATTCTAAGCTTATGAATTATAGAAAATTTCATGTTTTAATTATCGGACTTGATATTTTGGATCCGGCCGAAATTCATGTATTCCGTAGGCCCGTTAATTATGCATATGAAAATACCATGAAAGCACGTATTGTGATTTTATGAGCATGCTATGTGTCTATGTGGGTTAAAGAGGAGTTTGATACAAGTTCATGCCGGGGTACGCCTCTCGATGTTTGAGAGTTACAGTAGCGACGGCTACTTGCTTGGTTTCGGAATCGGCCCTGCCAGAGCAATTGGGTGTAATGGTTGATAGACTCTGGGCTTGCCATTGGCATCGCGGTTGTTATCGACTTTGGGCTTGCTGATATACTGGATGAATGCGTGTCTCTCTCCCTAGAGACTATTTTGATGTGATTTAAATGTTTAATGCATGATTTGTCATATAAGCATATGTTTAGAATTGTGCACTCAACATATAGTCGAGCAGTTGAGTTTTACTCCATTGCAGGTGAAAGGAAGAAAGGGAAAAGAAAGCGTGAGGAGTGAGATCGCGGGAGCGACGGGAATCCTTATTTTGTATACGTTTTGTTTTCAATTCCAAATGATGTAAAATGAAATTTTGAGAAGTTAGAACTATTAACTTCAGTTTGGAAGGTTTGGAATGACTTAGAACGTTGTAATAAGTTGTAAAACTACTTTTGATTATGTTGTAATGAATCTGAACTCATGGATTCGTGTTTTGAATGTTTAACTTGTCAAACTTGTATTTTGGAGGCAAGTAATAGAACTTTTATGTTTTAAAGCCAAACAAGCCTTAACTTGTTTTGTTATTGTTTCTTTTCGTGGATTACTGTGTATTAGTGATGTTCTTGAAAGGTTAGTATAGATTGTGAAGTTTAAAGTGCAAACATGTTTGGTAGAATGAAAGGAAGGAAGGTTGTTTGATGCCTTAGGCAAAATTCTGCAACTTTGTGTAGGATTCCGCTAAAAGGTCATTCGACCGGTAGAACTTCGACCAGTCGAATGAGGTTGTTCTACCGGTCGAAATGCTCCCTGCCAGAAATCTTTTTTCATACCTTTCGAGAATATTTTAAATGTTTTGATCGATCCTTAGGGTACCTTTGGGGACCCCTTTTAACATATATTCATCTGTGTCACACCCGTTCCAAAATTTCATAGTTTTATCATACATAAATGGAAAGTTGTGAGTATATCAATGTTAATTGATATTTGGATTGAGAAGGAGTTGACTGTGAGTCAACGATGAGGTGTTAGTGAGGACACGGGAACATGGTGGTTCATTTTGCATTGGCATGAGTAAATGGTGTTTATATGATTTAAATGTTATTTGACTTTATCTGGTATTTTATGAATAGTGAAATTATACCTGTGTAGTGTAATTTCTGGTAATTTTGATATCGTTGAATATTATTTTGAGAACTGTGGTGAGAACATGAGTGTTACGTTAAATAAAAGGTAGGTTGTGTAGAGATTTCACAGAATTTAGTTTTCGGACGTGATTTTGGACCCAAACGGGACTTAGTCGGAAACTTTTGTAATTTATAATTTTCACTCGTAAAGGCGTAAAATGAACATGTGCGAAGTTTCAGGAGTTAATTAGATGTTTGAGAACGGGGAGGTAAACGTAATACTCAAAAAGATTGCCTATAAATAGATGAGGATAAGAATTCATTTATCAAAAACTATACAAAATATCTTAAGAGAGGAGAGAGAAAAGGAGATTTGTTGCCACGGGCTTGCCAATGACATACGACGACCTTTCATCCGTCAGATTTTCACCAAATTCAAGATTTGAACTCGTGAAGGTAAGGCCTACGTTTTGATATTACTTAGGCCACGTTTGACAAATTTTTATAAAAATCTAATTTCTAGACTTTTGGGGAAAACATGTATAAACTTGTAGGAATCATCTCAAATTTGAAATCCGACGTTTAATTGGCCCCCTAGTCGATCCTTCAAAGTTTGAAGAGAATCGCACGAGGTATGAAGTTCTAACTTGTGAAATATAGGTAAATACATGTTTTAAATTTCGACAACGAAATTGAGATCTGGGCAAAATCCATGTGTTAATCTTAGGCTCGTTAATTATGCACGCGCTTAAATGTGAAAAGCATATCTACTTCGCGAGCACGTTGAGTTGTCTATGTGGGTCAAATGGGAGTCTTATACAAATTCATGCCGGAGTAAGCTTCTCGATGTTTGAGAATTTTAGTAGTGACGGCTACTATGCATGGTTGATAGACTTGGACTTGCCATGACACTTGGGGATGCAATGGTTGATAGACTTGGACTTGCCATTGGCATCGCGGTTTAAGACTTAGACTTGCCGCTACCGGATGAATGCGTATTTTTCTCCCTAGAGACTATTTGTATGAATTGTGAGATTAAAGCATGTTTTATCATATATTGCATATGTTAGAACTTGTGCACTCAGCATATAGCTGAGCAGTGGAGATTTACTCCATTGCAGGTCAGAAGAAAGACAAGAAGAAACGTGAGGAGTGAGGTCGAAGAACACCAGGGGAATCACACTTGTTCATACTTTTGTCTCTTTCCAAAATTTAAAATAAGGATTTGGTTATTGTAATATGTTGTAATGGAATCATGGGTTAGTTGTAGTACTTGTAATTCCGTAGTAAACGTTATATATATATATATGTTGAATTGTGAATTATGATCGTGTTATTGTTGGAACTTGGTTTGGAGACCTTTTGAAGGCTGCAGAATTGGGCTTTTCTGAGAGAAAACAGTCGACTGGTTCATGTTTCAGTCGACTGGTTTGTGAGGAAACAGTCGACTGGAGGGGTTTTCAGTCGACTGGTTTCTGCACAAAACACCATGTTCTGCATGCATAGTGTTCAGTCGACTAGAAAAGGCACCAGTCGACTGATAAATTAAGGATCCAGTCGACTAAGTCCCTTACACAGTCGACTGGAATGAATCTTGGACTCTTTATACTTACTGCTTAAGGCCTTCAGTTGACTGGACTCCTGATTCAGTCGACTGGACCTCTGCTTCTCAAAATGAATTCTTTTGGAACTATTCCAATTGGGCAAAACTTTTTATAACTCTGATTTTAATGGTTTTTCACTTATAATTTCCGCTGCTATTTTACTTTAATGAAACTGGATAAGCCTTGATGGCGTGCCACGTGTCCTATTTCCACGCGTAGTGTGATGGGTCGTGACATTTATTGGTATCAGAGCAATAGGTAACAAACCTTTGGGAACGTTCGACGACGAGTAGGGTGTTGAGTGAATTGTCACATATGCTAGAGTGCATCTATACATGGTAGAGATGTTTGATGCATATGAATGTTGTTATACATACTTGTTTATGTTGATTGTCAAATATGCATAGTATTTATGCATTGAGAACTACAGGATTGTAATCATGAGTGGCGAAGAGCGAGATCTATCGCCACATACTCGACGTATGAATGAAATGACAGAAATGATGGGGAATATGGGAGAAATGATACGAAATATAGCTAAGCGATTACCTCCAACGCCTCCATTCAAGCCAGTACCGATAGCTGTAATGGATGTACCTGAGAATAGGGGTATGAGATCGATATCTGAACAGTTTTCCAATCGATTCCAATGACCGATAAGGAGAAAATTGAGAATGCCAGTGATATACTCAAAGGTGAGGCCCAGAACTGGTGGGTGAACATCCTAGACCAAGGAGCACCGATAACTTGGGAAGGATTCAAATCAGAGTTCAATCGTCGATTCTTTCCAAGGGCTGCTCTCAATGCAAAGAAGAGAGAATTTGACAATCTCCGACAGGGAGACATGACGGTGACTAAGTATACTTCCAAGTTCAATGTGTTGTTAAGGTTTGGAAAGGGTTCAGTGCCAGAGGAGGAAGATAGGGCGAGGAAATTCGAAGAGAGTTTACGAGAAAATATTCGTTTGAAGGTGGAAACCTACGAGCACTCAACTGTGGCAGCAGTGCAACAAACGGCATTTGTGGCCGAGAGTGGAATGGAAAGGTCAAGGTAGAATCAACACGAAAAACGGGGTAATGAGGGTGGTGACAGGAATCAAGGCGGATCTTTCAAGAGGCCTTTTCAACGGGGCTCTGGTTCTAGTTTCAGTGATTTCAGCAGGTAACCAACTAATATACCGTTGTGTTCACTTTGCAATAGACCACATACTGGTCGATGTTGTATGACGAACTTCCAGAACAAATCTCAAGGAATGAACAATGCTAGCTTGGCACCAGATACGAGGGGAAAATGTTATAACTGTGGAATGGTTGGACATCAATCTAGAAATTGCCCAAGGAAGCATTCTCAGCAAGGAGCTAGTTTTATGGCTTCTAGAGGGTCGAAGTCTAGACAGTCTAACTATGGGGGACAAAGAACAGAACAACGTCAAAGAAGAGCATATCAGATGAACCCAGGAGATATGACTGCTTCAGAGACAGTGGTCTCAGGTATGGTGCTTGTATGTTCGCACTTAGCACGCATACTTGTTGACTCCGGATCTACGCATTCATTTGTATCGTATGCCTTTGTTGAACATTTGAATGTTAAATCGGCACCGTTAGGATATGAATTGTCTATTGCCGTACCTCTTAGTAAATCGATAATGACGTCTACTATATATAAGAATTGTGAGATCAAACTAGGCGAGAAGTTGATGACCGTAGACCTTATACCGATAGTGGTAAACCATTTTGATGTGATACTGGGAATGGATTGGTTAGATCTTAACCAAGCCACGATAGACTGTGAATGGAAAGAGGTTAATTTTTTATCACCGGTACATAGGAACTTTTGTTTCCAAGGGAGTGGAGTTATACCACCACCGTACTTGATTTCAGCTATCCGAGCGGGAAGGTTATTGAAAAAGGTTTGTCAAGGATTCCTATGTTCAGTGACTGATGTCTCAGCGACCGAATCAAGAGTAGAAGACATTCCAATAGTGCAAAAATACCCAGATGTATTTCTTGATGATCTACCAGATGCATTGATTGAGAGGGAAATTGAGTTCACCATTGAGGTTATGCCAGACTCAAGACCTATATCAAAGGCACCGTATAGAATGGCACCCGTAGAATTGAAAGAACTGAAAAACTAACTACAAGAACTATTTGACAAGGGGTTCATTCGACCAAGTATTTCACCGTGGGGAGCTCCAGTGTTGTTTGTAAAGAAGAAAGATGGTTCAATGCGTATGTGCGTTGACTACCGAGAGTTGAACAAGTTGACAATTAAGAACAAGTATCCACTGCCGAGAATTGATGACCTATTTGATCAACGTCGTAGGGCACAAGTATTTTTGAAGATAGATTTGACATCGGATTACCATTAGTTAAAAGTGAAGGCCGAAGACGTTGAGAAAACTACTTTCAGAACGAACTACGGACAGTATGAGTTCTTAGTCATGCCGTTTGGAGTTACAAATGCACCAGCCGCGTTCATGGATCTTATGAATCGAGTATTCAAGGATTATTTGGATGACTTTGTGATTGTATTCATTGACAATATCCTTATCTATTCACCGAGCGAGATAGAACACGAGAACCACTTGAGGTTGATACTTCAGAGGTTGCGAGAGAAGTAATTATTTGGTAAATTCAAGAAGTGTGGATTTTGGTTGTCTAGTATTACTTTTCTTAGTCACGTGATTGACAAAAATGGGGTTTCAGTTGATCCTCACAAGGTAGAAGCTGTATCTAATTGGCAGAGGCCGACGTCCGTATCCGAAATCTGAAGTTTCTTAGGATTAGCGGGATACTACCGTCGTTTTATTGACCACTTCTCGAAGATTTCCTTACCTATGACAAGGTTGATGAGGAAAGGGGTTACCTTTGAATGGAGTCGAGAATGTGAAGACAGTTTCCAAGAGTTGAAGGCACGACTAACAAGAGCACCTATCTTGATAATACCATCCAGAACTGAGGGATTTGTAATTTATAGCGACGCTTCGCATCAAGGATTGGGATGTGTGCTTATGTAAGGCGGTAAGGTGATTGCCTATGCGTCTAGACAATTAAAGACACATGAGGTTAATTTATCCGACTCACAATTTAGAATTGGCGCTGTAATTCATGCCCTAAAGATTTGGAGACATTACTTGTATGGGGAGAAATGTGAAATTTTCACGGACCACAAGAGTTTAAAATACTTATTCACCCAACGGGATTTGAATATGAGACAGAGAACATGGTTAGAGTTTGATAGAGGATTATGATCTTTCGATATAGTATCACCCGACACGTTAGCGGGATGGGTCGTGACATTTATTGGTATCAGAGCTATAGGTAACAAAACTTTGGGAATGTTTGACGACGAGTGGAGTGTTGAGTGATTTTGTCACATGTTTTAGATTGCATCCATACATTGTAGACATGTTTGATGCATATGTATGTTGTTATACATACATGGTTATTTATTGTTGTACATGCATAGTATTTGTGCATCGAGATTAACAGAACTGTAACCATGAGTGACAGTCGAGAATTATCGCCGCATACTCGACGTATGAATGAAATGGCATAAGTGATGGGGAACATAGGAGATATGATACGGAATATAGTAGAGCGATTGCCTCCCACACCTCCATTTGAGCCAGCACCGATAACCGTGATACCAGTGCCTGAGAATAAGGGTATGAGATCAATATCTGAACAATTTACCAGGAAGAAACTGACAGAGTTTCATGGGACTTCTGACACGACTCTGGCAGAGCATTGGGTTGTGGAAATGGAAAGGATTTTTTGATCTATCCCGATGACCGATAGGGAGAAGATTGAGAACGCTAGTGATATACTTAGAGGTGAAGCTCAGAACTGATGAGTGAATGTTCTGGAACAGGGAGCACCGATAGCTTGGGAAGGATTCAAAGCGGAGTTCAATCGCTGATTCTTTCCAAGGGCCATTCTCAATACGAAGAAGAAAGAATTTGATAGTCTTTGACAGGGAGATATGACTGTCACTGAGTACACTTCAAGGTACAACGCCTTATTGAAATTCAGAAAGGGGTCTGTGTTGACAGAAGAAGATAGAGCGATGAAGTACGAGGATGGGTTGAGAGAGAATATCCGTTTGATGGTCGAAACCTATGAACATTCAACAGTTACCTCAGTATAACCAGCGACACTTGTAGCTGAAAGTGGGATGGAGAGATCGAGGCAATATCAGCCAGGTCAACAAGGGAAGAGAAATTATGAGGGTAGTGATCGGAATCAAGGTGGATCTTTCAAGAGGCCTTTCGCGAGGGGTCCTGGTTCTAGTTCCAGTTTCGACGGACATGGAAGGACAACGAACAAAGTACCAATTTGTCTGCTTTGTAATCGACCACACACCGGTCGCTATTTCATAACTAACTTCCAGAATAAGAACCAGGGAATGGGTAGTACCAATTCTACACTTGGTATGAGGGGTAAGTGCTTTGATTGTGGGATGCTTGGACATCGAGCTAGGGATTGCCCGAGGAAACGTCTTCCACAAGGAACCAGCTCTATGGCTTCTAGTGGTTCGAAGCCTAGACAGACTAACGATGGGAGACCAAGGACTGAGCAGCGTGAGGGAAGGTCATTTCAAATGAACCCAGGAGATATGGCTGCTTCGGAGACATTGGTCTTAGGTATGGTGCCTATATGCTCATATCTAGCACACATACTTGTTGAATAAGGATATGCACTTTCATTTGTATCGCATGATTTTGTTGAACATTTGAATGTTAGATCGGCACCATAGTATATGAATTATATGTGGTTGTACCCCTTAGTAAGTCAAAAGTGACGTCTACGGTGTACAAGGATTGCGAGATCAAACTAGGTGAGAAGTTGATGACTGTAGATCTTATACAAATTGTGATGAACCACTTTAACGTGATACTAGGGATAGATTGGTTAGCCATTAACCAAGCCACGATAGATTGTAAACGGAAGGAAGTTAATTTTCAATCGCCGGTACATGGAAACTTTTGTTTCCAAGGGAATGGGGTTATACCGCCGCCGTATTTGATTTCAGCTATCCAAGCAGGTAAGTTGTTGAGAAAAGGATGTCAGGGATTTCTGTGTTCAGTGATTGATACGACAGCGACTGAATTTAAAGTAGAGGATATTCTCGTGGTACGAGAGTATCTAGATGTATTTCTAGACGACTTACCATATATTCTTATTGAGAGGGAGATTGAGTTTACTATTGAGATAATGTCAGACTCAAGACCCGTATCGAAAGCACCATATCGAATGGCACCCGTGGAGTTGAGAGAATTAAAAATCCAACCACGAGAATTACTTGACAAAGGCTTTATTCGACCTAGTATATCGCCGTGGGGAGCTCCAATATTGTTTGTGAAGAAGAAAGATGGTTCACTGCGCATGTGCATTGACTACCGAGAGTTAAACAAGTTAACCATCTAGAATAAGTATCAGTTACCGAAAATTGATGACTTATTTGATCAAGTTCGTGGGGCACAAATGTTTTCAAAGATCAACTTGAGATCGGGCTATCATCAGTTGAAGGTAAAGGCCAAAGATGTAGAGAAGACTGCTTTTAGAACGCGCTACAAACATTATGAGTTCCTATTCATGCCATTGGGGTTACAAATGCACCAACCACGTTCATGGATCTTATGAATCGATTCTTTAAGGATTACTTGGACGATTTTGTGATAGTGTTTATCGACGACATTCTTAGCTATTCACCGAGTGAGATAGAACATGAGAACCACTTGAGGTTAATACTTTACAGATTGCGAGAGAAGCAACTATTTGGGAAATTTAAGAAATGTGAATTCTGGTTGCCTAGCATTACTTTTCTTGGGCATGTGATTGACAAGAATGGAGTTTCAGTTGATCTTCATAAGGTAGAAGCGGTATCGGATTGGCAAAGGCCGACATCCGTATCCGAAATTCAAAGTTTCTTAGGATTAGCGGGATACTACCGCCGTTTCATTGAGAACTTCTCGAGAATTTTGCTATTATGACAAAGTTAATGAGAAAGGGCATTACGTTTGAATGGAGCCATGAGTGTAAAGTAGGGGTGGCAATTTTTGACACGACAACCCGTTTTACTGAGACAACCCGATTATGACACGACACGACACGATTAAATAAAAAAAGTTAATATTTTTTATTGAATAATATTCAAAACTAAAAATTAACCCAAAATCACGCAACCCATTTATGACCCGATTATGACCCGTGTAACCCGAATTGCCACCCCTAGTGTAAAGATAGTTTCCAAGAGTTGAAGTCGCGGTTGACAAGAGCACCTATCCTAACAATACCATCCGGAACCGAAGGATTTGTGATTTATAGTGATGCTTTGCATCAAGATTTGGGATGTGTACTTAGGCAAGGTGGCAAGGTGATTGCCTATGCTTCTAGATAGTTGAAGACACATGAGATTAATTATCTGACTCACGATTTGGAATTGGCCGAAGCAATTTTTGCCTTGAAAATTTGGAGACATTACTTATATGGAGAAAAGTGTGAAATCTTCACAAACCACAAGAGCTTGAAGTACTTATTCACGCAGAGGGACTTGAACATGAGACAGAGAAGATGGTTAGAATTAATGAAGGATTACGATCTTTCGATAGAGTATTATTAGGGAAAGTCTAATGTGGCAGCCGATGCGTGAAGCTTGAAGACGACAAGGAATTTAGCCGATGAACTAACCCAGCAAAAAGAGTTGGTAAAGGAGATGGAACGTTTGGAGTTAGATGTGATTCTAGAGACCAATGGTGGCTTAATGATGGCGATCATAGCTCACCCAGACATTACTGATGAAATCAAGGCGGAACAGTTTAACGACCTCTACTTGTGTAAAATGAGAGACGGGATATCTTTGGAGAAACGACCGGGTTTTACCTTGGAAGAAGGAGTATTAATGCTTGGGAACAAATTATGGGTACCGAATGTGAAAGACCTAAAGGAACGATTTTTAGAGGAAGCTCATAGTACGAAATATTCAGTTCATTAACTAGAGAAGTAACTTAAAATAGTTTTTCTTCAAGAGTAGCCATTCTCAATTTAGCATAGTCATATGGTCCAGCCTAATTATAACCTGAAAAGCCTAGACACAAATGTCCAGGACGCATCAACGCCGTCAGCTTCATGAAGTTGGTGAGTAGTAAAAACATATGCTTGGAATATAAAACATACTCCTTTACTATTTTCCATTTTTCAGTTTCATTATTTAGCAGGTTAACACTATAGTAATGAATTCAACTTATAACACAGTAAGGATAACATTAAAATCTTCAATGCATTAAACATGTGACCGTGCATGGGAACAATGCGACCATTCTCATCTTGCCGACTATTTTCTCTCGACAACACATTAACCAACACTCTTGCTCTAGTATCTTGAAATACTAAGGTGACCATACTTTAGTACAGGGGTACCAGGGATTGTCTAGTTTATCTCACACTTTAGTACAAGGTACCAGGGAGTGTCCCATGCCTCACACTTTAGCCATACCACTTATGTCAGGGAGTGTCTAGTAGGCCACACTTTAGCACTACCATTGGTGCTAGGGAATGTCCAAGTCGGCGTCATACACTTTAGCGCTACCATGGGCGCCAGGGAATGTCCAGTTTTATCCCCGTCGCATTTCAAGGATATACTCTAAACTACAATTGTCGCGCCCTCCCCGAAGGTGGGGGCGGTCCCCTCGTGGGTCGCGACCGTTTAAGTTGAGATGCGCTGAAAGTAGGTGAGGTGTATGAAAAGTGGGAGTAGGGCCAAGTAAGAGTTCAGAGTTGCCACCTAGCATTTATTCGGGAGTTAGGATCCCTGCAAAGACAATCAACATGATCATCTTTGACTTTTGAAAAATGTTTTGGAACAGTAAGGCCCTTTAAAAGTGTGACTCGAATCGTCATGCGAAACCAGAGTTCTTGAAGTGGGTTCGGGGACTCGATTATGCCGAGGGAAGGTGTTAGGCACCCTCGAGCACCCGTGACACACGGTTGCCAATTTTAGTGATTTTCATAGTAACAGGGCGTAAGTACGAATTAATAGAGTATAGATATAAGAATTAGATTCGAGTATCCGTGACACGCGGTTGCCGATTTACATATCTCGACACGAGATAGTTTTGAAAGTATGCATACGTATCTCGCCACGAGATAGTTTGAAATTATGTATACGTATCTCGCCACGAGATAGTTTGAAATTATGTATACGTCTCGACTCGAGAGAGTTTGAAAGTATGTACGTATCTCGACACGAGATAGTTTGAAATTATGTATACGTATCTCGCCACGAGATAGTTTGAAAGTATGTACATGTCTCGACTCGAGAGAGTTTGAAAGTATGTACGTATCTCAACACGAGATAATTTGAAAGAAAATAGTTATGGCCGCACCCGAGTAAGGGTTGCATACGTATCTCGACTCGAGAATCAGACCGTACGTAGTTCTGTGCTGTGTATATGTATAGGTGTTTGGTCGATCTAGATCGTGAGTGTATAAAATAATGTTTGAGTAAAGTCAGTGTAGCTAGGAACTTTAACCTGTACGGTGTAGTCCTAGACTTTAACCTTGAGAAAGTAATGAGTTATGAGAGAGTGTTTTGAGTAAAAGACGGAGTAGATCAATCGTACGATGCGTATTTTGTATTTTTTTTGTTTATATGGTTTTTTTGTCTTTTTGTTTTATGTCTTGGAAGTAAGGGTCGGTGCCCATGTGAGTGTGAAGACTTACTTGTCTTACCTGTGCTGTTTGCAAATTCCAAGCAAAGGTAGCATTTGGAGTTTAATTTTTGAGAAAGCCCATTTTTTTTATTTTTCTTTTCGTCTTCTTTTTTGCATTTTTTATTTTTATACCGGAAGAAAGGGACGGTGCTCAGTGATTTGAAAAAGTAACCGGAAGTAAGGGTCGACGCCCAAAGGTAAAAATGTATATCGGAAGTATGGGTCAGTGCTCTATGAAAATGGAGAGAAGTATCATTTTTTGTGTTTCCTGATTTTATCAACGAAAATCTATAACAAGAGATAAAGTGCAGCCGGATGGGTCATTAGATCTCTTTCCGGCTGGCGCAGGATATAAAGTCCAATCGGGTGGAGTTTGAAAGGTCTCCTTCCGACTGGCGCAAGATATAGCAGTTTGATAAAGTTCAGCCGGGTGGGTCATTAGATCTCCTTCTGGCTGACGCAGGATATAAAGTCCAATCGAGTGGAGTTCGAGGCCTCCTTCCGACTGGCGCAAGATATAACAGTTTGATAAAGTTCATCCGGGTGGGTCATTAGATCTCCTTCCGGCTGACGCAGGATATAAAGTCCAATCGGGTGGAGTTCGAGGCCTCCTTCCGACTGGCGCAAGATATAACAGTTTGATAAAGTTCAAGCGGGTGGGTCATTAGATCTCCTTCCGGCTGACGCATGATATAAAGTCCAATCGGGTGGAGTTCGAGGCCTCCTTCCGACTGGCGCAAGATATAACATTTTGATAAAGTTCAGTCGGGTGGGTCATTAGATCTCCTTCCGGCTGACGCAGGATATGAAGTCCAATCGGGTGTAGTTCGAGGCCTCCTTCCGATTGGCGAAAAAAATAAAAGAAAAAGGCGGAATATCCGACTAGTGGATTTATAGGGAGCCCAGACCACTAAGAGTATGAGTTGAGGATGTTACCTGTGCAGAGGCGATTATTGAAGTTTAGTCGTTGTTTGTTGAGAAAGAATGAAAGAAATCCGAGAAACGTTGTGGAAATAATTCGAGAAGGCCCAAGTCGTATTTTGACACAAAATCGACTTAAATGGACGTCATGGTTGGGTCCGGAAGGGCCGGAATAGTCAAGATGTAAATCGTACGATCGAATAGTACCCGTACGTATACTGTATGTATGAATAGTGACTATATGTATGAATAGTACCGTATATATGAATAGTACTATATGTATGAATAGTGCACGTATATATACAATATGTATGACATTAGAGGTGCTTATGATGGAGCATAGTTTTCTTTGCCTTGACTTTATAAGTTATTTGGTCAATGTAGCCAAAAGGGCTTGGGAGAGGAGAAAGGTTAGGGATTCCCAAACAAAGCCTAAGGGAGAGAGTGAATTGGCAAATTTTTTGGAAGGGGAGGGGGGGGGGGGGGGGGGGGGGGGGGGGACCTCCTATTTATAGGAAAAAAATTTGATTTAAAAAATAATTAATTAAAAAAATAATGATAATAAAGTAATAAAATATCTAGATATTGTGTGTGTGCGCCGCGTTCTTTGGGATTTTCGGAAAGCTACGCGGTTGAAAATTGAAGTCGGAATTGGATTTTTAAGACTTTGTTTGACCTACATTCGACACCAGTTCTGACAAAACACGCCAATCGAGGTGCACTTTCCGAAATTCGGTGTCGGAATGAGACGAAATTACATGGTTCCCTTTATTTTAATGTGAGGAGTATTTTCCTGCAATCAGAAAGTGACTCCTATGGCGCGATTGGCCCAGATTTGGATTACTTAGTCGCTAAGCAAAGAAAATATCTAAATATCTGTACAAGCGTCGCGCTTCCGAATTTTCTGGAAGGCAGTGCGACGAAAACTTGGACTTCCGTGGTCCTCTCGACAAACGCAAAATATTAGTGCAAAAATGAAATTCTTGAAACACTACATGACTCGTATTAAGCATTTGTCTTGACAAATCCGTTAATTAAAATGTACTTTTTCGGAATCTGGTATCGGATTGAGATGAAATTTTAGGGATTTCTCCGTCTCGATGTGAAGAGTATTTTCCTTAAATCAGAAAGTGACTCCTATGGCGCGATTGGCCCAAATCTGGATTACTTAGTCGCTAAGCAAAGAAAATATCTAGATATTTGTACACGCGCCGCGCTTTCGAATTTTCTGGAAGGCAGTACGACGAAAACTTGGACATTCGTGGTCCTATTGACAAACGCAGAATTTTAGTGCAAAATGGAATTCTTAAAATGCCATCTAACTCGTATTAAGCATCTGTCTTGACAAATCTGTTAATTAAAATGCACTTTTTTGGAATCTGGTATCGGATTGAGATGAAATGTTTAGGGATTTCTCCGTCTCGATGTAAAAGGTGTTTTAATTCAAACCAGAAATACCACGGCCGATTTGATCTTGAAGACCAAGGCTTTCTGATGATTTATCAGTATAAATTGACGCGCCTGTAAGCGATCTTATTGCAGTTTTGCAACTTTCTTCGTTTGATGGCAACGAAATTTCTGAAGGCTCTTTATCTTGACAAATATGGATTTTTGGCATCAATTTTAAACCTTCTGAAGTTATCTGGCGATGACATAGAATTTTCTCGTTTGATTTCTATGCCTGATAATGTAATTTTTCCAGATCCGGTGTTCAATTGAGATGAAATTTTAGACAGTCCTCGGTAATGTCACGTACTTCCATTCTGTCATAAAAAATGCTTGTTCTGACACTCTAAAAGCTAAAAAAGTAATCCCGGTCCCTCTTTGGCAAAATAGCAGATTCGTCCGAACTTTAAACAATGATTATTTCTTCGCCCGTGGTTCGATTTTGACGATTCGAAGTCTAGGGACCTTGTATTTATGAGCTCTTCACACCCGTCCGACTCGAGGTTCATTATCTGTCCGCCTCTTTGTATGTGGGCAAAAATCGGGTATCTACAACTGATCTGACATGCTTTTGAAACCATTCTGGTGGGTATTCAAATTGACGACAACTTGATTTGACATTTGATTTGACCTCTAGATATTCTGATTAGGACTCCAGCTTCTTTTTTCTCGATTAGCGTGCCCAATGGGCCCCCTCTATGATAGTTTTTTCTTTTTTTAGCAAGTCAAAATGGGGTGTCTACAACAATCTCGTAACATCACACTTTGGTACACAATTACCAGGGAGTGTCCAATCACAATCTCAACCATTTACTCTGTTCACACTGACCAACGCTCACCATGCATTTAAAACTGACTCCCCATGTATGTCATGTAACTTTATATAGAAATATAAAGTAATGGAAACGATAACCATAGATCTGCGAGAAGAAATCATCTCCTTAAAACATTTCTTAATAACAAAACATAGCGAATCAGATTCTGTTTTAACATAACCTCCAAATAGGACTTTAAAAACCTTAAAGACTTAATCCAAACAGTCCCTTATAAGAAAGCAGACAAAAACCAGAAATGGCCAGGTCGTGCTCGCGGGCCGCTTGCGCGACGGGTCGCTCGCGCGATATGCCCATTTTTCGATTTTCTTTAAAAACGTTTCTTACTGTCAGAAAATACACCGGTCATACGCGTGGGCCGCTCGCACATGGGGTCACTCGCGCGGGCAGTTCGCGCGATCGCGCGCGCGAGGTGAAGCTGAGACTTCATTTTCTTCGCAAATTTTCCCTATTTCAGATTTTAAGGTCCCTTTTTACCCATTTTCAATACTGAAAGAATATATGACATACAATATATGGATTTCTTCGTTTTTTCCGCGAGGATTACGAATTTACAATCAATTTAACACGAATCGATCCGTAGCTCTCGGATTTTACGGAGAAAAAAAAATGAGAGACGTCAAAATTTCGTTTTTAATATACGTCGCGATACAAATGATTTAGGCCCTATAACTTTAAACATAGCACCTATGGTATGTAATCTTTTATAATCATCTACGAAAACGGATTTTTGTTAAGTTTGGAAAATCATGATTTTTTTTAAGCTATGAACATCAACGTAAAATCATCAAGGGTGATTTCAAAATTAAACAAACACAACAGTAATTGAAACATGAATTACATTCTGAGTGAGTTCTAAATACTCATTGGGATGAGAAGATAGAATTTGGTTGAGAAAGAAACCCAAATAGAAATCCAATTGCAAATTTTGGCTATGATGGTCAAGAGTTTTCTCTCTCTACAAAATAACTTCTGTAAATTTTTCTTCTCCCTCTCTGAAACTCTCTCTATTTCTCTCTAAATCAGTTTGTAAACAAAAGTCTAGATTGTGTAGAGAGTGTGTATGTATATATGTAGGAAAATTATAACTTGGAGCCCAAGTTGGTTCTCTCTCACTCAACAATCTATTTTCTTTTCCTATTTTCCTAAATTACAGCACATATAAGAGTTATATACAACTATGCATACATATGTAAGATACATTTGCTGATAGTAGAGGTTGCATAGCTTGGTAGGGGTCAATTTAGGATGTTTTGGCAAATTTAGGTTAAGGTCCAACATTAATACACACTAAGTAAGCATAGCCAAACATGGCATAAGCAACTAGTCTAGGAATCTCTTAGTGTGTTTGGAAAACTCAACTTATGGCACTAGAAGTTAAACACACAAAAATTGTACACCCAAATAAGCCTATCCAATCATTAGTTGCATTAATGAGATTAAAGCAAGTGTTAAGTCTAGATTGGTGGAGATTCCCAAACTGTGGGAGATCAAAGCGACAAGGACAGTTATCGACATGAACTGGTATTTTCACGGCGCGGTGATTACCACAAAAAATAAAGGAAAATTATCATAACGTAAGAAATAGTTTACGATTATATAAAAATACGGCTTGAGTCAAAAATAAATGTTTTCACCGTTTTGAAATACAGTTTTGAAATTCAATACAATTACTCTTAAATTTATAAAAATTATAGTTTGACCCCAATTTATAGAAATTCAAAATCGTATTTAGTAAATTAACGAAAAATACAGGTTGTTACTGGCGTGTAAGTAATTCAAAGAAGAAAGACAAGTACCTGCAGGACTGCTATAGCCATTACCAGTGTCAGAGTGGAAGTGGGATGAGATTACAATGGATTTTGTATTAGGATTTCCTCAATCGCCTAATAAGAACGACAAGATTTGGGTTATAATGGACCGATTAACAAAGTCAGGTCATTTCTTACCGATCAAGATGACTAAACCTTCGAAGTTAGCTGAGTTGTATGTGAAAGAGGTTGTAAGACTACACAGGGTTTCAGCAGTGTTTGTAGCAGATCGCGATAGTAGTTTTACATCGAGGTTTTGAAAAAGTTTGCAAAAAGGTATGGGTACGAAGTTGAGTTTCAGTACCGCATTTCATCCTCAGACCGACGGGCAGTCAGAGCGCATGATTCAGACGTTGGAGGATATGCTTTGATTATGTGTACTAGACTTTGGGAGTGATTGGGAGAAACATCTACCTTTAATTGAATTTGCGTACAATAACGGGTTTCGGTCGAGTATTGGGATGGCACCGTATGAAGCTATGTATGGGCATAAGTGTCGTTCGACGATTTATTGGACCGAAGTTGGGGAAAGAAGGTTGATAGGACTTGAGATAATATAGTTGACTACGGAGAAAGTGAAGCTGATTCAAGAGCGACTTAAGGTAGCTCAGAGTCGTTATGAGAGTTATGCAGACTCGAAGCGACGACCGATGACGTTCGAAGTAGGTGACTTTGTATATTTGCGAGTATCGCCTTTGAAAGGCATTGTTCGATTCAGAAAGAAGGTGAAACTCAATCCGAGATTCGTAGGACCTAGAGAGGGTAGGTCTAGTGGCTTACCGACTGGCTTTGTCATCAGAGTTGGATCATGTGCACAATGTATTTCATGTGTCAATGTTGAGACAGTGTATATCAAATATGAGCAAGATCATGTTATCAGAGTCGTTACAAATTCAAAAGGATTTGAGTTACATAGAGCATCCAGTAGAGATACTAGACCGGAAGGAGCAAGTCTTGTAAACTAAGACAATTCTGATGGTAAAAGTACTATGGCGTAGTCACACGATTGAAGAGGCTACATGGGAAAGCGAGGAAGAAATGAGGAATGAATATCCGTATCTGTTTGATTTATGAGGTATAAGTTTGGGGACAAACTTCCTTTTTAGAGGGGAGAGTTGTCACACCCGTTCCAGAATTTATATGCTTTTAATACAATGTTGTGATAACATGTAAAATTATTAATGTTTATTAATAATTGAGATAAGTGGTTGAGTGTGGTCAACGGAAGGTGTCGAGTAAGGACACGGCGATTCTGTAATCATTGAGACATTCGTGTGATGAACTGACATTTATGTGGATTAAATGTTATTTGGCTATCTGGTAAATTATGAATAGTAAATTTATCGGCGCAGTATATTTTCTACAGGTATTGATATTGTTTAAGGTTATTTGGATTGTTTTTAACGATAACCGATGGGATGTGTTGCATAAAAAGAGTAGGTTATCTAGAGATTCCATAGAAATTAGTTTCAGACGTTTTTACGGCGACAAACAGAACTTAGTCAAAAACTTGTGTACTTGATAGTTTTCACTAGTGAAAATAAAATGGACGTGTGCGACGTTTCAGGAGTTAATTAGGAGTTTTGAGAACTCGTGAGGAGGTAAACACAATTTCCGAGAGTGTTGCCTATATATAGAATTTCCAAGATATTTTCTTCATTACAACTTTTCTAATTTCAAAATCAAAAGGGAGATTTGGTGGTTTTGAGAGCTTAGAGCTTGCCAACGCAAATCGACGGACTTCTGCTCGTTTTGTTCAACCAAATTTCATATTCGGACTCCCCAAGGTAATAGCTACATTTTGATATCTCTGAGGACTTGTATGGTTAAGTTTTTATAAAAATCCTAATGTTGGAATTTTGGGAAAACGCGTGTAAACTTGTAGGAATGGCTTGAAATTCAAGATTCGACGTTTAATTAGTCTCTTAGTTCATCCTTCAAAGTTATAGGAAAATCACACGAGATATAAATCCTATGAATTATAGGAAATTTCATGTTTTAATTATCAGACTTGATATTTTGGATCCGGCCGAAATTCATGTATTAAGTAGGCCCATTAATTATGCATATAAAAATACAATGAAAGCACGTATATGTTATTATATGAGCATGCTATGTGTCTATGTGGGTCAAAGAGGAGTTTGATACAAGTTCATGACGGGGTACGCCTCTCGATGTTTGAGAGTTAATGTAGCGACGACTACTTGCTTGGTTTTGGAACCTGTCCTGCCAGAGCAGTTGGGTGCAATGGTTGATAGACACTGGGCTTGCCATTGGCATTGTGGTTGTCATCGACTTTAGGCTTGCCGATATACCGGATGAATGCGTGTCTCTCTCCCTAGAGATTATTTTGATGTGATTTAGATGTTTAATGCATGATTTGTCATATAAGCATATGTTTAGAATTGTGCACTCAACATATAGCTGAGCAGTGGAGTTTTACTCCATTGCAGATGAAAGGAAGAAAGGGAAAAGGAAACGTGAGGAGTGAGACCGCGGGAGCGACGGAAATCCTTATTTTGTATACGTTTTGTTTTCAATTCCAAATGATGTAAAATGAAATTTTGAGAAGTTAGAACTATTAACTTCAGTTTGGAAGGTTTGGAATGACTTAGAACGTTAAATAAGTTGTAAAACTACTTTTGGTTATGTTGTAATGAATCCGAACTCATGGATTCATGTTTTGAATGTTTAACTTGTCAACTCGTATTTTAGAGGCAAGTAATAGAACTTTTATGTTTTAAAGCCAAACAAGCCTTAACTTGTTCTGTTATTGTTTCTTTTCGTGGATTACTGTGTATTAGTGATTTTCTTGAAAGGCTAGTATAGATTGTGAAGTTTAAAGTGCAAACATGTTTGGTAGAATGAAAGGAAGGAAGGTTGCGTGATGCCTTAGGCAAAATTCTGCAGCTTTGTGCAGATATTGCTAAAGGGTCATTCGACCGGTCGAATGGGGTCGTTCGACTGGTTGAAATGCACCATGCCAGAAATATTTTTCTATACCTTTCGGGAATATTTTAATTGTTTTGATCGATCCTTAGGGTACCTTTGGGACCCCTTTTAACATATATTCATCCGATTCAAAATATAGTTACGTTTTCAATTCTATACATAATTTACAACTCGGAGGGTAATGTTTCCTAAAGTTTTATATACTCAAGGTTATTTAAAAGTTCTTTTCTGCTGCGTATAATAGTTTAATGATTGGATGAGCACTACACCATATGGACCAATTTCTAACGGACAGTTTTTAAGCTTTCTAACGGATATATCCGTTAGTAATTACTAACGGATATATCCGTTAGAAATCAGAAAAATCCATTAGTAATTTGATATATCCGTTAGTATTTTGTTTAAAAGTGAAAAGCTGGAAAAAAATAATTAAAACTCGGTGGTATTTTTGTAAATAAAACCTAAAAAATAAAAAATTGCAGTGACATTAATTAAAGCCCAAAATTTCCCCTCCCCCCAAAACAAAATTTCCCCCTCCCCCAAACATTTACCTCCACACTCTCTCTCTCTCTCTTAATCTTTCTAGTTCTAAAAACTGCCCCTCACCCTCGCCACCACCGCCCCTCTCCATCGCCACCACCACTGCTCGCCGCTACCACGAACCGTCGCTGCCGCCTCGAACCCTCAGATTCTTAGAGAATCAGACCTAGGTTATGACTGGACGGGTGAATTTTAGGGTTTTTTCTAAATCGCCATGGACAGGTGGACTGAATTCTTGCAATCGATGTTCATAGGCCTGATTTTCTCTTACCTTCTTGCCAAACTCATCTCCATCGTCGTCACTTTCCGAAGACAAGCTCAGAATCGTTCGCGGCGATTCGTTGGAGACCGAACCAGAATCGATTGCTGACGATTTGGGTGGTTCAAAATCGGAGATTTCTAGGGTTAATGTTGCTGCAGAGGTACTTCAACCCTAGATTCACAGAGGTACTTTTATTTTTGTAAGCGTTAAGTGATTTTGACTCAGATTGTCTTTATTATTGTTGTTTTTTTTTTTTGGTGTTTTTGGTTTGATTGTAGTTTTATGTAATTGAAGTTTGTTTTCAAGGATTTCCGATTCTAGTTGAAGTTGTTAGTTGGTTTGCGTTTCTTACATGGAGTTCTCGATTTCTTAGAAGAAAATTAGTTTGAGTTTTGATTCATATGTGTTTCTATGTATATAGATATACACACACATCCATATATATATATACATTTACAGGTATAGAAGGACATCCATACACTTAGCCGATCCCAAATGATTTGGGATGAAGGCTTAGTTGAGTGTAGTTGAGTTGTATATGTACACGTTACACTTAAATTCACACACATATGCAACATTTATGTTTATTTGTGTTCTGCATTAGTTTTTTGGGGATTTGGTGAAACTTTGCAATTCTGTCAAACCCTTAGTATCAATAGAGAATGTTGTAATTTATCTATTTTGGATTTTTATTTGTTCTATTATTGAGCGTGTTGAGTCTGAGTGAGTATTATTTCATAGGTTATAAGAGTATTGCATCTGGTTGATTATGTCTCTAATGTTTGGACAAGAATGTGTGCTATTTATGGAGAAAATGGAAGAGTTGTTAATCTATCTCTGCCACTAAGAAAGGGGAAAAAAAGTGAGAGAAAGAATAACCAAAGAGTTCTCATTAATGTAAGGTCTGAGAATGATTCATGATGTAGTGAGCAATGATTAGAATTTTTCCATCTGTGAGTGCTTTTATTATATCAACTGAACTTGCATTCAAAACCTTTCGGGTTTGTTATCCTGCTGTTGATCTGTTCAATCAATGCACTGCTGTAAGATATAACTTTTACTCTGTTTGGTCACAAATCTTCTGTCGAAAGATGCAACGAGGGTCTGTAAATTTTCCCTTCCTTTCCCCCCCTTTTTTTTGTTTTGGTTTTGGGCTGGGATGTTTTATTTTCACTAAGTCATAGTATTTGTCATTCCTCTTTATCAATTGCATACTGTACATCAAAGAGAAGAGGGGAAAAAAATGAAAGAAGGGAAGAAAAGAAAAGAATAGTACTTCTGAAGGATATAAATTTGCTTGGCATATGGCTTTGATTATTACACTTTGTTTTATTAGAGTTCTGTGCTGATGCACTGAAGATTTAGGTATTCACAACTTATTACTGTTGGCAGATCTTGAGATACGATCAGAAAGGATCATTTTCTTCTGGACTGGAAAAAGGTGTATTTTTAACACTCCGACGCTCTAACAAATGGTGGTGTTAATGTTTTTCTTGGGCGATGAAACGCCTCAACATTAAGGAAAAAGTGAACAGAGATGAACATAACTGCTCTCTTAACTTCTGCTGGCATCAATATAGCCCTTTGTGTGGTGCTCTGGTCGCTATATTCTATTTTAAGAAATCAACCAAACAATGTAAGTGTGTATTTTGGGCAGAGACTTTCTCAGGTACTACTATCAAAGGACCATGATAGTGAAGGCATGGGAAGCATCTGAAGAAGAAATATTGGCTAGTGGGGGCTTGGATGCAGTGGTTTTTCTCAGAATGGTTGTTTTCAGGTAGTTTTGTCCTTTCTTAACTTTTAGATAATGGAAGCGTATCCCACTTGTATTTTTCTTGGCTGATAGATTGTCTAGAATAGTCAACTTGTTGATCTATTGGAAGTTGGTGAATCGATGTCATGGTTCAGCGAGTAAAAAAAAGAAGTGTTCATTCTCGGCTGGGTTTAGTGGATTGGAATGCCTAAAATTGGATCAGGCTCAGACTCTATTTCAATTGTATTGACTTTAAAGAAAACAAGTGTTGTGTTGGTTTGATATAGAACCAGTTCATGGTGTATATTTAACTCAGGCATAGACTCCTATGTAACCAAAAAACAGTTAGCTACATGAATGATGAACTACGTTCTATTCTGAACGACAGATCAGGTCTTGTATGACCTAAACTGGCTCTAATTCTTTTTCAATATGGGCCCCGGCAGAGGGAATGCTCTTAAGTTCTTTTGTTCTTTGTGCATAAGCTACTATTAATTAATTACTTAAGCATATATCAGAGAGCCTTAAGAGCATTCTTTGTGCTTTCTGTACTGTCTGAAATTTGAAGAAATAGTATTATATTTATGCATATACTGATGGTAATCATCTAGACTTTCTGCTGATCTGATTTTAACTGCTTAATGTTCAGGAGAAAGGTTCTTCTCAGTGATACAGTGGGGTTTATATCAGATTTTAACTGCTATTTGATCGGCAGTGTATTGGGTGAGCAATTTTCTTCCATACTTTTCCCTTTTCTCTTTAATTAATATTAATATATCTTGATATCACATTCATTGGCCACTTTTTGTAACACCGTAATTGAGTATGATGGAAATGAATTTCTCAGGTGGGTATGACAAGGAAGACAAGGCAGCAAGGCCTTGTGACTTGGCAGCTCTAAAATACTGGGGTCCTACTGCCACAACCAACTTCCCTGTAATAAACTATATTTTCTTCTATGCCTTCATGCCATTCAAATGAATAGTGATCTATATCAATTTGGATTACCTGAAGTGATGAGTTGTGTCGGCATTGATTGGCAGAGAAGATTGTAGATATGTATTTTCATCTAGTTTTATAATTTTTGGGCTCCTCATGTTGGGTTTTTACAGGAAGGGACAACTTTGTTTTTTCAATTGCTAGTGAGACTCCCTTTGGTTCATGGAATTTGGGAAGGAAAATAAAAGAAAAGAAAAGGCAAAGTGAAACATTTTTCCTTGTTTGATAACCAAGTAAAGGGTAAGTAAAATAATAAGAAAAAGAAAATAAGATGACAAATAATGGAAAACCTTTTAATTTTACTTTTAAATTTCTTCTTTTGTGTAGATTTTTGTTCTACTTTTGAGAGAGTCTTTTAGTTTTTAATATTTTTGAGTGTAGAAGAAGACAGTAGGGAAATTGATTTTTCCTTCTCTTCACTAAATTGGGAACCAATCAGTGCATGAAGGAATTAGATTGCACTCAATGCAGATTATCTGATATAATCCTTGATTACATATATATATATATGGATCTTTTGATTATATGACTTAATGTAATAATGTGTTGTCTCTATATTTCTTAGGGGTTCCATGGAATAAGGATGAACACAGATTGTTCCTAGTTGGTTTAAAAAGGCTTGGAAAAGGGGATTGGAGAGGATTTCAAAGAACTAAGTGCCCACCAGGACCCCAACTCAGGTGGCTAGCCATACTCAGAAGTACTTCATAAGAATGTCTTCAACCGAAAAGAAGAAATGCCGATCAAGCCTCTTTGACATGCCCCTCAATGAATCAATGGTATATCACTCTCCAACTAGTGCTCTCTGTCAACACTTTATGCACTGTTTCTTTCCTATATCTCTACATATATTTTTTAAACAGCGAGGGGGTTCACTAAATCCCAAATATTTTTTAAACTATCATATATAACCTTTTTTTTTCTTCATTTTAGATGAGATATTACAAGGGCCTAACTTTAAACCTCCTTTGCATCATTAATGATCAGAGGCAGTACGTACAAGAAGTTATTGCTTACTACCTTACCCCCCAAAAAAAGTTATCAATCAATAAAACAAGCCAATTCAAATTAAGCATTTAATACGTATTAGCATCTCTTGAATTACACTTGTATATCACAGCAATGTACATCCTCCTTCCTACGAAGGCACCTTTCACTCTCAGTTTTGATGGGTCGTGGTAGGTTTCTTGATATGATCCTTGTTAAATCTTGGTATACGTATTCAAACCCTTCCACATGTAATTTCATTCGTAGAGTTCAAAAGGAAAACCCCCTTTTTTATTGACTACTGTGGAAGAGTGTTAATTTTCTCTATTTTTCTGATTTGTTACTTTCTTCTAAGTCAGGGTTTCCTGAATCCTCCTTTCTCAACCAAGTGATATTTGTGGTCTTGTGTGTATAACTAGTTTTCCTGCTACACTTCTATACCTATGAAAGCTTGAAGCATTTGATAGTATCATCACAACCACCAAATGCTCAACCTAACACACTGCAAACGGTATATTTGCTTACCCACTCCCACTATCTTCACTTCACTGTAGTATTTTTACTTCTGTCTTTACAAGTTTACATTAATGAATTGAAGCCTATTACGCAACTATTTAGCTTTTATCTGAATGATTTATATTGCCCTGTTACATTGCTTTACTTTGTTGTTGCTATAGAATATAGAATGAACGATTTTTCTATCTTAAATTCAGCATTTTTAGGGTTATAAAGGTTTTTGAACCTCAAGTGTGAATGGCTTTGGAAGTAACTTATTTTCCGAAGTACGTGTATCAAAAGGGATATGCTTCAGATATTGAAAGAAAAAAATTACAAAACAAAAAGAGACAGCAATAGAAACATGAAAGGGTCAAAGAGACACAAATATAAACATGAAAGGGTCAAAGACCCATCAGAATTGTATCAATCACCACCTACCTTTAGTGTTATGAACATCTACAACTTAGGCACTTGGGAATGTAATAGTCTTTTGCTCTATTTATTTCGGTCTTGCATTTTATTTTGGAAGTATCATGTAGCTATGTGTTAGCAGTAAATAACAGAAGACAAGTGTTCTAGGATTTGACCTTAGAATTGTTGATTTTCTTGCTTATTGATATAATTTAAGTTATTTCTTACCAGAATTAAAAGCTTAGTGTTTTTTGTGATATGGAAATGGAAAGTTCAGTGACATGCAGCCACTACCGTTAAAATTTGACCATTGACTGTTAGTGGAGGTTACAAATAACTCAAATTTCAATGATTGTCACTTGAAATAACTTATATGAGATTGTCAAATGGAAGAATTTATTAAAGACTAATGCTATACGAAATAGTGTGGTCGTTTGGATATGGGGTCTGTTTAGAATTATTGGGTTTGCAAGATTTGAAACTCTCACATTTCTCTTATGTTACTGAATTGAATACAACATCTAAGTAAATCAGTTGGTTGGATTTTTGGAGCCAACTCTCCTTCCTATATCACCCCTTATTTTTTTTGTTCTTTTCAACTCTAGTAAAACTTTAACTTGTTTTTATTTGAATCTATAATGGGGTACTCTGTTTTGTTTGGTTTCAAGAGCTATGCAGGTTTTTTTTCCCTGCCCCATGATGAGGCCTCCATCCCATGATTTGGCCTTGATGAATTTGAGGTTTACTTCCAAGGTAGAGAATGTTTTGTGCTCTTTAGTTTTTATAGTTTCTTAATTTTTGTAGCTTTCAATTATCAACCCTTACATAGATATATATTCACTGTGAAAAAGGCATTAGAGATTCAAGATTTCAAAGTCATTGGTGGATTAGAGGTTCACATCAAAAGTACTTAGGAAGGTAAATGAAGATATTGAATTTTTGGTGTTAAGTTGTTCTTTTGGTTTTCCTTTTAATATCAACCACAAGAATCACTGAATTAATTTTCTATTTGCTAAGCAGGGATATGATAGGCCTCTTTCTAGCGTTGTTGTCAACGTAGTTGATTAAATATGCACACTGACTGCGTATCTTCCCTCGTCAGTAATCATGCATCTGCAAGAAAAAAGAAGATAGCAGAAAGCTATAGCATTATTAGTATATTCCAAACTGTTGTAATCAATAAACACAAACAAAATATTGGGGTGATGTTGGGTTATGTTGGGGTTGGTCAGATTTCGGGTGTGATTATATTAGTTGTACTTTGGTTTCTCAATTTTTAATGAAATGAATCACTTTTTGCTGATAAAAAAAGCATTTTCAGATTTCCATTTTCAATTTGGGGGGTGAGTTGGATATTGCTGGACTAGAAATTTGTGAGGAATGAAATGTTGATCATACCTTTTGAACCAAGCTAGTATCTTCCCAAGTTTTCAGTTCATAACATTGATTTCTCTCTCTCTCTCTCTCTATCTATCTCTCTCATTATCATTGTCTTAAGGTATTTCTCTCCTCAATAGCATTTTAGAGTGCTCATCTCTCCTTCTATTATAATGTTAGATTGCTAACCATGGGCCATTTGTTGAACAGCTCCAAACCTTACCCTGGGCCATTTGTTGAAGTTGATATTTCAAGAGAGATCGAGGTATCTTCTAAAATTAATACTTTTGAAATATATTTGGTTTGAGATTTAACAATAAAAAGCCATCATTGATTTGGCCGTTTCACTTTTTCTCTGATTATTCATAGGATGGTTTGTCAATCATGGTTTGTCCCTTATTAGGATGGAAATATTTTTTTCCTCAACTGAAATTGATCTTATCATATTTAGAATGTGAAGAAGTTTTGCCATCTAGTGACAATAATTAACTCTATGGCTTTGTTTGGTTGTTGAATTTAGTGAACGAAAAGATATTGAAGATTGAAGCTCAAGGGAGACAGAGTGGGGTCCCCAAAGCAAAGTTGTTATTTCAAATAGTGGTGAACTCCCTTTGTAATTGATTTCCTTCCTTTAACCTGGGCTCGCTCACCCATAGGGTTAAAACTTTGTAAACATTTTTATTTAGTAACTAGGATGTCGAATATATGAAAAGTTATGTTAGGTTGGTTTTTTTTTTTTTGACCTATTATGTATTTTTCGAATACATGAAACTTGTGTAATGTTGGATGTGATATTTAATATTATGTTATGTTGGACAACTATTGATTATTCTATATTTGTAAATTGAATAGGATTTGAAATATTACATGATTAAAAATAAATATTGGATTACACAGGTATTGTTGGGGATACTTTTAAGAGAACAAAATGGGCAAGGAACAAATTTTTCCTTGCTATAAATTAATATGTTTGTTAATCAGGTGCCAAAAAAAATTATTGGAAAGCATATAAATAAATTATTTTTCTTAGATTTATGCATATTTCTAACGGCTATATCCGTTAGTAATAGTTGACAAACCGTTAGTATTCAATTTAAATACTTTTAAAATTGGTTGAAAAAACCGTTAGTAAGTAGCTTTCTAACGGATATATCCGTTAGAAATCCTTTGATTTACTAACGGATTTACTAACGGATATATCCGTTAGTAAAATTAATTTTTCTAACGGATATATCCGTTAGTAAATCCGTTAGTAATATTACTAACGCTAAAATACTAATGGATATATCCGTTAGTAACATTTATTCTAACGGATATATCCGTTAGTAATGAGGCCATATGGTGTAGTGGAGCCTTGGTGGCGTGACATGTGTCCTATTTCTGCACGCTAGCGGGATGGGTCATAACAATCACGATGCCTTTTTAGCGACAAAAAAACGCTTTTAGCAACGTCACAAAGTCAGGGTTTTAGCGTCAAAAAATTTCGTATTTTCGTCGTAAAAAAGATTTTTTTTTTGTTGCTAGAAGCTAGTGTACGTACTGCTAACCTACAACCACCGTGCTGTAGGTTAGCAGCCCCCACACATATATATATATATATATACACAAAATCCTTCTAATGAAGGATCTCTCATTTTAATAAAGTGAGGACTTCTGTAGTAGCAGTTGGATCATCGTTTAATCCAGGTCACGCCAATGAAATGACAGAAGTACACTTAATGAAAACACAATTCAACAGCTGAGAACAGAAATTCTCACTTTACTAAAATGAGGGATCCCTCATTAGAAGGGTTCTGTGTGTGTGTATATATTTATATATGTTGTTATGAATAGATGCAAGGGTAGCTGGATGTTCTTATCACAAGAAATGCAAGTTGGAAAAACTTGCTCATATTCCCAATTCACAAGCATTTGTATTTGCATTCCTACCATGGTTCGTTCAAATTACACACAGAAAAGAGTGTGTTGTAATACGCTAATAGTTTAAGTGCTTGAGTTATACCATTTCCTCAGGTAATAATACAACTTTCCTTCCTCAGTGGATGTAGGCAAATTGCCGACCTCTTGAAATATCTGTGTCCCTTTATGTGATTGTATATTTGTGTGCTTGCTCTTACTATTAGTTTTATTACTAGTTTTATAACACGTTATTAACAAGAGCCTATACCATCCGAGTTACATACTCATGTCAAAGGTAAAGATATTAATTTGATATACTTATACTCTTGAAGAGTTAGTTTCCCGAAGAGACAAGAAATGAACTTTTGAAAGAAGTAGTGAATAAATTTATCACAGATCAATTATAGACAACTTCTAAAGAAGTTAATGCAAAAAAAAAAGGAAAAGAAAAGGAAAAATAATCACGGACAGCCAAATTCGAACCGGAGATCGCAGGATTTAAAGATTTAAGGTCAAAATTTTATACATATATATATATATCTATATACACGGTTAAGCTCCAGAGTGAACATATCCAGTGAACTTTTTTTGTTTGCCTAAAATAAACGCGGGTCAGTGGGGCGCGCGCGGGTTAGCGGGTAAGTGGGGCAGCCCGCGGATTTTTTCAGGAAAAAAAAATGTTCACTGAGTATGTTCACTCTACCATGTTCACTTTAGAGCCTGGCCGTATATATATATATATATATATACAAAACAATCATGAATAGCTAGGTTTGAATCTGGGACCTTAAAATTTAAAGTCCTCGGTCCCTACCACTTTGCTACCACACGATTGGGTAACCTTTATTAACGCTTATATATATATATATATATATTTGCACGCGCATATACAGCCTAAGTTTTATGCTTATAACTATAGACATGTACGAGCTTCTCAAAAGGTAACTCAAAGGTAAAATATATACTAATAGATTTGGATATCCATATATGCTAAATTTCACTCTCCTTATATATTATAGTAATGCATAAATATTTGCTTATTTTATTAATCTAACCCTAAATGATAATTTATCTTTCTTATATGTAGAATTCTGAAATATGACAAACCTCCAAATTCTTAAATTTATTGTCCTTGATATTTCTGGCAATAATTATTTGTTTTGGGCCAAAAGTATGAAGACTTATCTAATTTATGAAAATCTTAGAAAAATAATTGATGAGATAAATGATGCATGATGCATCCTTACGGGAACACACTCAAGCCATGGTCATAATTCCACACCATTTACATAAAGAGTTGAAATATGAGTATCTCATAGTAGACAATCCTACAGTGCTTTGGAAAAATTTGAAAGAAATGTATTACCACCAGAACGATGTTATTCTTCCAAAGGTAATATATGATTGGAAACCTGAGGATTCAGGATTTCAAAATAGTTTCTATATATAACTCCGCATTATTTAAAATTATTTTTGTACTTGAATTATGTGGAGATAAGATTACTCATGAAGAAAAGTTAGAAAATAAAAGAAAAGTTAGATAAAACTTATTCTACATTTCACGCATCGAATGTGCTCCTGCAACAGTAGTATTGAGAGCGCAGGTTAAAAAAATATTCAGAACTGATATCTTGTCTCCTTGTGGCTAAACAAAATAATGATTTACTGATGAAAAATAATCAGTTACGTCCAAGTGGCTCTAATCCATTGCCTGAGCCTGGCCCGATTTTACATCAAGCCCGGTCCAAAGCTCGATCGGACCCGCTTTGACCAAACCCGGCCTAGCCCGTTTGCCACCTATATATTTGACCCAAAAATGATGATGGAATGATCATGTAATTATCCTTCTGATTTTATTGCAATTAAAAACTTTTCAAGGACAAAAAATTAAATTAAAAAGTGGGTAAAGAACATTTCTCCTCCTATCCTAATTTTTTCAAATTCGTTTGTCAAAATACTAATTTTCCACTCAAAAATTCTGACCACATGAGTTGTATTTAACCTTCACAAACTCCAGGAAATATCTAAAAGTACCATAATTATTCAACTTTGGCCAACCGGACCAAAATGATTTAAATTTTTACCGACCAAAAAAAATAGGAAGAGAAGGCTGTGATATATGACCCAATTAGCTGACTGGAAAGTCAAACAATTGATTTTTACAAATGTAGAATTACCATTTCAAAGCTTAAAAAAAAAAAAAAAAAAAAAAAAAAAAGAAAAAGAATTACCATTTCAACAATTTGCGGCCATGATAATCATAACACTGTGTTATTGTGCTGATATAGTATAATGTACTCCAACAATGTGTTATCAAAAGTAACCCTGACTCGAAAGTGAGCAGTACAACTGGTTCCTATTTTTAGACACATGACAAACTGGAGAAATGTACGACCGTGACTCCATACGATTGGTGCATGAAACTTTGTTGGTAGGATGAACGGTTACATTAGATAATTTCTTCTTGAATTAGGTGTTCGTGTGAGAGTACATTCTAACAGTCTTCTCACGTTCCCACTTCAAAATTGTACTACCTCCGTCCCATTTTATGTGTTTATCTTTCTTTTTTGGGATGTCCCAAAATTATTGTCCACTTTCTTAAATTAGTATACAAATTTTACTTAGTTTCTCCAACTACCCTTCCTTGCAATTAACACTAAAACAAAATAAAAAAAGAAAGTGCAATGATTATGGGCAATTGTGGAAAGTAGGTGTAGATTCTTTTTGTCCCCTTAAATAGTTGGATTCCCCAAGATGAACACATAAAATGGGACGGAGGTAGTACTACACTGCTTTTTTGAAAAGAATAATATTTGGGGGCAATAACAAATTTTACTAACACTAATACACACTCATACTCTATCTCGCTCCTAGTGATATTGTGGGGTCTGCAGTGGACCCAAAGTGCCACTAGGAGAGAGATAGAGTGTAAGTATGAGTGTTAGTAGAATTTATTAGTGCCTCTTAACATTATTGTTTTGTAAATGACTAACTTGGTCAATTTTTTTTTATAGCAAGCATCAAAATTTCATTTAACACAACAATGACAAGTTCCAAAAGGAACAAATACAAATTAAAGAAAGAAAATAAAAATACATGATTAAGCACAATAATCTTTTAGTTTGTACTGTAATCTTTAAAATTATGATATCTTGGATTGTGGCATAGCTCAATATTGAGCCGTCTAAAGGGGAAAGCTTGCTAACAACCACAACAAATATTAGAACTTCAAAATTACCGTGACTGCGAAAGAATTCCATCAAATACTAGATTTGATGAAAAAAATGTTAAATCTGGGAATGACAAGGCCGCAACCAACCATAGGAAAATGAAACGAAGAGATCTAGCTGCTGAATCCAGACCCAAGACAAAAAAAAAAAAAAAAAAAAAAAAAAAAAAAACAAACCAACCTCCCAAAAAAGGACAGAACCCTCTCGAAGAGGGACAAACACCTCCAAAGGAAGAACAAACCCCCCACAAAGGAGAAGTTTTTTCATCACTTTTCTTTTTGATAAGACAAAATTTAAACTAGAGTTAAAGAAATTTTGACACATTTTGAAATAACTGTTGTGAAACCAACACAATGACAAATATTCCTTCAATGCATAAGTTGAAATGGTAAATGCAATTAATCGATTAGTTTACCAACCTCTACAAAATATAAATAAAAAGAAAATGAAAATGAAAAATATAACTAATTTAAGTCACTTTATAAGAACTTTCATTTTAAGAACTACCATGGGTAAAATATAGAGTAATACTTCATACATAATTTTCACACAATTTTTTGTTTATAACTCATAAAAGTGTGTCTATCTCTCTTCTGTGTCAGCCTATGATGTCAGTGGATCAGACAGTGGATCCCACAATTTTTTGAGAGTTGTGAATAAAACGTTGTGTGTGAAGTTTTATTCAATATATATATGTATTTTCCCTTTAAATACATGACAAAATGCTGATTCATTATTTATATTGAATATTTTAAAACCTAATGTAATGCTTACTTAGGTGATGATGCAATTGAATCCATCATTGACAATGGCATTTTATCGGTAAGAAAGCAACAATGGGGTGACCCTAAACGTCGTTCTCATCTTTTAATTACAATTCTTTCTCAACTTTAATTCTTGGCAATAGAGGGATCAAAACTACATGATTATGACACAAATTAAATAAGATATATCATGGAATAGATCTAAATCACTTTATTTTATTTCAAGTACGTAATTAATTATGTGTTCATACCTCTTGCAGATTACAAAATTATAGGATGGTGGACCTAGCCAACTACCCATTTTTGTTATATTTCAACCAAGACGACCAAAGTGGTCTAACCCAAAGACCTTAATAAGGTTTGGGTGTCCAGTAACCAATTATTCACCTACCTTTAAGAAGACTTTGGAAGGAAGTTGAAATGGAAAATTAATTTCTTTTTCTCCTTCCCAATTTTTTACACCGGTGGTGGGGTGTTTGGGGCTAGGGTGGGTGAACTAGGGGGGACCTTAATTTAATTCACTATTTTATGGTCGTCATTGTTGTTGCATTCTCATGGATATATGATATCAGGATCATAGGTAACCACCTGGCAGCATTCTATAGTCATTGTATACATGTGTGTGAGTAAGTGTAGTGCCTTTCCTACCCCCTTCAAAAATATCGATTCGTGTACATACCAATAAGTAGATATGTAAGTCAAAATGTTTTCTGTTGGGAATGGGCCCTCAATCACAATAAGAAAAATCACACCTATAAAGATAAAGATAAATAGAATAATAGTGACACAACCACAAAAGAAAAATCAAGCAAACCAACACAATAAGATTTTAATATAGTTCGGCCCAACAATGCCTACGTCCACATGCAAAAGCGATCACTACGATTAATATGAAGATTACAAGCACTCAAGACTTCACATGAATAACTTAACTCTCCAACCAAGTTATATGACATACATAATTGCTAGAAACTAATCTCCCCCTCACTAGTTTGCAGCCCTCTCTTGTGTATGTAAAAGATTTCCAATCAATCTTATCAATTCCTTGAGTAAGCCCTATATTTATATAAATTGTAGAGTCCCAATCCTAGTTGTAGTAGGATTTATCCCTATGGTAAGTCTTGTACAATAAGGAATACTCTCACAAACATGCATATATATATATATATATAAACTAGGTAACTTCCACTATCAAAGGAATCCTTATTTGACAAGGAAACCACAAAATAAATAATCAAATTATAATTAGGAAATAATTCTACTAATGGAATTTTAGGCACAATTCTAACAATCTTCACCTTGTCTCAAATTCTTTCCCATCAGTTCTCGGAGTCTTCCTCTTGTAATTTTCAACTTCCACATCGATAGTGCATCGCCTTTGCCATCCCCCAAGCTTGTAATACCCTGAATTCTGGAGAGTATTAATAAATAAAACTTCGTTCTGTAAACTTATATAAACTTTTTCTTTCTTTTGGTGAAATTTGGTTACCAATCGATTGCCTTGTTTCCCAATCGATTGCCACTTTTCAGATACCAATCGATTGCCACTATACAAATCGATTGTCACTATACCGACAAAAATCATTACGTGGCAATATACCAATCGATTGCCATTCTTTCCAATCGATTGCCTTCAAATATATGTTATCAATTGATTGGCATCATTACCAATCGATTGGCATAAGTTGAGACAAGTTTTCTTCTTTGCTTGAGATTTGAACGTGTGACACTCTCAATTTCTATATATATGTCTTTATTTATGGCCCTTGGGCTATTTTCACAGCTTTGAGAGAGAGACACATATCTTGTGTGTATATATATATATATATCTATATACATCCATATATCTATATCTATATAGATACACACCTTCACACACACTCATTGCCTTAGCAGAGAAGAGGAGAAGAAGAAGAAGAGCAGAATAAGAAGAAAAAGAGGAAAGAAAGAGAAGGAGAGAGAGCTGGACAAAGCAAGAGAAGAGGAGAAAGAGAGAGGAGCTTGAGATTTTTCAAGCAAACACCAACCAAACGCACCCTTGGTGAGTCCTAACTCACTTGGTCCCTTTATATGAAGTTTAAACAAGTTGTTGTAAGGTTTAGATGTGTAATATGCATGAGTATGGCATTTATATATGTTGTTTTTATAATTTGCTGGTGAAGACGAAGTGCCAATTGATTGGCATAATTACCAATCGATTGCCATCAGTCTGGACCCAATCGATTGGATAGAATCCCAATCGATAGCCATTGTTAGCAATCGATTGACATCCCAATCGATTGCCATTGTTAGCAATCGATTGACATTATTTTAGACCCAATCGATTGCCAGTTATCCTAATCGATTGGAATTGGCAGAACATGGATTCCTTTACCTATTTATTATATTAAGGGTTCGATTGTTCGTTTCCCGATCCGAACTTCCGTTATGCAATTTGGGACTGATCAGGGATAATGTGACAACAAAGCTAAAGTATGACTAAGAACAATGTGTTAATAAAATGACATGAGATACTATGTGGTTCATGTATGAGTTCGATATCCGTTTTCTTTTAATCAGAATAGTCAGGCCACATTGGGAGTTGTCATGTGTCAATATTAAAACATAACTCAGGTAGGTTTGATAACTTCTGGGAGTGGTACGTAAACGGATGTTTGATTATGATATGCTCTTAAAAGCCGGTAAACTGATAAATGTTCTTAAAAGGCGATGAGTTGGGATGTATGGTAGATGACGCTGAGTCGTGGCAATAGATGATATGCCTTGTTCGAAATGTTATGTCCCTGAAACGCGATGAACTGGATATATTGTTCTTAAAAACTGGGGACAGACTGACGTGGAGTCTATAATATGCGGTGAGCAGGATATATTGCTCTTAAAGGCGATGGACGGAATAAGGGTGTATCCCTAGAGTTAAATGATTGAGTCTGTTCCATTAAGTCAGAATATGTTGAATGTCGGTCTTCAGATAACAAGACGATAAGGGTTGGTTAACGATGTTGAATAAGAAGTAAGATATTATTATAGTAAAACTTATCTCGTGTCTTCATGAAATTGTTTTACTTAAAGATAACTGGTACTTTGTTAGTTTATGCTCACTCAGCTCTCAGTAAGTTTTGACGGCCTTTATTGCCTGGACCTTCCCCGTCCAGACTATCTTGTACCTCATTCTGCAGGTGATGGATCCTACAACAACGGCTACTATCCGGGAGAGGAATACATAGAGGGTGGTCCCATTAATGACACCTATGCTTAGGAGGACTACTATGCTGATGTTCTACTATGCTTAGGAGGACTACTATGCTGATGTTTACGCCAGCTGAGGACTTGGAGATAGTTAATAGTTTATATTTCTGTTTAGACTGTTTTGTTATATTTGATACTTGGGCATATGTTGCTGCCAAACTTTATATACTTCCACTGTAGCTTTACTATTGTAATAACTCTGATGTTTGTAATAGAAGCAACGGTTTTTATATATCCAGTTTATTTTTATTACTATTCTTGTTGTAGACTAGTACTGTGTGGTGTGGATCTTTAGTGACTTTCACCCATCATTCCCTATAGACCCAAAAAGGAAATTTATTTTTCTCTATTTTTGCTGCTCCGGGGCGTGACAAAGCTATTCAGCTACACCATTACTCAAGTTCACATCCCCCACGAACTTGAGATCACCAATGTTATCAAACACGAAATGCACAAACTCCACTTTGCTATTGTGGTCGTCTTCACCTTGAGTAGAAGTTGTCATCACCGAAGTTGTTGGAGCCTCATCATCTATTCCCTCAATAGGTTTCCCTACTGGCTTCTACACCCTCTTATTCTTCGTGATATCTCCAGAATCTGTACTTCCCAACAAAACGTACAAATTTCCAACCTTCTTTCCCAAGAACATTATACGAGAATCCCGTTTCACCTTCATGAAGCCTCTCTTCGCGACAAATGAGCATCCTTTGGAATCCAATATTTCCAAGGAAATTATGTTTCTCTTCAAACCCGGAACATGAAACACATCTGTCAAAAGTCTTGTCAACCCATGTGAAGTCTTGATTCAAACGGTCTGATACCCTTGATTTCTCCAACTGTGTTGTTCGCCATATAGACTTTTTCCTCCATCGGTTTGTAGGATGAGAACCAATTTACATGTGAACATAAATGAGCAAAACAAGCTGAATCAAGAACCCAATCCGCGGTTTTCTTCTCCTCCTCTATAATTATCATGACTTCTACGACATCTTCATCCGAATATTTCAACACATTTACAGCGGCACCACTATTATCCTTTTCCGCTGGGCAATCTCGCATAAAGTGACCATTCTCTCCACAATACTAACACTCCTTATCCTTCATAGGAGTTCTATGTCGTGCTCTTCCACTACCGCCTCCACTAGAGTTCTTCTTCCCTTGCCTTGGCCTCTCTTGTGTAACAAGTGCTTGCGCATCTTCCGACTTTCCCTCTTTGTTATCCATCTTCTCGCTAGAGAATAGAGCTTTCTTCACCTGTTCCACCGTTATGGTATTGAATAATTGATTATGGTTAGATTTTTTCGACGTAAGGAGAATGATAACTTTGTCCTCGTCGTCTAGTTTGAAACCAATATTGGATAACTCGCACAATAACTTGTTAAACTCACCTATATGGGCTTGAAGATCAACTCCTCATTTCCGCCTAAAGGAGTACAACTCTTGTTTCAACATAAGACGGTTGGTGAAGTTCTTCCCCAAATAGAGATCCTCAAGCTTTTCCCACAAAGCTTTTACGGAGGTCTCTCCCATGACATCGTCCACCAAACTAAGCCGCATGGTGCTAACGACTTTAGAGTTAATCCTCTTGCACATCTTGTTGGTCATCCCTTCCGGCTTGTTATTTTCACCACACAATGCATCCTCTATACCTTGTTGCACCAAGGCGTCCTTCATACGCAGTTGCCACATGTTGAAATTCTTCTTGCCATCGAACTTTTCTATTGCTGTAGACACCCCAATTTTGACCGACCGTCGAATTTAGGAGAGCGTCACCTCCACGTCCGATGATGATAAGGACCAAAAAGAATCGAAGTATTCCAAGCTCTTCAGAAAATTCTCCAAACGCGATAAAATTTCACAGAAATAAGAAAATACCAGGTATTTAGGAGAATTCAGGTGTAAAACACCATTTTCGGAAAAGATCTTCAAGAATAAGTTTCTTTAAGAAAAAGGGAAGAAAGAAAAGACCTAAAAAGGGAAGTTCTGCAGAAAAACGGCACACGACAGCATTCCGCGGCATTCAGTGAATGCCGAGCGACACTCCCTAAATGCCGAACTGTTGGAAAAACAGGTTTAAATGGAAAGTTTAAACGCGCAGCGGAAAAATCAAGTTATGAAACTTTATTGGCATGCCTGGATCTACTACTCGTCAATTCTACAGATACGCACAAGAGGGGACACGAGTTATACCTTAGTGTCTTGAACCCAATTCTGATCTTCAACTTCCAGCAGCCTCCACTAGATGATCTTCACCCTTATGACTCCTGCGGATGCCTGCCAGAAAGACTAGGGTTGGTGGGAACCCTAATGGAGAGGATAGAGAAGGTTTTGGGACTCCAAAACAGTTTCTGCAGCTTCTGACGTTCAAAACGACGAACAACCTTTTCCAGAACGCAGCTGCCCTATTTATAGATTCCCAGAACCGACCTAGACTTCGAGCGATCGAAGTGCCTTCGATCGATCGAACATTCGATCGATCGAACCATCTTCGATCGATCGAACCTTCAGACTTCAATCGATCGAGACATCTTCGATCGATCGAACCTTTCTGAACATCATCCTCAAGCATCTCTCCAAGCATCCTGGCGGAGCTAAGAGTGGGACCTCCTAGGCTCTTTATTGTTGGCTCAGACCAGTTTGTTAATTACCATGACCAAACTCTTTGATCAGCAAACTAACTAACTGGTCAGTTAAAGTTTACTCCACTATAAAACGATAACTGAACTCCAACGCAAAAGAACATATCCGAAGCGATAACTAGACTTGTATGGTGCACTAATGTCCCTCTACCGTCAGCATTCGTAATCATATTCAGGTAATCGGATAACTGTAACTGTCAACCTGAATCATGATTACTTCTTGTATTCCTTGAGTCCCATTCACCTCTCATGATTACCAAACATGTTGATAACTCTTATCAACAAGACTGCAGTACTCAGTAATCGACTTGGTGACATTCTCAAGGGAATGCTTACTCTGATACAGAGGGTAGATTCTATCTTGACAATGCATGTTCACAACCCTATGAACATGACATACCCAAGATACCCAGGTGTTGATCTTTTATAGACCTCACTGATTGGTAAATCAAAGCAGTCATATCCACAGTCTGTGTTCATAATCGTCTCAAGATTGAGAACACGTACCTTATACAAGTTATGAGTTCCTATTGACTGTTTGACAGCCTTAAGCGTCAATAGGAAACTCAGGTCCGTCAATGCACTATAAGCACTAGCATATCAACTAAGAGCTACACTCTAGTGATTGAGATTAATCACTCCATCCAATGGTAGTTAATTATGCTACAGTGTAGACTTGATGAGGTATCCAGTCTCATCATCCACTGTGACACATTCTAAGTATTAAAGAATAGTAATTCGTATCTCACTTGTGTGCATCTCATACACACACGAATTACTTACTATAATACTTAAGGATTAACAATCATCTCATGAAAAGAACATACACAATAAAATGTAAAGCTGATATCCATATATTAAAATGTCAATGTCTCATACAGAAAGTAATGGTTTGAGGGCACAAACCCAACAAACTCCCACTTGCACTCATAACCATTCAGAACTACATCTAAGACCTAGACTATCTAGATGACGATCAAAGACCTTCTGGGGCAAGGCCTTTGTAAACGGATCAGCAAGATTGTCAGCTGTGGCAATCTTGGTGACAGTCACATCTCCACGTTGAACAATATCTCGGATAAGATGATATTTCCGCTCTACGTGCTTTCCCTTTCCGTGGTTCCTTGGCTCCTTGGACTGAGCCACTGCCCCACTATTATCACAATAAAGCGTAATAGGCGACAGCGACGCTGGTACCACCTCGAGTTCCATAAGGAACTTCTTGAGCCAAACAGCTTCCTTTGCGGCTTCACAAGCAGCCACATACTCAGCTTCTGTAGTTGAGTCTGCAATGCATTTCTGCTTAATGCTCCTCCAACTGACAGCACCACCTCCCAAGGTAAAGAGATGACCGGACGTCGACTTCCTCAAATCTTTATCTGACATAAAGTCCGAGTCAGTGTATCCCACTGGAATTAACTCACTACCACCGTACATAAGCATGTAATCTTTAGTTCTTCTCAAGTACTTAAGAATGTGCTTAACGGCTGTCCAGTGCTCTGGACCCGGATTCGACTGATATCTGCTAACCATGCCAACGGCAAAGCAGATATCTGGTCTAGTGCATAACATCGCATACATGAGACTTCCCACTGCAGAAGCATAGGGAACTCCTGTCATGCGATTCCTCTCCTCCTGTGTCTTTGGACACTGGTCCTTGGAGAACGCTAAACCATGCCTGAAAGGTAACAAACCTTTCTTCGAATTATCCATTGAAAACCTAGTTAGCACCTTATCGATATAACCAGCTTGAGATAATCCCATTATCTTTCGCTTGCGATCCCGAAAGAGCTTTATCCCAAGAATATAGCTCGCCTCTCCTAGATCCTTCATATCGAAAGTACTAGCTAGCCAAACCTTGACCGTTGACAATGCCGCTACATCATTTCCAATGAGTAGAATGTCGTCAACGTAAAGCACAAGAAAAGCCACCACTTTCCCTTCACTCTTCTTGTATACACAAGGTTCATCCAGATTCTGTGTGAAACCAAACGATTTGACCGCTTGGTCAAATCGTATGTTCCAACTTCTGGATGCCTGCTTAAGCCCATAAATGGACTTTTGCAACTTGCATACCAAGTTACCTTTCCGACCAGCTATGAACCCTTCTGGTTGTTGCATATAGATGTCCTCCTCAAGATTGCCATTCAAGAATGCAGTCTTGACGTCCATCTGCCAGATCTCAAAATCTAGGCATGCAGCAACGGATAAGAGTATTCTGATGGACTTGAGCATGGCCACCGGCGAGAAGGTTTCCTCATAGTCAATGCCCTCCCTCTGAGTATAACCTTTCGCAACAAGCCTTGCCTTAAAGGTCTCAACCTTTCCATCAGATCCTCTTTTCCTCTTGTAGACCCACTTACAGCCAATGGGTTTAATATTGGCTGGAAGTTCTACAAGATCCCAGACCTGATTAGAATCCATAGATTCCAATTCAGCCTTCATAGCTTTAACCCAATGAGCTGAATCAACATCAGTCATTGCCTCTTCGTATGTGGTAGGATCAGATTCAGATTCTATGGAGACAGCTTCAAAAACTTCTCCTAAGAACATGTATCTATCAGGCTGGCTGATAATCCTCCCACTACGACGAGGTACTGGTGCGGAAATAGGTGAAGAAGTGGTGTTTTCCTGATTTACATCGTTATTAACTACGGGTTGGACTGAGGGCTCTCCTTCTATCTCTCTAAGATCTATCCTTCCCTTAGGTTTATGGTTCATGATATAATCATCCTCCAAGAAAATAGCATTCGTACTGACGAACACCTTCTGTTCTCTTGGATCATAAAAATACCATCCATAAGTACCCTTTGGATACCCCACGAAGTAACATACTTCCGATCTAGAATCCAACTTGCTCATCTTTCCTTTTAGCACATGTGCCGGACATCCCCATATCCGGAGATGTTGCAAAGAAGGCTTGCGCCCAATCCACATCTCTCGTGGTGTCCTGGGAACAGATTTGCTTGGTACTAGATTTAGTATGTAAGCAGCGGTTTCCAAAGCATAACCCCAAAGAAATAAAGGTAACTCAGAATAACTCATCATTGACCTAGTCATGTCTAAAAGAGTCCGATTCCTTCTCTCCGCTACACCATTTTGCTGAGGCGTGCCAGGTGCAGTCAACTGTGACAGAATCCCATTCTGTACGAGGTGATCAATAAATTCATTAGAGAGGTACTCGCCACCTCGATCAGATCGAATGGCCTTGATATGTGTGCCCAATTGCTTCTCCACTTCAGCCCTAAATTCTTTGAACTTTTCAAAGGCTTCAGACTTGTGCTGCATTAGGTACACATATCCATACCTAGAGTGGTCATCAGTAAATGTTATGAAATACTCATAACCACCCCTTGCTCTAATATTTATTGGTCCACACACATCAGTATGAACTAATTCCAACAATGCATTGGTTCTATTGCCCTTTGCTAGAAAGGGCCTTTTGGTCATCTTACCCTCTAAACAAGACTCGCAGACTTGTATTGGTTCGAGAACCAAATCGCCTAAGGCCCCTTCTTTGACTAGTCTGCCAATCCTATTTAGATTGATATGACCAAGCCTCATATGCCAAAGCTTTGTTGGATTAGTGGAAGGTCTCTTTCTTTTAGATGGTACAGTTACCACTGAGTTATTAAGTTCCATACAAGAATCTTTAGAAATATTGGGAGTAATCACATATAAACCATTTGATTTAACACCAGAACATATAAAAGAACTATTTCTTTTAATCACAACTTCAGTTCCAAAATGAAAAGAATAACCATTATTCGATAAATTAGAAACTGAAATTAAATTACGTCTCATTGAAGGGACGTAAAGTACATCTGATAAAATCAAAACTTTATTGTCTAGAAATTCTAAAACTACGACTCCTATAGCAACCGCAGAAACGGTTGCGCTAGAACCTAGAGTAAGTACGATTTCCCCATCACTGCACTTCCTGGTTGATCTGAACCCCTGCAATGAATTACAGATATGGTTAGTCGCACCAGAATCAATGCACCAAGTGTTTGAAGTATCCGTTATAAAACTTACTTCAATCACATGTGATTCAATCATACCTTGAACTCTTGTAGCTAAGAATTCTGGACAGTTCCTCTTCCAGTGGCCCTTCTCACCGCATTGGAAACACTTTCCTTTGCCTTGGCCACCCACCTTCCCTTTGCCCTTACCTTTTCCCTTAGATTTTGCAATCTTAGGGACTGGTCCAACACTTGAACCACCAGTGCTAGCCTTCTTCTTCCCTTTCTTTCCTCTCGGCATAGATCGGGAAGAGGAAGCGCTTTTCTCAATGTTCAAAACGTTGATCCCAGGTTTGATCACCCCTTCCGCTGCCAAAAGAGAACTCATCAATTCGCTCATTGAAAAATTCATTTGATTCATATTATAGTTAAGTTTAAATTGAGCGAATGAAGGCGACAGCGAATTAAGGATCATATCAACTTGGGTCTGTGCATCGATGTTGGCACCTAGGGTCTCCAGCTCGTTTAAATAACCAATCATTTTTAAAACATGTTCCTTGACTGGAGTCCCTTCCGACATCTTCGCACTCATTATCTTTTGCATGGCTACCTGTCTGGCAGGCCTGCCATGCTCCCCAAACATCTTTTTCAGGGATGTGATAATGTCACTGGCGGAATCATTCGATTGGAATTGATGTTGCAACACACCAGCCATTGAGGCCAGAATATAGCAACGAGCCATTCCATTCGACTTCTTCCATTTGTCGAACTCGCGTCTGGCAGCTGCCGAAGCATTTGCAGCGGGTTCTTCGGGGCATGGGGTGGTGAGGACATATATGTGATCCTCCGCAGTTAACACGATGTCAAGATTACGTTTCCATTCAGTGTAGTTGTTTCCAGTTAACTTGTTTTGAGTGAGTATGGTGGCAAGTGGACTAAATGCAGATCCAGACATTATGATTTACTGAAAAAATCAAAACAAAATAAATATGGATATCAGAATTTGACAGTTTGAAATAAAAGAATCCTTTTAAAACTCTTATTTTAAAACTAAGTCGCCGGAATATCGAAACGAAAAAATAAAGCCTCCGTGTGGTGGTCAATGTTCGATCTTTCGATTAATCATGACTTGTCCGCTATGCAACTCTTGCAAAACAAGTTATGACTCCCGAACCTATTTGATCTCTAAGTTTCTGAATAATGCCCCGTGTGGGATCCCTTATCCATAGCTTAGCTAGTGTATACCATTAACTAAGATCCAATCACAACCGTCTCAAGTAGCGCCTCCGTGTGGTGGTCACCCTCTAACACGTCTGATTGATCCTATCCATAGGAAGTTCACATCTAGTAACCAATGAGCAGTGTACCCTCCGTATGGAATGATCACCCCTGGCGAGGTGACACAGAATACACTACTCATCTTACAATGAACCGTTAATGGAAGATCGTGGGTGTTATTTGATAAGACCCTCTCCCACTAGATTTAGTAAAAAGGATTTTGCTTTTTGAGAAAATCTGTTTCTACACACTTCCCATAAACATCTAATGTTTACTAATGTGTTGAAAACGGTTTTTGAATTTTAGAAAACTTGTTTTGCGTGCATGCAACAATGTATTATACGCCAATCACAAACAAAGCACACAAAACAAAAAACTAAAATGAAATAAAAGACATCCAAACGATGCCCCTATCTCCCATGGCTCTATCTCCATAGAACCTGCTTTTGGTTTGATCGCCTCCAGCTCCATCTTCATGGACAACGGCTCCTTGCTCCATCTTCATGGATATTCTAATTCTATTACATTGAACCTATGCCTCTTTTGAAGCTTACAATTTATCTAGAAATAGAAATAGCAACAACAAAAATAAAAGGCTAGGGAAACCGGTGCGACTTTCCTTTTCGTAGGATTGAAGTCGCAGCGCCCTTTACATATGCCTTAAAACCAAACCAAACTTAAAATAACACACCAATCTAAAACATTCAAACACAAAATTAAATGCTCTTGGCGCCATGGGAGATAGCGACTAACTTTTGCTGCAAAAGGTTAGTTGAACACACATCCACGCATATATATAACAAAATATAACTATTGGAACCCTTAATTGATTCACACAGTATATAAACTCTTTACATACTGAATTAGAACTCAAAACAGCATCTAACTTCTCTGTCATAGTTCGATCGATCGAAGACCGTTCGATCGCTCGAACCTTCGATCGATTGAACACTGTTCAATCGCTTGAACATTCTATTTCACATAATGATTAAAAATTTTTGCAGAATATTTTAAAATTAAAGTTTTTCAATTTCAAAACTCTTTAAGACTGTGAAACAAAGATCCTGACAAAGAGTCTGTCTCGATCGATCGAACTCTATTCGATCGCTCGAACAACAGAAGGTTTCGATCGATCTAAACCTGTTCGATCGCTCGAGTACAGAGCGTTCGATCGATCGAACATTCTTCGATCGATCGAACCCATCTTGCATCCAATGCAATCACAGATTTGTATACTGCTGCGATAACACTGCAGAAACAGATCTGTGACGATGCAGTTTCGAAAACAGTTCTAAAATCAACATGCAAATCAAAATAGTGTTCCAAAAAACGCATCTATAGATCCAAACGAGCGTGGCTCTGATACCAATTGCTGGAAAAACAGGTTTAAATGGAAAGTTTAAACGCGCAGCGGAAAAATCAAGTTATGAAACTTTATTGGCATGCCTGGATCTACTACTCGTCAATTCTACAGATACGCACAAGAGGGGACACGAGTTATACCTTAGTGTCTTGAACCCAATTCTGATCTTCAACTTCCAGCAGCCTCCACTAGATGATCTTCACCCTTATGACTCCTGCGGATGCCTGCCAGAAAGACTAGGGTTGGTGGGAACCCTAATGGAGAGGATAGAGAAGGTTTTGGGACTCCAAAACAGTTTCTGCAGCTTCTGACGTTCAAAACGACGAACAACCTTTTCCAGAACGCAGCTGCCCTATTTATAGATTCCCAGAACCGACCTAGACTTCGAGCGATCGAAGTGCCTTCGATCGATCGAACATTCGATCGATCGAACCATCTTCGATCGATCGAACCTTCAGACTTCAATCGATCGAGACATCTTCGATCGATCGAACCTTTCTGAACATCATCCTCAAGCATCTCTCCAAGCATCCTGGCGGAGCTAAGAGTGGGACCTCCTAGGCTCTTTATTGTTGGCTCAGACCAGTTTGTTAATTACCATGACCAAACTCTTTGATCAGCAAACTAACTAACTGGTCAGTTAAAGTTTACTCCACTATAAAACGATAACTGAACTCCAACGCAAAAGAACATATCCGAAGCGATAACTAGACTTGTATGGTGCACTAATGTCCCTCTACCGTCAGCATTCGTAATCATATTCAGGTAATCGGATAACTGTAACTGTCAACCTGAATCATGATTACTTCTTGTATTCCTTGAGTCCCATTCACCTCTCATGATTACCAAACATGTTGATAACTCTTATCAACAAGACTGCAGTACTCAGTAATCGACTTGGTGACATTCTCAAGGGAATGCTTACTCTGATACAGAGGGTAGATTCTATCTTGACAATGCATGTTCACAACCCTATGAACATGACATACCCAAGATACCCAGGTGTTGATCTTTTATAGACCTCACTGATTGGTAAATCAAAGCAGTCATATCCACAGTCTGTGTTCATAATCGTCTCAAGATTGAGAACACGTACCTTATACAAGTTATGAGTTCCTATTGACTGTTTGACAGCCTTAAGCGTCAATAGGAAACTCAGGTCCGTCAATGCACTATAAGCACTAGCATATCAACTAAGAGCTACACTCTAGTGATTGAGATTAATCACTCCATCCAATGGTAGTTAATTATGCTACAGTGTAGACTTGATGAGGTATCCAGTCTCATCATCCACTGTGACACATTCTAAGTATTAAAGAATAGTAATTCGTATCTCACTTGTGTGCATCTCATACACACACGAATTACTTACTATAATACTTAAGGATTAACAATCATCTCATGAAAAGAACATACACAATAAAATGTAAAGCTGATATCCATATATTAAAATGTCAATGTCTCATACAGAAAGTAATGGTTTGAGGGCACAAACCCAACACGAACAACATTCGGTGAGTGCCGGCCCGGCACTCACTGAGTACCGCCGACATTTTCTGACTGCCGTTTGCTTTTAAAATCCGTATTTTGTGGTACAATACGTATGTGTATGCGGATAAAAACAAAAATCTGATAAAGTAAGGTTGACGAAAATACGACAATCAATAATTTGCCGCGGCACTCACTGAGAGCCGCGCGGCAGTCACGGAATGTCGCGACGGCAGTCACGGAGTTCCGCGGCGGCAGCCACGGACTGCCGCGAATAACTTTTGAATGCCGCCCTGGGCAGCAGTCTGTCTAATTTCAGGAAGTACGTATTGTACCACCAAATAGGATGATTACACCTGTCTTTTACTCCGAATTCACTGAAAATACTTGATAATTTTTGTCTATAAAAAGAGGGAGGATCTTCCTTGAGGAGGACAACAAAAAAAAAAAAAAAAAAAGAAGGCAAGAGAGTGAAATACAACAAAAAATCACTACCACTACAACAACACATATTTGAAAGAAATAGAGAGTTTTTGGAGAGCTTGAAGAAGAGTTTGGAAGATCTTCAAAATATAAAAGTTTGAGGATAGTCTTGGAGGTGACCCTCTAATCTTAGTTATGTTTTCTTTCTTTTGAGCCTCTAATTTTCAAGTCATTTAGTTTTTTTTTATTAAGTTTTAGAGTTTTGTTAGTAAACTTGGAAGTCCTTGCTTCCTAGTTCTTTGATTCTTCTCTTATTTTTCTTGTTTATGTTTTTCTCTTGAGATTCTTGGAGATCTTCCATATCTCACTTGAATCTCATGAGTTTGATCTTTTAGTCTCATGTAAGCTTATGCTTCACATGAGATTTAAAAGTGATCATCATTTTATTAGAAACAAGTAGATGAATCCAAACCCCTACCATGGTTTGGATCCTCTAATCTTGTTTAAGTTTTCATTCTCTTTTGTTTCTTCTTAGCTTGGTTTGAAAGCATCTATGAGTTTGAAGTAAACAAGTTTTTACCAAAAGATTCTTTGATGGACTTAGAGCATTTGCTCTCTTAGTCTTCTTTATTTCATTTCTTCTTTTTGTTTATACTTTTCATTAAAGGTTCTTGGAGATCTTTAATATCTCTCTTGAAAGCTCTTGAGTTTGATATTTTGAATCTCATGTAAACTTATGCTTCACATGGGAGTCAAAGTTTGATCATCCCTTCATTTTATAAGCAAATAGATGAATCCAAACCCCTACCATGGTTTGGGTCCTCTAAGCTTGAGTTTTCATGGAGTCTCCTTATATTCCTTGAAAACTCATGAGTTTTAGTCATGTCTTGATCTCCAATGACCATCAAATGGTAGGAGAAGTGGTTTGATTTAAACCCAACTTCATGGTTTAATAGTTGGGGTTAACAAATAAAAGTTGAACTTGACAAATGAAAACAGTGAGTTCACAAACTGTTTTTGATCAAAGATTTTTGGTTCGAAATCTAACCGTTGGAATCAAGTGAAACCAACGGAAAGTGTCTATAACTCAAAGTTCTACCACTGCAATTTTAGTTTTAAAGAGATTTCATGTTTAAAATGGTTTGGTCATGAGTTTTGTGAAGTAACAACAATCTGTCCAGAGTTTCAGCACAGTGACACTCTTTTGAAATAAGTAAACCAATGCTTTAATAAATTGTTTGTGACCCAAAATAATTTTTTCTAAGTAGATTAATGTGTTAGGAAGTCACCCTAAAAAGAACAAAGCATTTCTGATATTTTTACTATTTTTAAAAAAATCAAACAATATCTCTGGACAGAGAGTTGTACATCTCTGAGTGATGTCTGGTGTTTGTCCTTTTCCCAGAGATCTAACCGTTGAAACTTTGATTTTCTTTTTGATTTGGAAACTAGACTCACAGAGGCATCTTGTGTCCAAAATTCACCGACATCAAACCATGGAAAGCATGCTTTTTCTTTTTTTAAAGTTCTGGTCTGCTCTCTGCAATTTTCAGAATTTTATGACACATTTGACCAACTTTGTAAATAATGGCCCAAATGATTCTTCTATGACTTAGGGCTTAAACCATATCTTAATAACGATTAATTAGGCTTAAATCCAGAGGCTAAATGATCCAAATTAGTGAATAAATCCATGTCTTATCCTTGTTCATATTCATTCATGTACATTAATGCTCATAATTAGAACTAGCTATTGAATAAAGTTGGATTTCATGCTAGATAGACTTAAGTTAGAAAATTAGGATTGATTGTTTGATACCATTTTATTATGTGAAACATGTGGATTAATCTTTGTTTTGTAGCGCATTTGAGGTACAATTTCTCATCTCCCTTCTAGTTTATTTCATTCCTTGAATTTATTGATTTTTAACCTCATGCGCGACACCTTAGAATTAGGAGCTTGCCTTATATGTATATATGATTAGAGACTCTTTCTTAGAATTTTTTTGTTTGTATGCATTGCACGTTTAAATATCGCTGTTGGATCCCGGGTAAGTTCTCTTATTCCTTATTGCATATCATATTGCTTGCTACTTGAAATATGTGGTTTATGAATGATATTTTGTCATTAGCAATTTTACACCCTTTGGACATGCTTCTGCGATGTATATGTATATATATATTAGTTGAGGGCGTGCTTAGATTAATAAATTTGATCAAAAGGATGTTGAGTAGAGGCCTATCACAAGATAGGATGAGGGAGGGTGTTTTAGTCTGACGGACTCCTTCCTCTCTCATTCCATAATCCCCGGACCTAGTTAATCTTTGGTTTCGCAAATGATCAGTTTTCTTTCAAAATGGTTTCTTAATTTTCCTTTTAAAAATTAAGTGGCGACTCATTTGTCTTTGAAATTGATTTTGAGAAAGTATTTTAAAATAGAAAGCTGTGGGTAGAAAGAAAACCTGCGATATCCACAATCTGGCGACTCCACTGGGGATCGAACCCAGAATCTCTGGTTTCGCAGACCAGAATTTTCTGATTTTGGGTTCACTTGAGGATTAGACTTGAAAATTTTCCTTTTAATCAAATTAATTAATCTTTGTGTGCCTGTTGCATTTCACTTGCATGTCCAGCCAGTTGATTGCACGGAACTATGACCTTGGAGACTCGGGGCAACCCGGTCGGTCAAGTCATCATGGGACTGTGTGATCACCCTTGATCTCGTACCATGATTTGGTATATGAAGCATCCTATCGGATGTGTGTCAAGGGTCCCTTATTTGACCAAAACCCAGCCTGTGCATGATAGTCTCTATAGAACCTTTCAATCTTAGGAAATCAACTCTTGATTAGGATTATGTGCTAGGAAGTTTTGTATGCCCGGAAGGGATTACTTGAGATAATGACGATACTTGATGAAAGATGTATAATCTTTTAATCACATTTCAGCAATTTCTCCTCATGTTCCACGACATTTGGAGAACATGTCGAACCTTGATTATAAGATTATGCTTCTTATATCATGTTTAGTTGAGCATCATTGACCTTGTATGTATCCAAATTCATAGAAAGTACGGTGATAATCCGGTCATGTGATCCCCCTACCCAAAGGTTTTTCTCAAGGTTTTCGATTACCTTTTCAAAAAATCTTTTCCTCTTTTCAATTAAAAATTCCCAAATTACCCTTGTTAAGGCATATTTCACTTGATCATCTTCAAAAGAAAAATTCAAAAATCCTTGAAAATTATTTTGATAGAAGAATGTTCGCAAAAAGCACTCTCAGTGATTGTTTTCAAATGCCTTTTTTTTAACTACCCAAACAAAAAAAAAATTTGCTTTTCAAATTTTCGAAATGACCAACCTCTGAGAAGGTAGTGAGGATCACAATGAGAGGAGAAATCAGCGCACTTGACATGGGTGAGGATCTTATGTGCTTATGTGCTTATGTGTTAGGATTAGGATTTTCTCTTTTTCTTTTTTAACATATAGAGTAGGCACACACACACGTGCATTTCATCCGTGTGCCATATGTGCGGTACATGCATTCAGTTGCATCAAACCATCGAAGCATGAAAATGTTTGTCACATTAACCAATATCATTGCATACAAACCCACAACATCTTCCTTCCAATTAAGATCAAAATAATTCATCAAAATTCCTTACCTCCTGAAAATCGATTCTGCATGCGGGCCTTTTCATGTCGTGAACTTATAGAAAGAGTAGAACAAGCTGCAAGCCACTTGTCACGCCCCGACGTAGCATAAATAAGGAAAGCGTTTAATTTCCTTTATGGACCCGTAGGTCGCGACAGTTTCAAGGATCGATTCCGTCCCAAACGTCGAACAACAATAAACAATAATAATCAGAGCAGAGCAATCAAGACTTATAAAATTTTTCTAACTTATTACATATTACAGCACGGGGTCATCTAAAGGCACAGACCGCCTTAAAACAAAACAATAACTTAAAGTCTATTACAGTCATCCTTATTACAAAACGGTCCATTACTTAAAACATATAACTTAAAGCATAAAATCAATAAACAGTTTTCTCATTTCAAAGGCAGCCATTCTCAGTTAGCGTAGTCATAAGGTCCTTCCTGATCATAACCTGAAAAGCCTGAACACGAATGTCCAGGACGCATCAACGTCGTCAGCTTCAAGAAGCTGGTGAGTATTAAAAATATAACTTAAAATGTAAAACATACTCATTTACCTTTTCCAATTTTCAATTTAAATCCACAAGTTTATATTTAAGATAAAGAGCTCGTTTAGAAAACAACCACAACATTATTCAAAAGATAAGTTCACACATATGTGACCGTGTATGAGAACGATGCACCATCTCATCTGACCGACTCTCTTCTCTCGACAAAACCCAACAACCCACTATCTTACTCCTGGTATCTTTGAAAAACTAAGATAGCCACACTTTAGCAACGGGGCGCCAGGGAGTGTCCAGTTTGCCTCACACTTTGGTCCGGGGTACCAGGGAGTGTCCAATGCCTCACACTTTGAATACCCTAACCGCCATGCAAATACCGGGGCAACCCCTCACGCAGTATCCAGACTCGAGTATCAGGGAGTGTCCGTAGGCCACACTTTAGCACTACCATGGGTGCCAGGGAATGTCCAAGTTCGGCGTCACACACTTTAACGCTTCCATGGGCGTCAGGGAGTGTCCAAATTTGCCACCGTCGCATTTCAAAGATACCCTCACCGCAATCTCAACCACAACCACAACCACAACCACAATCTCAACCACAACCACAATCACAACCACAAACTCAAACTCATACTCTTTCCACACTACCATTACTCTTTTTCACACTGACTAACACCCACATGCATGTACCACTGACTCCATATGAATGACATGGACTTAAACATAAAGTAAATCGCTGAATTAGAGGAATAGCGCACGTACAGGGATTGATAACTTGTAATTCATTACCTTAATCATTTCAAGCATTCTGTATTAATAAAATTTCCAAACAGAACCTTAACAGTACTTAAAAATTGAACCAAACAGTCCCTAAATACAAAACAGACAAAAACCAGAATCTGCCAGAGGTCGCGCACGCGGGCCGCTCGCGCGACGGGTCGCTCGCGCGATAGGCCAACTTTTCATTTTATATATAAACTTTTATGTCTGCCTAGGGAAGCAAGGATCGCGCGCGCGGATCGCTCGCGCGGTCTGCTCGCGCGATCTTCGCGCGCGCGATCGTGGCGCGAGATGAAGCTGGGGCTTCTTCTTCCTCGCAGAAACTGCTCTGTTTCAGCTTCATGGGGTCTTTTTGACCCATTTTCGAATCTGTTAACATATATACCATGTTGTATATGGATCTCTTCCTTTTCTTACAAGGATTACAAATATGTAATCAATTAAACACAAATCAAACCATAGCTCTTGAATTTCATGAAAAACTAAAAGTTGTCAAAACTTAATTTTTAGCATACTTTTTCATGTGATCAAATTAGACTCTAATACTGTAAACATGACATGTAGGATGTATAATCTTTCATATTTCATTCTAAAAACGGATTTTGGTTGAGTTTGGAAAATTGTGATTTTGAAGCTCAAGCTTCCATGGATGAATTTAGCAATGGAGGATCATTAATACATACACAAACTCAGTAACTAAGCATGAATTTACATTCTAAAGTGAGTTTAGAATACTCACAGTGAAAAAGGGATGAGTGATTGTTGAGAAAGATAGACAAATAAAGAAATCCAAATTGAAGCTTTTAAGCTATGGTGAAGTGCTTTCTCTCTCTACAAATAATCTGTGTAAACTCTCTGAACCCTTCTCTAATCTCTCTGCTTTAGGAATGTGCAGAATCAGAATGTGTGTGAGATAGTGTATAGCATATATAGAAGTTCAATTTGGAAATCTTGGGGACCAAGTCCCTTCACCCTCACACTACAATTGAATTGGATTTTCAATTTCTGAAAATACACAAAATACCTATACGTATATACATATACACCATCAGATTTTGAAGAGACAAGTATAGATCAATAGGGGTCAATTTCATATGTGTTTGGCAAAACAAGCTTATGGCCTTAAATTAACATACACACCAAATGCATTCCCAAACAAGAATCTATCAAATGATTACTTTCCATAATTGGAAATAAAGTGCAAGTCACTTCACAACTTTACGTCACTTCCAAAATCTGTGGAAGTTTAGTACAGCGTGGACAGTTTTGAACATAAACTGGTATTTTCGGGGCACGGTGGTCACCACAAAATACAGGAATTTCATTTTAACGTAAGAAGTGATTTTTTTTTTCTTCATAAAAATACAGCTTGAATTAAGAGAGAACATTTCCACCGTTTTGAAATACAGATTTGAAATCCAATACAGGTGTTGCTAAATTTCATATAATCGCAGTTTGACCCCAAAAGTAATTTTAATTATGAGATCAGTTAAGAAATAAATTTCACACACAAGAATTGAAATTAAAATAAGAGCAGAAAATGAAATTTGATTTTAAATATGACAATGCAATGTACAGCTTAATTAAATGAAAAATGCAGGTTATTACACCACTATTGAGCAAAAGAACTTAAGGGTGAATCAATTGGAGAGAGTAACGCTTGAGCTCTATCAGTTACTCAAAAAGCAAGTGGGTTTGAATGAGGTAGTGATGAATAAGTTGGAGAAGGGAATAATGGATCACTCGGCCAAGCACCAAAATCCACATCCAAGTCCAACCAATCACCAAAGCGCATGTCCAAATCCAGCCTATCCCCAAAGTCCATATACAAGCTCAACCATTCACCAAAGCCCATATCCATGTCCAATCCCAACGAACCAAAGAGTTATTCCAAACCCATATCTCAACCCAAAAGGCAACTCAAGTTCAAAGTCGAATCCGAAATTAAGCCGAGCCGGCAGGTTAAGAATATTCACCAACCTTGGCATGACATTATCCATGGCCCTTGACCACCTCATCAAGAGTGGTCACCTTAACCCCTGGACCCAAGGCCACCATCAAAACCCTTACCTCGCAAATATGACATATCCTTGTACTGCACCTATCACCAGACTCAAGGCCACAATACCGATTCTTGCTCGAGACTCCGCCATGAGATCCAGGATCTCATTGATCAGAAAATCATCACTCCTCCGCCAAATCCATAGAGTGACCTTTTGCATAACGATCTTGACTTACAAGCTTTTCAGTCTCTGACCTCTCAATCCCAGCCATCACTAAGAACTCTCAAGGGGTTTGTTGCGTCCATGAGTGCTCAACGACCAACTGGCCCTAGCCCAATCAACAAATGTGGAAAAGGCATTGACAACACTTGGTATGAGTCATATGAATACTGTCCTACTAAGAATTGGGCCATGGATGCGGATGATATTTCTACACACATGCTGTTGGAGGAAGGCAAACCCAGAGGTTCAAATGATGATAGTGAAGTGATAGTGTTTGGAAGTACTGTTGTTGAAGCAAATGTGGATGCTCTTGGAAATCTAATCAATTGAAAATCGTCCGTGACACTTCAATGTCAATGTATCATTTTACACATTTTCACAATTTTTTTAATCATGCAAATACCAAATTCAAATCTCAAATTTGACTCTCAAATGCTTTGTTAGTGTTATCATATGTACGGGCATATTGTACCACCAATCACTATCATAGCAGGTGGTACAACTCTTTAGTGATTTCAAAAACACATCTGGGAAGTATAATATTCCATTTGGTTCATTTAATTATAGACTGGTTATTTCGATAAATTTTTGGATACCCCTAAGGTATCACGTGGCATGCCATTTGGTATTCCGTATTCAATAGTAGCACGCCACACACATAATGGAACCCACCACAAAAAATTTAACCTGTTTAACACGACTTAACACATTTAATTAAAAAAAAAATAGTCTGCAAGTCAAAAAAATTCATCAAAACATTTGAAAGACTATCAAAATTTAGGAAACATGTTAACTTAAGAAAGAGGTCTCCAGTCACAGTCCTGTCCTACAATAGCATAACCGAAGCCCGTGGTATGCCGCCGAGGCTAAATCCATTCATTAACGTTCCCAAAAAACTTAATTTTAGAATACGCAGTGGCATAAACAACAGTAGAAATCTATAATTTCAGACTATAAAAGTTTTGCCCATTAAAAACACTTAAAGAAACACTTTTTGAAAACAGGGATCCAGTCGACTGATCAGAAATCCGATCGATTGGAAATACAAGATACAAAGAGCTCAAAATCTCAGCAGTCTATCCAGTCGACTGCGCCCCATGTCCAGTCGACTGGGGTGGAAAATTATCAGTTGACTGGTACCGTCTAGTTGACTGAAGTCCAGTCCAACCAAAATATCTTAATCTAAAACACAACTCAGTCAACTGTGTCGGAGACCCAATCGACTGTGTTTTCATGAAATGATGCAATGAGTTGCTCAATAAAAGGCTTTAGTCGACTGTTTTCATCAACCAGTCGACTGGTTTTATGCAGCAGCACATTCTGCAGAATTTTTCAAGTTAAAGGTTTTCTGAATTCAACTAGGGATTAAACACGCACTCCAAACTCACTCCAAACTCATTCCAAAGTGATCCTAACTAGATTATAATATTACCAAAACATAATTACAAGAGATTACTGCCTATTACTGTCACAGCCCGGTCCCACAATAGCGGAACCGAAGCCCGTGGCACGCCACCGAGGCTAAACCAATTGATTAACGTTCCCAAAAAATTAGGTTTGAAGAACACACGCAGCGGAAAAACAAAACACATTTTCAAAAGCAGAGGTTCAGTCGACTGCTCAGTCGACGGAGGAAGGCAGGGAATTTAATAGCAATTCCAGTCGACTGAGGCTAGGGGGTCCAGTCGACTGAGGCGGGGTCCAGTCGACTGCTTTTGCTAAAATAAGAAGCAGTAGCTAGCAAACACAGGGGTTCAGTCGACTGAACACAGGACCAGTCGACTGCTCCCCTGACAGCAGCCCAATCTGCAGAATTTCAAGTTGGAAAGTTTCCTAACTTCAACCAAGGATCAAACACACATTTCCAAAAGCACTCCAAAGTAATTCTAGCTGTATTAAAACATTACCAAACATAATTACAACATGTTATAGTCCATTACAACGTTCTAGATCCATTCTATCATACAAAGTTAAACATGGTTAAAACACCCAATTTCTTATTACAACATTCCTATTATCCCAAAACTACAAGATTAACATTTCAAGTTGCCTCCCAAGTTAAACTCCCAATCCCCGTGCTCACTTCTGCGATTCCTCGCCAGCATTTACACCTGCAATGGTTATTTGAATAACCACACATATTTCGATTTGTTTAAGCTAAAGCTTAGTGAATAAACCAACATATGCACATGAATGATAAACATGTCCGCATTCACATCTCTACATTTCATACTAGTCGCCGGAGACTCACGTGCCCGTCCATACTCCCAATCCGCGACTCCTCGCCAATAAGTCCACGCGAAAGGGTAAGACCCATGATTCTTCTCTTCAATCGTGCGACCTTAATGCCTATATCGGCTCCACAAAATGGCACAGTGGCCACGTGCTCCTTCTGACCCAAATAAGCAACTTAACATGCTCAAATACATATCACCATGCTCGCGGTAATCAAAACATATCACCGTGCTATTGAGCCTACTTATCAATATAAATGCCCAATATGAACTACACAATATATCTCTAAGAATTTATACATGCTATTCACACAAAACATGAATACATGTCAAGAAATCATTCCAAAGACATAGTTGAATCACTCACCTCCGAATAACGCTCCTATAATTCAATCTGAAGAAAACCCGTGCACAAAGAACGTGCAGAAGTCCGTCTAGTACAATTCCTATGGATCAGAATTCCATTTATCAACTTTTATGAAAAATTCTAGAAAATAACTTTTCGGAAAACTTAGCCAAACAGGCCCTAATAGGTATTAAAACGAAGCTCTTACCTCGAGGAGCTCGAATATGAAATCTGGGAGAAAACAAACGGACGGAAGGTCGTCGTTTGGCGTCGCAAAGTGTCACACCCCAACCCGCCTCGTGCGGATTAGGACACGTGTAAATATGCCACCAAGGTACGTCCCCAAAACATATAACATAAAACAAGTTTTAAACTCTATTTTAAACTCTTTATAAGCTCATTTGTATGTAACTAACCCCAAGGATAAAATGGTCATTTTGAAATTTTAGTCAACCCAATGTCAAATACAGTACTTTTCATTTAAAAACCAACGGTGAAAATGGCTCGCGAATCCGAGCTTCCTAGCTCAAGTTATGATGACAAAGCATGGTTATTTGGAAAACACACCAGTCCGGTTGACCGGACAGAGACCTTTAAAATATCCGGTCGACCGGACAAAGAGCTCTTTTGCATAAAATTCTGCAGCAACTCCCCCAACCTGTTTTGCAAGTTTAAACCCCACCAAAACATGTCTAAATCACTTGAGAACACCTCCAAAACTTCCACAACATGTCCACAAACATAATTAAACATTCCCACACATTTTCAAACATCAACCAAGCATGTACCACATATCCACAACTAGAATTGGATCAAATTAACCCATGACAACTCTTTTACATGAACTTGTTAGGAATGGATTCAAGCCAATTCAATATGTCACAGCCCGGTCCCACAATAGCGGAACCGGAGCCCGTGGCACGCCACCGAGGCTAAACCAATTCATTAACGTTCCCAAAAATTAGGTTTGAAGAACACACGCAGCGGAAAACAAAACACATTTTAAAACCAGAGGTTCAGTCGACTGCTCAGTCGACTGCTCAGTCGACGGAGTTAGGCAGGGATTTAAATGTCAATTCCAGTCGACTGATACTGGGGGTTCAGTCGACTGCTCAGGGGTTCAGTCGACTGCTGAGGGGTCCAGTCGACTGCTTTTGTTAAAATAAGAAGCAGTAGCTAACAGACACAGGGGTTCAGTCGACTGCTCAGTCGACTGCTCCCCTGGCAGCAGCCCAATCTGCAGAAGTTCAAGTTTAAAAGCTTTCTAACTTTCCCCAAAGATCAACCACTCGAAACAACTTAAACCAAACTCAGTCTAAAGTACTTCTAGCTGTATTAAAACATTATCAAACATAATTACAACATGTTACTAACCATTACAACAGTATAAAATCCATCCTAACATACCAAATTAAACATGGTTTAAAACAACCGAATTCTTATTACAACATTTCTATTATTCCAAAACTACAAGATTATCTTTCAAGTTGCCTCACAAGCAAACTCCCAACCCACGTGCTCACTTCACCGATTCCTCGCCAGCATTAACACCTGAAATGGTTATTTGAATAACCACACATATTTCGATTTGTTTAAGCTAAAGCTTAGTGAATAAATCAACATATGCACATGAATGATAAACATGTCCGCATTCACATCTCTACATTTCATACTAGTCGCCGGAGACTCACGTGCCCGTCCATATTCCCAATCCGCGACTCCTCGCCAATAAGTCCACGCGAAAGGGTAAGACCCACGATTCTTTTCTTCAATCGTGCGACCTTAATGCCTATATCGGCTCCACAAAATGGCACGGTGACCACGTGCTCCTTCTGACCCACATAAGCAACTTAACATGCTCAAATACATATCACCATACTCGCGGTAATTAAAACATATCACCGTGCTATTGAGCCTACTTATCAATATAAATGCCCAATATGAACTACACAATATATCTCTAAAAAATTAATACATGCTATTCATACAAAACATGAATACATGTCAAGAAATCATTCCAAAGACATAGTTGAATCACTCACCTCCGATTTACGCTCCTATAATACGGTCCAAAGAAAACCCGTGCACAAAGAACGTGCAGAAGTCCGTCTAGTACGATTCCTATGGATCAGAATTCCATTTATCAACTTTTATGAAAAATTCTAGAAAATAACTTTTCGGAAAACTTGGCCAAACAAGCCCTAACATATATCAAAACGAAGCTCTTACCTCGAGGAGCTCGAATATGAAATATGGGAGAAACCAGACTGACGGAAGGTCGTCGTTTGGCGTCGCAAAGCTCTAAGCTTCAAAATCTCTCTCTAGCCTCCCTTTTGGCCTCCTTTTAGAATTAGGTTAAAACTTATGAAAAACCTAAGTTCATCACTTCCTATATATAGGCAACATTCTCGGGGAATTACGTTTACCTCCCCACGAGTTTTCCAAACTCCTAATCAGTCTCTGAAACTTTCTATACAGCTCATTCATAGCTTTATAAGTGAAACTTCAAAATTATAAAAGTTTTCGACTAAGTTTCGTTTGGTTGCTAAAACGCGAATTTCTACATGACGTTTCCGAAGTTGCTAATTAGCCTACCAAATTAATAGCGTGTTCATTCGTTCTCACCAGGTTACTAAATCTAACAACAGAAATATATTCTAAGCCAGAAAATAATACAGATATTGAAATACACAGGTAAACATTTATTTTCAGATAAACATTTAAAATGTTCCACAGTGACCGTCTCATACTCGGAGAAACGTCACAACAACAAATCCTCAATCAATAATAGTTTCAAAGGGTTCTCTAATACAGATACCCAAATCAACTCGTGAGTCAAAACTCACTCAACAACGTGCCAAAATGCACAACACCTCACATCATCATGCATGACAAATGCAATGAAATGCAATAACACAAATGCGGGTGTTATAATACTCTCCCCCTTAAAAGAAGTTTGTCCCCAAACTTGTACCTCATATCTCAAAAGGTGCGGATACTGAGTACGCATCTCATCTTCTCAAGTCCCTAAGACTTCACGCAAGTACTTCCAACATTTACCACATACACAATCCCCTTCACTGAGATGACACAATCTCATGAGGAAAATAAATCCTCAGGCTTTTAAGGAAAATAAATCCTCAAAGTCCCCGCCTCAATCTGATAGAAGATTCAAACAGAATCCTAGCAATACCCCGAAGCATCTCGATAAATGAGAACATCGATACCTGAGTAGAACTTACTCAATAGTCAAACCTGACACTAAATCACATCACGACGTCACCACGTCCACTCACATATCCTTTTATCGTACTTATCACATATGATGTTCGAAACCCAAAGGTTATATCCCAATCACCAAAACGAAGGAAGTAACGCATCCCCCTTCACCTATCTTTCTTGTTGACTAAAAGTCGTTGACATTACGTCTCAACTGGTTAACATCTATACACGATTCTTCATCCCGAAGTGAACCACAACTGAGTACTATCACACATATATACCCCGTCGATAAGTCAATGCTTCAATCAATGGTTTCACATACTATAGATTTAATCTCTTACTCTGCCAATCACCAGACCACTTGTAGCGCTATAATGCATTTCAAACGACTCCCAAGTTCTTATCATTTCATTCAATTTAACAAATCCCGTACTGTACTTTCAATCACACGTGCCTCATCAGATACCATTCAGATTTCAAGCTTACAGAACATCCCAAATCACCCACAATGAGGTCAAACAGATTCATCATTTAGCTCTCCAAAGTCTGCAGTCGAACTACTGTCGATTGAAATAGAAGATCATACCTAACAGTTTTGATTTAGAATTTTCATCAAAGTCAAACACATTTCTTTCATGTTGTTCTTTTAAAACAAATAGATTTAAAATTACGCATAACACTTCATCTCCTTCTCAACACAATTACTCCCAATATTCATCATAACGAATAACATTGTAAATCAAAATTGGCTTACTCAGTCATATACCTACCATAGAGTTCATCAACACTTATTCCCATGCTCAGAACATATTTTGTTCCTGTCTCAACCCTTGACCATTCACAATTCATTTTATTTATATAACATACACACATCTTGAGTCAATTATTTTTCTGCCGGAGATCTCAACTGCAATGTAATTCATTTTCATCCTATACCCCACTTGTATACTATTCTTTAGTCTATCCGTCTAGGTAGCCCTCTACCATTTACGTAGTTTACAACTCTATACGTCTCTGGTGTTTCACTTTCACCCTTGCACAAGTCCATATCGATCATACTTCTGTATCTCAATTCTCACTGAGTTCCTAACTGCCTTTTACACTGAACATATATTCCTTGTATAACATCTCAAGGTTTCATACCTTATTTAACGATTTAGTATTTCATAACTCTAGTCAATCTGACTTAACTCCAATTCAGATTCTCTAACCCTCTATATTCGCCATTCTGATCTCAATTTCATTGTTCACGAAGAACTTGCTGTCCTAAGTATTTCATACTATTCCCGTAACCATCTGAAGACAATTCAATAATTTGGTCTTCCCAATCAAGTACCATAGTCTCACTGTGTTTGATAAATTTCTTATCGATTTTCAATTCACATACCTTTTGTGACAATACTCAAGTCAACTCGTTTAACAGCACTACTTCCAACTTACTAATTCCAAGTGTACAACATTTCACTAGCCCCTTTTCCTTTAGAATTTCCAAGTTGATAATCTACTCACGTAGAACCCATTCGTTTGACGACCACCGTTTTGTCTCAAGCACTAAGCATACCATGTCCCACCACGATCCTCGTCTTCCAAAGTCCACTTGATACCTTGCTACAAACATTTAACAAAAATTTTCTTGGGATGAATTCCAACATTTTCAAAATTTCTCCGACCTTGTTGGAATCTAGGACCACTGAGACAACATTCCATTGTATCCACCATTGTCTTCTAATCGCTATACAATCCTACTATCATATCTGATAAGGTACTCAACTCAACGTACTCCTAAGTCTTCATTTCACTTCTACAGTTCTTATTTACTTTCTCATCAAAGATTCATCTTCCCATTTTACATCTTCATTTCTCTAACTTGACTTACCCAAAGTCACTTTACTCTATCCACTTTCACAATTGTTCTTGTTCAGTATCGTAATAATTATTGTACTCCAACTTCCAGTTGGCAACCACTTGCTTCAGAAACCCAAAGATGTTTTAAAAGCATTAGAAGAAAAGGTTTTCGTTTTATTTTTGAAAATACATTCAAAATCCAGGTTCGAGGTCGCCCGTACTACAACTTTCTATGATAACAATCTTTGCTACAATCTCCCTATCAAGGTCCTCCCATCTTCATGTTATCCAAATTTTCACTCGATTCCTCTGAATCTCTTATCACGTTCCATAATTCACACTTATCTTTTACTCCCAGTCTCCTATTCCTACTTCCTTTATTCTATTTCTTCTGACAAACCACTGCAAAACACTAGGGAACCTTATTACTCTTCATTTCTGTCCATTTACTCTTCATCAAGAAATTCTACAGTTCCTCCTTCAACCCATATCGTCCTTATCGTTACATCTATACGCACATAATCATCAAGTCTAAGTAACCACTCCCGAAGTATGTCATCAATTAAACTTCTACCAACTGTAGTTTCAAACCGTCAAAGTATACTCTATCATTCCCGTTCTTAACCCCTCCTCGTAGGTCAGTCCTCCAACCCCAACATTTTCACACATACAATCGATCAAGTAGCATTCACTTCTAATCCTCATACCACATCTAAATCTACCTTGGTGCCATAACCACTCGGAATCAGGTTCAGTTGAGAGATTCCTCAATAACCACAATACTCATAGCTCGTTAAGATATTTCTCAATTCCCAATACATAACACAAGATAGGTTGTGAGATTCCTCAACCGTCCAATACATACTGTAAGATAGGTTGAGAGATTCCACAACCATCCAATACAATACCATATACCGCACAATAAGTTGAAAGATTCTTCAACTACCCAATAAACACCGTATATACCGTAAGATACATCATAAGATAACTTCGTACGATCGTACCGTAGGTTAACATCGTAAAATAAGGTGAGAGATTCCTCACTGACCCCATACGCTAGCAATACATATTGCTGGACTATCTTTCCATCACAAAACCCAACTGTTCATCCTTATTCTCTTACGTCACAATGATTAACCTAATGTCTGAAACAGAACTCTTATCAATCAATCTCAATCCCAATCCCCAAACTTCACTATGAACAATTTCTTTCATTTGCTAACTGGACTATGCAAAAATCTCATTTGACGTACTATTTAAACTCCGTTCTCGGTTACATCCCTCAAAGGACACTCGTCACTATCATGGAAAACATCCACCGATTCGATCAAAACCATTTTCTTTTCGCTTAGAAATTCCACCGTTCATCACTACCAAAATATCATATTTCCCTCTTGCCACAACACGTGGTCTATTATAACTCATGATAACGTCATCTCATCATACAGTTCCACATCCGTATGATTCAACCGATTCACGAATGCATAAATACTATGCATGTATGGCAATAACATAATCATGTATGTATAACAATATACCATATGCATCAAACATCTCTAATATGTATGGATGAAATTTAGAACATGTGACAATTCACACAACACTCTACTCGTCGTCGAACGTTCCCAAGGCTCTAAACTTATGCTCTGATACCACTAAATGTCACAGCCCGGTCCCACAATAGCGGAACCGGAGCCCGTGGCACGCCACCGAGGCTAAACCAATTCATTAACGTTCCCAAAAATTAGGTTTGAAGAACACACGCAGCGGAAAACAAAACACATTTTAAAACCAGAGGTTCAGTCGACTGCTCAGTCGACGGAGTTAGGCAGGGATTTAAATGTCAATTCCAGTCGACTGATACTGGGGGTTCAGTCGACTGCTCAGGGGTTCAGTCGACTGCTCAGGGGTCCAGTCGACTGCTTTTGTTAAAATAAGAAGCAGTAGCTAACAGACACAGGGGTTCAGTCGACTGCTCAGTCGACTGCTCCCCTGGCAGCAACCCAATCTGCAGAAGTTCAAGTTTAAAAGCTTTCTAACTTTCCCCAAAGATCAACCACTCGAAACAACTTAAACCAAACTCAGTCTAAAGTACTTCTAGCTGTATTAAAACATTATCAAACATAATTACAACATGTTACTAACCATTACAACAGTATAAAATCCATCCTAACATACCAAATTAAACATGGTTTAAAACAACCGAATTCTTATTACAACATTTCTATTATTCCAAAACTACAAGATTATCTTTCAAGTTGCCTCACAAGCAAACTCCCAACCCACGTGCTCACTTCACCGATTCCTCGCCAGCATTAACACCTGAAATGGTTATTTGAATAACCACACATATTTCGATTTGTTTAAGCTAAAGCTTAGTGAATAAATCAACATATGCACATGAATGATAAACATGTCCGCATTCACATCTCTACATTTCATACTAGTCGCCGGAGACTCACGTGCCCGTCCATATTCCCAATCCGCGACTCCTCGCCAATAAGTCCACGCGAAAGGGTAAGACCCACGATTCTTTTCTTCAATCGTGCGACCTTAATGCCTATATCGGCTCCACAAAATGGCACGGTGACCACGTGCTCCTTCTGACCCACATAAGCAACTTAACATGCTCAAATACATATCACCATACTCGCGGTAATTAAAACATATCACCGTGCTATTGAGCCTACTTATCAATATAAATGCCCAATATGAACTACACAATATATCTCTAAAAAATTAATACATGCTATTCATACAAAACATGAATACATGTCAAGAAATCATTCCAAAGACATAGTTGAATCACTCACCTCCGATTTACGCTCCTATAATACGGTCCAAAGAAAACCCGTGCACAAAGAACGTGCAGAAGTCCGTCTAGTACGATTCCTATGGATCAGAATTCCATTTATCAACTTTTATGAAAAATTCTAGAAAATAACTTTTCGGAAAACTTGGCCAAACAAGCCCTAACATATATCAAAACGAAGCTCTTACCTCGAGGAGCTCGAATATGAAATATGGGAGAAACCAGACTGACGGAAGGTCGTCGTTTGGCGTCGCAAAGCTCTAAGCTTCAAAATCTCTCTCTAGCCTCCCTTTTGGCCTCCTTTTAGAATTAGGTTAAAACTTATGAAAAACCTAAGTTCATCACTTCCTATATATAGGCAACATTCTCGGGGAATTACGTTTACCTCCCCACGAGTTTTCCAAACTCCTAATCAGTCTCTGAAACTTTCTATACAGCTCATTCATAGCTTTATAAGTGAAACTTCAAAATTATAAAAGTTTTCGACTAAGTTTCGTTTGGTTGCTAAAACGCGAATTTCTACATGACGTTTCCGAAGTTGCTAATTAGCCTACCAAATTAATAGCGTGTTCATTCGTTCTCACCAGGTTACTAAATCTAACAACAGAAATATATTCTAAGCCAGAAAATAATACAGATATTGAAATACACAGGTAAACATTTATTTTCAGATAAACATTTAAAATGTTCCACAGTGACCGTCTCATACTCGGAGAAACGTCACAACAACAAATCCTCAATCAATAATAGTTTCAAAGGGTTCTCTAATACAGATACCCAAATCAACTCGTGAGTCAAAACTCACTCAACAACGTGCCAAAATGCACAACACCTCACATCATCATGCATGACAAATGCAATGAAATGCAATAACACAAATACGGGTGTTATACAATACTTCTCCAAACTTTGTAAACCTTTGAGAAACATATTAATAATCTATACAAGGTTTTATCTCTCTTTCAAAACAAATGTATACAACTTTAAATGAGTTAAGTAAGTAATCAAAACCAAGTTAACTTTAAGAACCACCATTTACATAACTTCTTCGGAACGTTATTATAAACCATTCAAAACATTTGGTTACAAAAAGAAACCTGACTAAAGTCTACAACCCATGTATCCGAACTCGTTGGAATGATCCAAACATACAACGTACCCAATATGAACATTAACATGGAAAATTTACATGAGTTCTTTCATGTTGACATTAAACACATGAGTTAGGTCTCCAAGCCACAATTTAAGGATACTAATCCACTAGTTACATTATATTACAAGTTATGAACATATTTACAAGACCCAATTCTCTCCCCCACTCCCGAGCACGCTATTTCCTCTCCGGATATCGCTCCGTACCTGCGGTGGTTGTTATTTACCACAACAGAAACAGAAAACGGTTTTCTTAAGCATTACGCTTAGTGAGTCATCTAAACATGGCTGAATGTTTAACATGTGCAATGCAACAATAAACATATAAATCATATTTGTAATCGCCGAGTCACCGGTTCAATGATTCATTCAGACCCGGGACCTCCCTTGGTCCCGTGGCCACTTCTATTCCTTGGACTTCCGTCTTTCTCGGATTCTTCCTCTTCACCACCCTTATTACTCCCAACTAATGAATCATTGTCCCGGGCTCATTGAATACCACATAACCACATAAGCACATACACATGTAGGCACATATAACCTTCATAAAATTAGCATAAAATTCACAATTTAGTAACTACATGATTTCTAAACATGAGTAATCAACACAATAAGATCATTCTCTTGGTTCCTAAGCATCAATTATCATCTCTACACCATTGATGTATTGAACATAGTCAAACACAACCATTCTTTAGTGTAGAAAACTCACCTTAGCAAAATCTACCCAGATTCAAGCTAGAAATGAAGAATTCCTTCACAAATCTTGCTCAATTCTTACCCAAAGTAAATCCTACATAGTTTTGGGTCAACAAATAGCGTCTATCAAGAACGGTTTCTGGAAAAACGTTGCCGAAAATGAAAACAACTTACGTGCATGTGATCCTCTTACCTCCACGAGTCCAAAGGTGGTCTCGGATCGTAAATCCGGCGAACGGCGGCGACGGTACGGCGAAAAACGTCGTCGGTGACGGTCCGTCTCCGTTTCTATCTCCGAACTCTCTTATCTTTTTCTTCTTTTAATCCAGCAAATATGAGACTCTTCCTCTCATCAAGACACCTACACATGCTAAGGCATGATGTGTCTTGACCTCATTTCCATTATTTTTACTTACACCCCCGGAATTACTTAAGTGCTTATTATGAAATCCCCCAAACATTCCATTAACTACCCAATTATCAAATGAGTGTTTATCTGAGTTTCGTATAGGTCCCAACGTGGGTCCCATATATTTTGTGAAGTTGCTATCGTACCTACCAATTATAAATCTTTTTCAATTATACCCTTATTTGGGTGTCCAAACTAATACCAAATGCTATACATATATCATCATATAATATAAAAGCATTTAAACAAATAATGATGTAATCATATAAATGCATTTAATCACATAAAATGCACATATTTTTATTCGGGCCCTTCACTGGGTCCCACTCCCAAACCTGTCCCTCCTCACTGGGGACTTTTCCAATTGGTGTCCTTTTCTGAACACCTTTTCCACGGGTGAGTCCAAGCCTCCCCTTAATCCATTTTATACACTAATTATATTAATTAATGCATATTAACATAGGTATTAACCCGTTCTCCGGGTACGGGTGTTACATTTCTCCCTCCCTAAAAGAGAGTTTGGTCCCCAAACTTACTCTTACCTCAAGAATGGAATAAGTGCGGGTACTTTGCTCGAATCTCATCCTCTCGCTCCCAAGTAGCCTCCTCGACTGAATGGCTTCGCCATTGAACCATAACAAGTGGAATCACCTTGGTTCTCAACACTTGATCTTTTCTATCAAGAATTTGTACTGGATGCTCCACATAAGTTAAATCTTCCCGAATCTCTAATGGTTCTGGAACGATAACATGTTTCGAATTCGGCACATAACGTCGAAGCATTGACACGTGGAATACGTTATGAACATTCGCCAACTCTTGTGGCAATTCTAACCGATAAGCTAACAGTCCCACCCGATTAAGAATCAAATATGGCCCAACATACCTTGGACTGAGTTTACCTCGCTTACCAAAACGTGCTATGCCTTTCGAAGGCGATACTTTCAAAAATACATAATCTCCCACCTCAAACTCTAACAGTCTTCTACCCGTATCCGCATAGCTTTTATAACGACTCTGAGCCGTTCGTAATCGCTGTTTAATCAATTTGATCTTGTCAGTAGTAATTTGCACTATCTCTGGTCCCAAAAGTTGTTTCTCTCCAACTTCTGTCCAACACACCGGCGATCTACACTTTCTACCGTACAATGCCTCATAAGGCGCCATTCCAATGCTGGTTTGGAAACTGTTATTGTAAGAGAACTCGATTAAAGGCAAATGGGTCTCCCAATCGGCCTTGAAATCCATAACACATACCCTCAACATGTCTTCTAGAATTTGAATTACTCGCTCAGATTGACCATCGGTCTGGGGATGAAATGCAGTACTAAAATGTAAAAGCTGTCCCCATAGCCCAAAACCTTGACACAAATCGAGTGTCACGGTCCGACACTATCGAAACCGGTGCTCCATGAAGCCGTACAATCTCCCTAATATAAATCTCTGCAAGTTTTGATGGATCTTTGGTCTTGATGGGTAAGAAATGGGCTGACTTAGTCAATAGATCGACAATGACCCAAATGCTATCATTTGACTTCTGAGACTTTGGAAATCCCGAAACAAAATCCATTGTGATATGCTCCCACTTCCACTCCGGTATCTCTAACGGATGTAGTTCTCCCCCGGGTCGTTGATGTTCCAGTTTCACCTTTTGACAAGTCATGCATTTAGACACAAATTATGCGACTTCTCGCTTCATGCCACTCCACCAGTAAATTTCTCGCAAGTCTCGGTACATTTTGGTACTTCCCGGGTGTACTGAATACCTGGTATTGTGAGCTTCCTCCATAACTTTATTTCTCAGATTCCCAACTTTAGGTACACATAAACGATTTATATACTTAAGACACCATCCTGGAAACTAAATTCTGGCCTTTTACCTTCAGGTAATTCATCCACAATCCTCTTGAAATCTGGATCTAGTAGTTGATTTGACTTTATCTCACCAACAAGACTTGGTTGTGCCATAATTGCAGCCATTAACCCCACCTTCAATTTTGGGAACCACTTCAAGTTTTAGTTGTTCAAATTCCTTCATCAACCTTTCCTGTCCGGTTAAGGCATAAGCTAAGTTTTCCGACGACTACCGACTCAAGGCATCGGCAACCACATTGGCTTTTCCTGGGTGATACTGAATTTTCAAGTCATAATCTTTCATGAGTTCCAACCATCTTCTTTGTCTCATATTAAGATACCTCTGAGTGAATAGGTATTTCAGACTTTTATGATCCGTGAAGATTTCACAAGTTTCCCCGTATAGATAATGTCTCCAAATCTTTAACGCAAAAATTACCGCCGCTAACTCCAAGTCATGTGTCGGGTAGTTCTTCTCGTGAGGTCTCAACTGCCTTGAAGCATAGGCTATTACCTTGTCATCTTGTGTCAAAACACATCCCAAGCCTTGGTGGGAAGCATCACTATAAATTCTGAAATTCCCAGTGCTTGTTGGAATCGAAAGTATCGATGCCGTAGTCAACTTTTTCTTCAATGCTACAAAACAATCTTCACATTCCTTGTTCCACTCAAACGGTACATCTTTTCTCATCAGCTTCGTCATTGGAGTTGCGATTCTAGAGAAGTCTTTAACAAACCTTCGATAATATCCGGCTAACCCCAAGAAACTTCGAATCTCGGATACATTTGTCGGCCTTGACCAATTCATAACGGCTTCAATCTTCTGTGGGTCAACAGAAATACCCTCTTTAGAAATCACGTGCCCTAGAAAAGTGACACTTATTAACCAAAACTCACTCTTCTTCAATTTCCCAAATAGCTGTTTCTCTCGAAGTCGTTGTAAGACTAGTCTCAAATGTTGTTCATGCTCCTCTGAATTCTTCGAGTAAATGAGAATGTCATCAATGAATACTATCACGAATTCATCCAAGTACGACTTGAACACATGGTTCATTAAATCCATGAAGGCAGCAGGCGCATTAGTAACCCCAAACGGCATCACTAGAAATTCATAGTGCCCGTAGCGAGTCCTAAAGGCAGTCTTCTCTACATCCTCTGCTTTAACTTTCAATTGGTGGTATCCCGATCTCAAATCTACCTTCGAAAATACCTGAGCCCCTTGAAGTTGATCGAATAAGTCATCAATGCGTGGCAACGAGTATTTGTTCTTGATGGTTACCTTGTTAATCTCCCGGTAGTCAATGCACATTCGCATTGTACCGTCCTTCTTTTTAACAAATAATACCGGTGCACCCCACGGGGATACACTCGGTCGGATAAAACCCTTATCTAGCAACTCTTGCAACTGTATCTTCAACTCTTTCAACTCGACTGGTGCCATTCGATATGGTGCGCGTGAAATTGGTTGAGTTCCCGGCATAACATCGATACCAAACTCAATTTCTCGATCAATTAACACACTGGGTAATTCTTCTGGAAACACATCCGAAAATTCTCTAACTATCGGAATATCCTCAAGTTTTAAACCATTACCCCTAGTATCCAGAACACTACACAAGAACCCTCGACAACCTTTCTTCAACAAATGACATGCTTCAATAGCCGACACTATATACGGCGGTGACACAACACCCTTGCCTTGGAAATAGAACGTATCTTGATTCAGAATACGGAATATGACCCCTTTGTTATTACAATCGATATTTGCATAGTTTGCCGCTAACCAATCCATACCCAATATAACATCAAAGTGCTGAACGATTAACGGTACTAAATCGACTGTTAAACTTTTACCACCTATATTTATATCACAGTTTCTAAACACCCCTGAACTAATCAACGGAACCCCCAATGGTATTGCAACAGATAAATCATAGTCCAAAAACTCTAATGGTTTATCTAGATACTTAGCAAAGTGATGTGATACGAACGAGTGTGTGGATCCCGAATCTACAAGTACATTTGCTAGGTGTGAGCAAATGGGAACCATACCTGAAACAACGGTATCAGCAGAAGCGGTCTCTCCTGGCCTGAGCTGATATGATCTTGCCTCCCGCTGCTCCCTCCTCGGAGGTGGTTGAGTAGTCCTTGGTGTAACAGCACTAGCCGTGTATGAATCAGAACCAGAAGCTCCCTGACGCTTGGTTGGACAATCCTTAGATTGATGTCCCAATTCTTTACAAGTGAAGCATCGACCCCTCATATCTAAATTCTGATTCGGACAGTTTCTGGCAATGTGTCCCGGTTGTCGACAAATATTACAAATGATTGGATTTGGAAGTTGATTGCATCGGCCCCAATGAAATTTCTGACAAGTCTGACACCTCGGCTTATTTCCACTAGAACCACTGCCGATACTAACTGATGATCCTCCTGAACTCTGCCTTTTTGCACTCCCCTGACCACTGAACTGACTTGATCCTGGCCGTTTACCTTGTTGATTTGGTGGTGGTGGCATATTTGAGGTATACCCAAGGTCTCTCTCAGCAATAGAAGCAATATCCAATGCCTTAGCATAGGTCTCTGGACGGAACACGGTCACTCACCCTCGAATGTCACCCCTGAGTCCTGCTACAAACTTCCTTGCTTTTACTTTTTCTGTCGTTACAATGTCCCCGGCAAACCTGGCCAAACTAGTAAATTGCGTTGAGTACTCCCGAACCGTCTTTCCCCCTTGCACTAACTCCATGAATTCTTGAGCCTTTTGATCCCCAAACGATTCCGGAAAATATTGCTCATTGAATATTTCAAGGAATTGATCCCACGTAGTTGGTTGATTCAGACCCAGCTTAGTACGCCACCAATATTGTGCTTCGTCCTTCAGTGTATCGGCTGCAAACAATACCTTTTGTTCCTCTGTACACGGTAGAACCCTGAAGATTTTCTCCATATCTGAGATCCAAAAATTTTCCTTCATCGGATCAGCTTCCCCGCGAAATATAGTCGGCTTTTGTTTGTGAAATTTCGAAATAGTAACAATTTCTTCTCTCGGATTTGGGTTTGGTTGTCCCGGTCTCTCTTCGATCACATGAGTTTCTGCTACTCATACCAACCCTTCGATTGCTCTTTCAACCCGTTCCATTCGGTTTAAGGTGTCACCTCCAGACATAATGCCTGGCACCCACATATAGTACACACATGCACGTTACTTTTAAATAAACACATGGCATGCTTATCAACATTAAAACATGCTAAGTAAACTTGTATGCATGTTTATGCAACTACATGTCGTTGTGTGCACACTACGCATCGTATACGTCTCTCGTCCCCAAAGGCTCTAGCCTAATGCTCTGATGCCAAAAACTGTCATACCCCAACCCGCCTCGTGCGGATTAGGACACGTGTAACAATGCCACCAAGGTAAGTCCCCAAAACATATAACATAAAACAAGTTTTAAACTCTATTTTAAACTCTTTATAAGCTCATTTGTATGTAACTAACCCCAAGGATAAAATGGTCATTTTGAAATTTTAGTCAACCCAATGTCAAATATAGTACTTTTCATTTAAAAACCAACGGTGAAAACGGCTCGCGAATCCGAGCTTCCTAGCTCAAGTTATGATGACAAAGCATGGTTATTTGGAAAACACACCAGTTCGGTTGACCGGACAGAGACCTTTAAAATATCCAGTCGACCGGACAGAGAGCTCTTTTGCAGAAAATTCTGCAGCAACTCCCCCAACCTGTTTTGCAAGTTTAAACCCCACCAAAACATGTCTAAATCACTTGAAAACACCTCCAAAACTTCCACAACATGTCCACAAACATAATTAAACATTCCCACACATTTTCAAACATCAACCAAGCATGTACCACATATCCACAACTAGAATTGGATCAAATTAACCCATGACAACTCTTTTACATGAACTTGTTAGGAATGGATTCAAGCCAATTCAATACTTCTCCAAACTTTGTAAACCTTTGAGAAACATATTAATAATATATACAAGGTTTTATCTCTCTTTCAAAACAAATGTATACAACTTTAAATGAGTTAAGTAAGTAATCAAAACCAAGTTAACTTTAAGAACCACCATTTACATAACTTCTTAAGAACGTGATTATAAACCATTCAAAACATTTGGTTACAAAAAGAAACCTGACTAAAGTCTACAACCCATGTATCCGAACTCGTTGGAATGATCCAAACATACAACGTACCCAATATGAACATTAACATGGAAAATTTACATGATCGAGTTCTTTCATGTTGATATTAAACACATGAGTTAGGTCTCCAAGCCACAAGTTAAGGATACCAATCCACTAGTTACATTATATTACAAGTTATGAACATATTTACAAGACCCAATTCTCTCCCCCACTCCCGAGCACGCTATTTCCTCTCCGGATATCGCTCCGTACCTGCGGTGGTTGTTATTTACCACAACAGAAACAGAAAACGGTTTTCTTAAGCATTACGCTTAGTGAGTCATCTAAACATGGCTGAATGTTTAACATGTGCAATGCAACAATAAACATATAAATCATATTTGTAATCGCCGAGTCATCGGTTCAATGATTCATTCAGACCCGGGACCTCCCTTGGTCCCGTGGCCACTTCTATTCCTTGGACTTCCGTCTTTCTCGGATTCTTCCTCTTCACCACCCTTATTACTCCCAACTAATGAATCATTGTCCCGGGCTCATTGAATACCACATAACCACATAAGCACATACACATGTAGGCACATATAACCTTCATAAAATTAGCATGAAATTCACAATTTAGTAACTACATGATTTCTAAACATGAGTAATCAACACAATAAGATCATTCTCTTGGTTCCTAAGCATCAATTATCATCTCTACACCATTGATGTATTGAACGTAGTCAAACACAACCATTCTTTAGTGTAGAAAACTCACCTTAGCAAAATCTACCCAGATTCAAGCTAGAAATGAAGAATTTCTTCACAAATCTTGCTCAATTCTTACCCAAAGTAAATCCTACATAGTTTTGGGTCAACAAATAGCGTCTATCAAGAACGGTTTCCGGAAAAACGTTGCCGAAAATGAAAACAACTTACGTGCATGTGATCCTCTTACCTCCACGAGTCCAAAGGTGGTCTCGGATCGTAAATCCGGCGAACGGCGGCGACGGTACGGCGAAAAACGTCGTCGGTGACGGTCCGTCTCCGTTTCTCTCTCCGAACTCTCTTATCTTTTTCTTCTTTTAATCCAGCAAATATGAGACTCTTCCTCTCATCAAGACACCTACACATGCTAAGGCATGAGGTGTCTTGACCTCATTTCCATTATTTTTACTTACACCCCCGGAATTACTTAAGTGCTTATTATGAAATCCCCCAAACATTCCATTAACTACCCAATTATCAAATGAGTGTTTATCTGAGTTTCGTATAGGTCCCAACGTGGGTCCCATATATTTTGTGAAGTTGCTATCGTACCTACCAATTATAAATCTTTTTCAATTATACCCTTTTTTGGGTGTTTAAACTAATACCAAATGCTAAACATATATCATCATATAATATAAAAGCATTTAAACAAATAATGATGTAATCATATAAATGCATTTAATCACATAAAATGCACATATTTTTATTCGGGCCCTTCACTGGGTCCCACTCCCAAACCTGTCCCTCCTCACTGGAGACTTTTCCAATTGGTGTCCTTTTCTGAACACCTTTTCCACGGGCGAGTCCAAGCCTCCCCTTAATCCATTTTATACACTAATTATATTAATTAATGCATATTAACATAGGTATTAACCCGCTCTCCGGGTACGGGTGTTACACAAAACTTGAAGCAACTAAATCTCCCTCTAGCCCCCTTTTGGCCTCCTTTTGGAATTAGGTCAAGAACTTATGAAAAACCTAAAGTCATCACTTCCTATATATAGGCAAGACTATTGGGAATTTACGTTTACCTCCCCACGAGTTTTCCAAACTCCTAATCAGTCTCTGAAACTTTCTATACAGCTTATTCATAGTTTTACGAGTGAAACCTCAAAATTATAAAAGTTTTCGACTAAGTTTCGTTTGGTCGCTAAAACGCGAATTTCTACATGACGTTTCCGAAGTTGCTAATTAGCCTACCAAATTAATAGCGTGTTAATACGTTCTCACCAGGATACTAAATCTAATATCAGAAATGTATTCTAAGCCAGAAAATAATACAAATATTGAAATACACAGGTAAACATTTATTTTCAGATAAACATTTAAAATGTTCCACAGTGACCGTCTCATACTCGAAGAGACTTCACAAACAATAAATCCTCAATCATAACAGTTTCAAAGGGTTCTCTAATACAGACACCCAAATCAACTCGTGAGTCAAAACTCACTCAACCATGTGTCATAGGACACGCCACATCACATTATCATGCATGACAATGTAATGCAAATGACATAACACAAATGTGGGTGTTATAATTACAATATCGCAAATTCGTTCTAACATACTAAGTTAAACATATTTTAAAAGTCATAAAATCTCTATTACAACAACTCCATTTCAAAACTACGGAGTGAACATATTCCTTCACCTTCTAATTGAATTCCCAACACCTCGTGATCATTTTTCCGATTTCTCGCCGACATTAACACCTGAAATGGTTATTTGAATAACCACACATATTCGATTTATTTAAAATAATGCTTAGTGAATAAAATAACAATGCACATGAATGATAAACAGGCTCGCATTCACATCTCTACAATTCATACTAGTCTCCAGAGTCTCAAGTATACGTTCCACACTCCTAGTTCGCGATTACTCGCCAATAAGTCCACGCAACTAGGTAAGACCCACATTTCTTTTCTTCAAACGTGCGACCTTCTGCCTATATCAACTCCACTAAATTGCTTAGTACCATGTGCTCCTTTGACCCAAATAGCAACTAAATAAGCTCTTTCACCGTGCTTTCGACATAATCCAAATATTTCACCGTGCTATTGGGCCTACTTATCAATATAGTTGTCCAATATAAACTACACAATATATATCTATGAACTAACACATGCCTTTCATACAAAACATGAATACATATCAAGAATTTATTCCAAAAACATATAGTTGAATCACTCATCTCCGATTAACGCTCTAAAAATTCGTTCTAAAGAAAATCCGAACACAAAGATCGTGCAGAAGTCCGTCTAGTACAATTCCCATGGATCAAAAATCCGATTATCCACTTTTTATGAAAATTCTAGAAAACAAGTATTCGAAAAATTTATCCAAACATGGCCTAATAGATATCAAAACGAAACTCTTACCTCTAGGAGTTCAAATATGAAATTTGGAGAAAATTAAACGAACAGAAATTCGTCGATTTGTGTCTTGAAGTTCTAAGTCAAGAATCCCCAATCTCCTCCCTCTTGAATTTCTAATTTTAGGTTAAACTTATAAAAATATCTCACCTCTTTTTATATATAGGCGCAATTCTCAAAAATTATGTTTACCTCCCCGTAAGTTCTCAAAACTCCTAATTATTCTCTGAAACTTCTTACACGCCTGATTCATTGCTTCACGAGTGAAAACCAAAAATTATAAAAGTTTTCATCTAAATTCCGTTTGGTTGTTAAACACGATTTCACATGATTTTACGAAATTATTAATTAGCTTACTAATTATGCGGTGTGTTAATTCATCCTCATCAAGATACAAAAATTAACAACAGAAATATATTCTAAACTAGATAATAATACAGATAGTGAAATATGTATGTAAACATTTATTTTCAGATAAACATTTAGGGTATTCCACAATGACTGTCTTAATCTCAGAGAAACATCACAATATCACAACATCCAATTTATACATACTCAAGGGATTCTATTACACAAACACCCAAATCAACTGGTGAGTCATAACTCATTCACACATGTACCACAAATGCACATTATATTATATTATTATCATGCATGACAATGTAATAAAATATAACAACAGGTATACGGGTATTATATCTCCACTTTATTCATTCTTACTAGTCATGAAAAAAACGGCCTTTTAGTCCTAGTCCAAATCCGCTTAAATAGCACCAGCCCGTCCACCCACCACTAAACTTGTAGACCAGGTAAAAAATTGTTAAAAAACATTCCACCTATAACTTACAGTTTCAAATATGTGGGTAAACTGTGTTGGCATGCGTAACAACCTTAATTAACAAGTAGTGTGTGGGTTGAGAATTTGGACAAAATCAATTAATTGTGCAGCATTCGGGTTGCGATATATTTCCAAATATATAAGTATTGATACGACACGAATTGGACACATCTAACACCAATTGTATATTGCAAATTGCAATCCATATATATATATATATATAGTGTTTTTAACATAAATTCGACTTAGACTTGAATTTATTTATTTATAATAAGGCCATAAACTGATGAGAGCTATAGGTGACTGTGTGTGTGTGTGTTCTGTCTGTCTTCTTCACGTGTTCTCTTTCTCTTCCTAAATTATTGACAACTTTGCATATGGCGACAAAGTGTTGATTGAACTCCTATAAGCAAAAAAAAAACAAAAACAAAAAAAACAAAATGGCGGCCTTTTTGTTCCAGGAACCAACGAATAGTCCATTTTTGCTATTGACGGTCCTTTAGAATTCTGAGTTTTTCCCTTTCCGGTGGGCTACTAAATCGAAGACCCAACCTTATGGATTCAACTTTGAAACATCACAATTATGAATGTTGTTTATTATGTGTATTTCCTAACTTTTAATTAGTAGGAAGCTTGAATTATACTGTAGTCATAGAAGATACGGCAGCCATCGAAGAAGAGTGGACTTTTATTTTTATATAAGCTTCTAACAATAAATTGGGAGCCCTGTGTCGTCAACAAGCAAGTCTCAGTACTGTTGTTTAGGACAAGTACTGTTCCAATTAAAATTTTGAAAAAAGACAAACTGAGTTTTCTTCATTTTGACAAAACAATTACTTGGCATTTCATATGATACACCAAGACCTTTTTAGGCTCTATTTATTTTGTTCCAATGTTGTTCTCAGATGGAAATACAGACTTAAGTACAATTCCGAAAAGAATCGATTTTAAAATAGGCTAGGGGTGTAAAGTGTACCAAATTGGCCTAGCACAGCACGCCCTGCACCGCCACATAGCAGCCCATAACTCGCCTCGCCCCGCCCCGCAAACGAGCTCAATTCGTGTGTCTCAGCTCACTGGGTGTAGGCTAGGGTCGGCTTCCTCTATTGTGACCCACAACTCGCCCCTTGATAACCCGCCCGCATCGCCAACTCTCCAAAAAACTCTTTTTTAAAAACAGTTTTCAAATACTATTTTAATAAACTGCTATTATTTAATAGTTTTTACACAAAAGTTTTGTTAAACTATTTTATTAGAAATAAAGACTGTTTTTTGACAAATTTTATATCAATAATGCTTGGGTGACCGAAAATGTGCACAAAATTTGTGTACCGAAAAATCGTAGCTATTTATTTTGGTGGCCTTCATGCAAAAGTGTATAGGGTCTATTGAAATGAATGACCCTTATTTTTTGGTGCACAAATTCTGTGCACATTTTCGGTGCATGTAGCATTATTGATTTTATATCAACTGTTTTGTAGTACACTATTTTTAGTTATATTTTTTAATAAACAGTTTTTAGATGCAGTTTTTTTAAAAAACTGTTTTTCTAATGAATTTCTGAATAAATGATTTTTATTAAAATTAAAAAATTGGTTTTTAAAATCCGCGAGCCAACTCATGGGCCAATTCGCCAACCATCCGGCAAGTTAGCCGTCCTGTCTCGCCTCACTCCATTGACACATGAATTACTAGACTGGGTCGAGTTATCTTATATCCCTTACTGAGTCAACTCGCTCCGCCCTATCTATCTTGCTGCCCCGTCCCGTGATTTGCCAAAATTAGCCCAACTCATCACGTTGGCGGGGCGGGCCAACCCGTTTGACACATCTAGTTCTAAATAGTCAGTGTTTTTATCATTATTTTATATTTATCTATCTATCTATCTATCTATATATATATATATATAATGTTACATTAGAGTGCCTGTCTCACATAAAAATACTCTTGTTCCTTTTTTACCAAACTAATATTAAATTGATTTTTATGAAAGCCAACCAAAAATAAAGTGGAGAATCTTATCATGTTTTAGGTATTTCCTTACATGCACTAAATCTTGGAAGGGCAATGCTAGGGGCACTAACAATTTCCACTAACACTTACTAACACACTCTATCTCTCTCCTAGTGGTACTGCGGGACCCACTGCGGACCCCACAGTACCACTAGGAGAGAGATAGAGTGTGTTAGTAAGTGTTAGTGGAAGTTGTTAGTGCCCCAAATATTACTCATCTTGGAATTAGCAACATGACTGTAGATCGTCAATAGCACTAATTGGTGTGTTTGACAACACATCAATTTTTTCCTTTTCTTTTAAAGTAAAAAATAAAAATGCCCAAGTTTTATGCGCTGTTAAACACCCATTGATCTGATGACCCTTGCCCTGGCCGTAGAAATAGTGGTCCGAGTGGGAAATTAGGGCATATGATCAAAAAATTCAGAAATTCCAAAAGAGTGGCAATATGAGAAAGTCTTGGTTGATGACTATCATTATCAGCAGAGCTTTCTAACGCATTCCTTGTAGAGATTTTTTCATGCATTGTTCAAGAAAAACTGTGCTTTTGAGTGTCATCAAGAAAAACATGGAAGTCATGTTTGTAACGCAAGTAATTAGAAAATCCAAGAGGGTAGTCCTGCTTGTAGGCGTCTGTAGTCTACAGGTTGGAGCCACAAGGTTAGGGGCCACACATACTTTTTTTTTTCTTCTTTCTTCCCCTCTCATTGAGATTGAAATCTTCTAGGCTCTTGTAAACATATATATATACAGTCAGGCTCTAAAGAGGGCGCCCTTTTTTTATTAAAGAGATGACTTTTTTTTTGCCGCGTAAAAAGTGAGAATTTCTCACAAAAAAAGTGAGAATTTCTCACTTTATTTCAGATGTGAGAAATTCTCACCTTTTTTGTGAGAAATTCTCACTTTTTACACAGCAAAAAAAAAGGTCCTCTCTTTAATAAAAAAAGGGCGCCCTCTTTAGAGAATCTCTATATATATATATATATATATATCTTGTTTTTCTATCATTTTTAATTTTAAATAGACAAAAAAATTCTTTGTCGCCTTGTTAAAAAAAAAAAAAAAGAGTAATGTTGCATAGAAGTATTAGAATACTTTCATTGGGTGTTTTTATGTACCTTGAGATATCGAAGGTTAGTAATTTCTAAGTGGGCCTTTTAATTGAATATATGTAAAAAAAAGTTTTATGTGTGATCAATTGAACTCTTAAATTTCAAAATTTTATTCAATCAGACCTAAAATTCAAAACTTGACGCCGCTAGCTTAAACTAATAGAAATTGTTACGTAAGTTGCGTATAATGCTTACCTGTCACATATCAAATTAAGATAAACTAAAGAGATTGTGAATGACGCGAAAATGATGTGATTTAGGGTTTGAACGAATGCAAATTGAATGCAATTTTGAATTTGATTGCAAGCGCTTTCGGGTCTAATCGAATGCGATTTTTTGCGCCATTCACACTCTTCTTCGTTAGTCTTAATCAATTTAGTGACATGTAAATATCACGCGCAACTTACGTGATAATTTCCGTGAGTTTAAGCCAATGACGTCAGGTTTTGGGTTTGATTGAATAAAATTTTAAAGTTCAAGGGTTCAATTAAACAAAAATAAAGTACATGTATGATGTATCAATTGAAAACACGAATATACTATAATGGTGTAAAGTGTAATTAGGCCTTTCTAAATGTACGTCATCTATCTTGTATCCTGTAATACCCTGCCATACTAATGCAAGACTAATACTTGGGACACAACCATTCACACTACTTTTTCTGCACAACCCAATAAGAGTAAAAATTGGGACACACCCAAAGACACAACAAAAGATGTGTATATATCTCTCATGTGATGTTATTAGACCTCACATTACAGGAGAGATATAGACACATCTTTTAGGTTGTGTCCCAAAAATTGTATCTTTGAATGTGTCCCAAATATTACCCACCTAATAAATGTGTCAATCTCTCTCTTTTGCCATCTCCCAAAGAAAAGATATATTTTCCGATCTCTCTAACTATATATACATATATATGCCCAGGTGAAAATTGACTTTCTTCCACAAGAGACCCAAATAACTAAAGAAAAAAAAAAAAAAAAGAAGAAGGGAAATTTAGGGGCTTAAATAACAGAATGGGCTTATATGTATGAGCTTTTTTAGAACATCTGACCAATTCTCCGAAACATTTGTGATTGTTTGAACAATGACGATATGTTATGTAACTTTGAAGGCCATCATAATTAAGTTGACAAATGCAGATCTGGTTGCAAAAGTTCTAGGAAATTGCCCATATGGGTATGTCAAATTGCAGTGGTATTGCTTTTTGGTTTTTTTAAACTATGTGTGGGAATTTGGGACTGTTTGACTCGAGAATTTGCAAATTATTGACCAGTGACCAGTGTGACAAGAATAACTACACCATGTGCCAATTAGATGACTAATTTACACAACTATTTATTTCTTGGGTACATTACACATTTACACTGACCTACCTTCCTTCTTGAGGTATGCTATAATTACAAAGATATTCTTTATAATTTCAAAAATTATGGTAATCCTTTTAACTAATTTGTTATTGTGTAATATTCATGACCTCTCTTTCATTAGTCAATAGTCAGATGACCGTTAATTTTGCCCTTTTAAAGTAGAAAAAAAATTTAAATTAAAATTTTGAAAAGAGTTTTTTTGTTCTCCTCTTTATTTCAAGGGCATGTCTTACGAACAATTTATCATTTTATAACGTGTTTATTTTTGGTATTAGTTAAGTACAATTTAGTTCATTGGCATATTGGTACTTTACGTGAAACTTTAACACTGTTAGGACTCTATTTCTGATAAAGGAGGTCAATATAATTTTTAAAACTATGAGAATGGTACATGTAATTACGACAATCCTTAGGGGAGGTAAGTGTATATAGGGCCGGCCTTGAGGCAAAGCGGCGAAGCTGCTGCATGAGGCCTCATTTTTAGGTCTCATTTTTAGGCCTATTTTCTTCTAATTTCTTCATAATTTTTATAAAACTTATCATTTTTAGGCCTAATTTCTTATAATACTTCCTAATTTTTATGAAACTTATTATTTTTAGGCCAATTTTCTTCTAATTTTTTTATAATTTTTATGAAACTTAGAATAGAGGCCTCATTTTTAGGCCCATTTGAAAATTCACTTGAGGCATCGACCAAATTTTGGCATCTCAGGGCGGCCTAAGTGTATATACTCTACTTTTATTTCTTTGATTGTTTTGTCAAGGGCATTTATCAATTTAGGCAAGTGCAAACCTCAAAATTAAATCTTGAGAGTACTTTGAAAGAAAATAAAAAAAAGGGAAATGACTTGGAACAAATGGATTAATATGAATGAGGATCGGATTCTAGAAGAAATCACTCAAGTCCTGATTAAAAAGCAGTGACGTCATCATATTGGTTGATTTTGATAAAAGGAGGAAATGGAAACATTGGAAAGGAAGATTTGGAAGAAACATAATTAAAAGATCAAATGTTTGTGGATTTTAAAGAGAAATCTCAAAATATATTAATCACTTTAGCAAGTTCATGTCTGAAGAGTACGTGTCTGAAGAGTGCGTGTATATATATAGAGAGAGAGAGACTTTTTCTATATATGTAACAGCTGAATATTATACTATATATACGTAGAACATATTTGTCTATACGTACATGAACACACATATATATATATATAAAGATTCTTTAAAGAGGGTCACCTCTCTTTATTAAAGAGAGGACATCTGTTTTAATCGTCAGATTGTGTTCAAAAACTGTAAAATGACAAAACTGCTATTAATGAAAACACAATCCGACGACCAAAACAGAGGTTCTCTCTTTAATAAACTATATATACGTAGAACATATTTGTCTATACGTACATGAACACACACACATATATATATATATATAAAGATTCTTTAAAGAGGGTCACCTCTCTTTATTAAAGAAAGGACATCTGTTTTAATTGTCAGATTGTGTTCAAAAACTGTAAAATGACAAAACTAACATTAATAAAAACACAATCTGACGGCCAAAACAGAAGTCCTCTCTTTAATAAAGGGCGCCCTCTTTATAACCTGACTGACATACATGAGTCATTATCCAGAGCTGGGAAGATGAACCAAAAAAAAATCACACTTTGCATTATCTAATATAATTAGAGGACAAAGCACAAGTTGTTCGCTTAACAAATCCTCTTCCAACCAATTTATATATGTATATATATATATATATATATATTTTAATTGAGTGACTAGTAATGGTGACCACAAAGGCCAAATCCTCATGCATAGTGTCAGCTTGTCCTCTTCCCCTATGCTGTAAGGAAAGCTACATGAGTTCCACATTTCATTCAGCACTTTTAGGCTGTGTTTGGATCATGGATTTTGTGAGGGAAAAGAAAAGATTCGGTGAGGGATTCAGTATCCATTGTTTGGTTACTGTGGATTCTTAGGGGGAAAAGAAAAGATTTCCTTTTGCTTTCCCACACAACCAAAGGATTTTGTATCTCTCCATTTCCTTCCGCTTTTCTTTCCTTTTCCCTTCACTTTTCTTTTCCCTCACGAAATCCATGATCCAAGCACAGCCTTAATTTAAAAGGTAATTAATAAAGCAATTATAAACATTTGAGTGGGATGAGCATTGAACCTGGCCATGGACTTTCCCGACCCTTAAACTATATATGTAATTTAATTAACAGCTTAAATTTTCTGGAACAATTAAGCGTTAACATGTTAAGCTGATTTTTGAATATTTGAACAATTAACACTCGAATTACTATGATTCGAAAGAAAGCTATTTAGCTCCATAGAAGACGTATACCTAATATATACTTCCTCCGTCTTAAATTAAATTAAGTGTACACATTTCTTTTTTTGGATATCCCAAAATAAATGCCACATTTAAAAGTCAACCACAAAATTAATAAACTGGGTATAATACCCTTATAATAAAAACAAAGTAGTATTTATGTGTGGTACCAAAATAAGTAGAAAATCAAACACACATCACATTCAAGAGTAAAATTGAAAAATGACTTTGTAATAGACCAAAAAAATTACAACTTTTTTAAACAATGTGCAAACTTAAATTGGACACTTACTTTGGAACAAAGAGAGTAATTCTTTTATGGGAGGCTTGGCCTAAGGCCCCTAAGGTTGGGCAATATTGATTTAAAGGATAGTCCATTAACAATAACCTCTACAAGGACAAAAGCTCAAGCCAATTTTTTAGCCCTAGTCCATAGCATCAACATTTCACTTTTCAAATCCATTTCAATATTTTTGTTTTACCAAACTACCCAATTTCATCTTTCCCATAAAAAAAAAAAAAAAAAAAGAGTGAGCTCTCTCTCTCATCCTCCCATGGCCACCATTACCACCACCCCTACCTGACCTCTGGCCACGAACTCCGGCGACCACCACCTGCGACATCCGGCGACCCCCACCGGCGACTAACACCATCGCCACCACCATCGCCGGCCACCACCACCACCACTTCGCCACCACCACCACCAAAACAAACCTAGATCGCCACCAACACCATTGCCACTACAGTCGGCCACCACCACCAACACCATCACCACATCAAACCAGATCTGGATCTGGATCTGGATCTGCTTGAGTTTTCATATTAGAAGCAAATTTGGAAATTTACAGTAAGAGAAATTTCACTTACTATATTTTGAAGTGAATTTTTTTTACTTTTTAAGTGAAGATTTTGAGTTAAATTTCACTTATTATAAGTTAAGTGAAATTTCAATTACTGTAAAACCTAGTGGTTCATAGGTGGTTGTGTGAGAATCAAAATCACCATTGATCTAGGCTTGGTAGAATGTCAAACTATTAAGAGAAATTTCTCATCATAAGAGAAATTTCTCTTAAGATTTCTGATTTCTGATTTCTGGACTGTATTTTCATTTTATTGAATCATAGCTGTGATGTCCAATTAATGGTTCAGAGAAATGCAAGTGACATGGTTTCATTCAATAATCATCATAATAGTATCAGCCTAATCGTCAATGGGCTTTGTTTCAATTCCTTGATTTCCTCAGTTCATAGTGCACTCATAATGATAACAAAAACGTGATGAGTGGTGGTCACCGGAGCTCATCGTGGGGGTCGCCGAGTTGGTCGTGGTGATCGTCGGATCTGGTAGTGGTGGTGGCCGGAGGTCAGGGGTGGTGGTAATGATGGCTAGGGTTTGGTAGAAAGGTTAGATGAAGAAGATGAGGGTACTTTAGTCAAAAAATGTGCTAAAGAGCTTAGACCAATGTATTTTATTAAGTGTCCTTAATTCCAATATAACTTGTTTTAATGCCCTATTCACCAATTTTCCCTTCTTTTTTATAGGTAGCTTAATATATAGTCCTAATAAATACATCTAACTAGAAATAGATCCATTTTTCAAATGAATCTAGAAATAGGTCCCTCTAGTATTTTAAGAACAAAATGACCTCCGCATATATATATACACATATCCACATAAAATTAGGGTTTCAAATTAAAACCCATATCTATCCATATTGAAGGAATATTGTTATGAGAAATAGAATTTACAGTGGAAAAAAGTTTCAAAAAAACTTTTGTGTCTCAGAATCTACTACTCTTGTGAATCTAGTAGCATGTAGAGAAGAAGAGTACCTTAAGGTTTTGAACCCAATTCAGAATACGATCAAACTTCGATTAGTTCTTCTTCTCAATCAATCCAGCAGCTTTCTTTAGATGATCTTCACTCTTATGTCTTCGTTGTATACGCTCGCGAAGACTAGAACTTATGAGAGTTCAACTAGAGAGAGAGAAGGCTATGAAAATACTATAAAACAGTTTCTGGAGACCTACGAGTAAAATAATTCTAGACGTAGGTCTCCTATTTATAAGTATTTCCACCGACCTAAGGTCCAATCGATTGTCAATCGATTGCCTTCTTTCCCTCTAGTCTTCTTTGTATCCTTTGGAGCTAAGAGTGGAACCTCCTAGGTTCTTTATGATTGGCTTGGATTAGTTATCAACTCCCATTCCAAACTCTTTGATCAGCAAATCAATCAACTAATTATTTAACGTTTACTCCACTATAAGACGATAATTGCACTCCAACGCAAAAGAACATATCCGAAGCGATGACTAGACTTGTAAGTTGTACTAACGTCCCTCTACCGCCAGCATTCGTAATTATATTCAGGCAGTTGGATAAATTGTTACTGTCAACCTGAATGATGATTACCTCTTCCATACCTTGAGTTTCATTCACCTTCTCATAATTACCAAACATGTTGATAACTACTTATCAACAAGACTGCAGTTCTCAGTAATCAACTCGGTGGCATTCTCAAAAGAATGCTTACTCTTTATCAGAGGGTAGATTCTATCTTAACAATATATATATATATATATGTTCACAACCCTATGAACATGACATACCCAAGATACCCAGGTGTTGATCTTTAAGACGTCACTAATTGGTAAGTCAAAGTAGTTATACCCACAATCTGTGTTCATAATCGTCTCAAGATTAAGAACACATACCTTGTATAAGTTATGAGTTCCTATCGGCTGATCACAGTTTTAAGTGTCGATAGGAAAGCTCATGGTCCGTCAATGCACTATAAGCATTAACATATCAACTAAGAGTCTCATACTCTGGCGATTGAACTTTATTACTCCATCTAATGGTGGTTAATCATGCTACAATGTATACCTGATGAGATATCCAATCTCATCATCCACTGTGACAAGTTCTAAGTATCAAAGAATAGTAATTCGTATCTCTCGTGTATGTATCTCATACATACACGAATTACTTACTATGATACTTAAGGATTAAAACAATCATCTCATGACACATACATAATGAAATGTATAACTAATATCTATATATTAAATGTCAAATGTCAAATACATAAAGACCGGGTTTGAGGGCACAATCCCAAAAAGCTCCCACTTGCACTCACAACCCACTACATCTAAGACCTAAAGAATCTAGATGACGATCAAAGACCTTTTGTGGTAAAGCCTTTGTAAACGGATCCATAAGATTGTCGACTGTGGCAATCTTGGTAACAATCACATCTCTATGCTGAACTATATCTCAAATGAGATGATACTTCCTTTCTACGTGCTTTCCCTTTTCGTAGTTTTTTGGCTCCTTTGACTGAGCCACTGCCCCACTATTATCGCAGTATAGCATAATAGGTGATGATACGCCCAAAATTATGGGCAGTTTCCTACTCAAGCTAGAAGACTAATGGAAAGTGCATCTATTTCCTAATCCAATTGGGAAACTCCCACAATTAATGTCAATCAATCCTAATACAATTAGGAAGCTTACTTGATTGGTGTCAATCACACCCTAATAGGATTATATTTCCTTATCCATGTATGAGTAGGTCTCTTGCATCTATAAAAGAGACCATCACCCCCCATTGAGGGGGCGGCCAATTCTGTAGTCTACACAGCGCCTCTATAGTTCACCATTATACGCATACACCCGGCCGGTATTACTGGTAGTGCCGCCCCTCTTTGTTGGCTCACCAGGCCCGCCGGTGATCTGCTAGTGAACGTGCTCAGACACACCCGTGGACGTAGGTACCTTCATTAACAGGGCCGAACCACATACAAAAAATAGTCTCTCACTCTCTCTCTCTCTCTCTTCTTAAATTGCTCTACTTTACTCTTACCAATTTTTGGCATCATCAGCTTGGCGCCGTCTGTGGGAACGATAATTCTTCTCATCAACAAATTCTTGACTGATCAATATGCCACCAAAGAAGGCTGCGCAGCAGTCCGACCGGGATGTTCCTTCGGCCCCGGCGTCGACTGCAGCAGTCCCGACATATGAGCAAATCACCGCAACCCTCACACAACTCTTGGAGGGCCAGCGTCAAATCCAGCAACAGATCGAAGCACTGCTAGCCCAGCAAGGCAATCCTCCAGTGGCCGGGAAACGACCCGGGAACATTGCGTACGGTCGAGAACCGATCTTGACCAGACAACGGACCCGAGCCAACCTGTCCCATGTTGAGGATGCCAGAGACATCAATAGTGGGCGTGCTGCCCGAGAGGAAAGGCAGGAGCGTATGGCCCGGGAATCAGTCCAGGGTCACTCGGTTGAGAGCCAAGTCGTCCCTAGGCGAACGGTTACCCGGAGTCATAGCCGAGCCCGATCCCAGAGGACAACACCCTGCCATGAAGAAGCCTCTTCCACCAACCCGACCAGCTCCTCAGATACCGGTCGGGAAGGAGTGGAAGCCCGAATCAAGGACTTGAAGAAACAGATCGACGGAGTGGCCAAAAAGCTTGGTCAAAACTGTATTCCGAATCAAGCCAATACCGAGACAGAGTCACCATTCTCCAGCCAGATCACGAGGTTCTCTATCCCGCGCAAATTCAAGCAGCCTCGGCTAGATTCATACAACGGATCGGGAAGCCCGATCGACCACGTCCGAACCTATAAGGCTCAGATGGCCCTAGCCACCAACTCCGATGAGCTATACTGCCTAGCCTTCCCCAGCACTTTGAAAGGCCCGGCCATGCAGTGGTTCTACTCCTTGGAGCCCCGGTCGGTCTGCAATTTCAAACAACTCAGCAAGCAATTCATCAACCAGTTCGCCGGTATGCATGAGCGGCCAAAGCCAGACATGCAAATACTAACAGTCAGACAACGGAATAATGAGTCCCTCAAGGAGTTCACCGACCGGTTCAACCAACAAAAGCTTCAAATCTGCAATTTGAACGAGACAATCGCCATCATAGCCTTCTGCTCGGGAGTTCAACACACCAAGTGCGCCGCGTCGTTCCACAGAAACCGACCGGAAACTTTGGTTGAGCTCTCTGAGAGGGTTGGAAAATATATTGACACTGAAGAGTTTCTGAAGACCAAATACACCGGGCAAGAAAGCAACGAGTCTTCCAGAAGTAAGCGAAAGCGAGATCAGCCCGGGAGTTCTTACAGTTCTTCCAGTTCACAGAGGTCTGAGTCCGGCAATCCCGACCCGACCACCAGTTCACAGCAGTCCGGGTCAGGCAGCCCCGACCGGATCTCCAGCTCACAACAGGCATGGTTCGGCAGTCCCGACCCGACCTCCAGTTCACATCGGTCAGGATCAAGCAGTTCCGGCTTTGCCTTCAGCACATAAAAATTAGGAGCCCGACGATCCTGATCCGACCCCCTGTCTCCATCATTCTAGATGAGCCCGACTACAACGATACTTGCCTGATCACTACGTGAGGCACCACCGATTGTCAGAGAGCTCATCCAAAGACCTCGGGCCTAACCCCAAGGCATATAAAAAGACCTCGGGCCTAACCCCGAGGCATCCAAAGACCTCGGGCCTAACCCCGAGACATATAAAAAGACCTCGGGCCTAACCCCGAGGCATCCAAAGACCTCGGGCCTAACCCCGAGGCACTAAAAAGACCTCGAGCTCCGAACTCAGGCACTAAAAAGACCTCGAGCTCCGAACTCAGGCACTAAAAAGACCTCGAGCTCCGAACTCAGGCGCTAAAAGACCTCGGGCTCCGAACCCAGGCACCAAAGACCTCGGGGTCACGCCCGAGGCACCGGCTTCGCTTAGGTCCAGCCGACGATGGAGGCAAACCTCCTAGGTGGCTGATGATGGCAAGCTTCAAAAGACCCTGCAACCACCATGTTCCAGGTCGGTTACCTACAGATCATAGCCTCTGTAAGACCCTCGTCTTAGCGAAAGCTTGGGGGGCAAGATGGCGCAGTGAACTAAACAGGTAATCACACCGGGTATTTACAGGCCTCGCGGATAACCAAGTCAAAATCTTGGACAACCCGAGCACCTACAGTACTCAGAGACATTAACTCCACTTAGGTCCAGAACGACGATAGAGGTGACTAAAATCTCTTAGGTTGGCCGACGATAGAGGAGTAAAAGGACCCTAAAGCAACGTGATTTAGGTCGGCTCCACCAACATGGTTAAGCTCTTCTCCCAACAGTCTTGACGAAGGCTGGCAGGGCAGAAGACAACCATCCTGGGGAGTTAACAGTAAAAAGGACCCTAGAGCAATGCGCTTTAGGTCGGCTTGTCCAACATGGTAAAATCCTTCTACCCACAGCCTTGACGAAGGTTTACGGGCAGAAGATAACCATCCTGGGAGCTAACTCAAGCAAAAAAGACTCTGAAGTAGGCCGAGTCTCAACTCTCGGTCACTTCCCGAGCATTCAAAGACTCCGGATTAGGCCGGGTCTCAACTCCTGGTCAGTTCCCGAGCAACTAAAGGTCCCGAGCTAGGCTGGGTCTCACCTCTCAGTCAGTTCCCGAGGACTCATCAGGCTCAAAAGCCCCGAGGCAGCTTCTACAAGTACTCAGACAGTGGCAAGTAACATCAAACTGATTTTCAAACTTGCCCCGATATAGCATCTGACCAATCTTGGAAATGGGGGGCAGCTGATACGCCCAAAATTATGGGCAGTTTCCTACTCAAGCTAGAAGACTAATGGAAAGTGCATCTATTTCCTAATCCAATTGGGAAACTCCCACAATTAATGTCAATCAATCCTAATACAATTAGGAAGCTTACTTGATTGGTGTCAATCACACCCTAATAGGATTATATTTCCTTATCCATGTGTGAGTAGGTCTCTTGCATCTATAAAAGAGACCACTCACCCCCCATTGAGGGGGCGGCCAATTCTGTAGTCTACACAGCGCCTCTATAGTTCACCATTATACGCATACACCCGGCCGGTATTACTGGTAGTGCCGCCCCTCTTTGTTGGCTCACCAGGCCCGCCGGTGATCTGCTAGTGAACGTGCTCAGACACACCCGTGGACGTAGGTACCTTCATTAACAGGGCCGAACCACATACAAAAAATAGTCTCTCACTCTCTCTCTCTCTCTTCTTAAATTGCTCTACTTTACTCTTACCAATTTTTGGCATCATCAGGTGATAGCGACACTGGTACCACTTCTGAGGGTAAAGAGATGTCCGAAAGTCGACTTTCTCGAATCTTTATCTGATATAAAGTCCGAGTCAGTGTATCCAATTGGAATCAACTCATCGCCACTATGCATAAACATGTAATCTTTAGTCCTTCTCAAGTACTTAAGAATGTACTAAATGGCCGTCCAATGCTCTGGACCAGGATTCGACTGATATTTGCTAACCATGCCAACGACAAAGCAGATATCTGGTCTAGTGCATAACATCGCATACAAGAGATTTCCCACTGTCGAGGCACAGGGAATTCCTGCCATGCGATTCCTCTCTTCTTGTGTCTTAGGACATTGGTCCTTGGAAAAGGTAACAAACCTTTCTTCGAATTATCCATGGAAAACCTAGTCAGTACCTTATCGATATAACCAACTTGAGATAATCTGATTATCTTTCGCCTACGATCTCGAAAGAACTTTATCCCAAGGATATAGCTCGCCTCTCCTAGATCCTTCATATCGAAAGTACTAGCTAGTCAAACCTTGATTGATGACAATGCCCCTACATCATTCCCAATGAGTAGAATGTCATCAACATAAAGCACAAGAAAAGACACCACCTTACCTTCACATTTCTTATATACACAAGGTTCATCCAGATTTTGTATGAAAACAAACGATTTGACCGCTTGGTCAAAATGAATGTTCCAACTCCTGGATGCCTACTTTAGCCTATAAATGGACTTTTGCAGCTTACATACCAAGTTACCTTTTTCGCCAGCTATGAACCCTTCTGGTTAATGCATATAGATGTCTTCCTCAAGATTGTCATTCAAGAATACAGTCTTGATGTCCATCTGCCATATCTTATAATCTAGGCATGCTGCAAGGGATAAGAGTATCCTGATAGATTTGAGCATGGCTATCGGTGAGAAGGTTTCCTCATAGTTAATGCCCTCTCTTTAATTATAACCTTTTACTAGAAGCCTGGCCTCAAAGGTCTCAACCTTTCCATCAGATCTTCTTTTCCTCTTGTAGACCCACTTACAACCAATGAGTTTAATATTGGCAGGAAGTTCTACAAGATCTCAAACCTGATTGGAATCCATAGACTCCAATTCAGCCTTCGTAGCTTTAACCCAATGAGTTAAATTAACATCAGCCATTGCGTCATTGTACGTGGTAGGATCATATTCAGAATCTATGGAGATAGCTTCAAAAACTTCTCCTAAGAACATGTATCTATCAGGCTGGCTGATAACCCTCCAACTACGATGAGGTACTAGGGCGGAAATGGGTGAAGATGTAGTATTTTCTTGTCTTACATCATTTTTGACTGTTGGAGGATTAAAGGGTTCTCCATCTATCTCTCTCAGATCTATCCTTCCTTTAGGTTTATGATTCATGATATAATCATCCACCAAGAAATAGTATTTGTACTAACAAACACTTTCGATTCTCTTAGATCATAAAAATTCCATCCATAAGTTCCCTTTGGATACCCTATGAAGTAACATACTTCAGATTATGATTCCAATTTGCTCATCTTTCCTTTCAGCACACGTGTTGGACACTTCCATATCCAGAGATGTTGCAAAGAGGGCTTACGTCCAATCCACATCTCCTGTGGTGTCTTAGGAATAGATTTGCTTGGAACTAGATTTAGTATATATATAGTGGTTTACAAAGCATAACCCCAAAGAAATAATGGCAACTCGGAATAACTCATCATCGACGTAGTCATGTTTGAAAGAATCTGGTTCCTTCTTTGCTACACTGCTTTACTAAGGCATACCAGGTGTATTCAACTGTGACAGAATCTCATTATGTACGAGGTGATCAATAAACGCATTAGAGAGGTACTCACCACCTCGATCATATCGAATGGCCTTGATATGTGTGTCTAATTGCTTCTCCATCTCAGCCCTAAATTCTTTGAACTTTAAAGGCTTCAGACTTGTGCTGCATCAGGTATACATATCCATATCTAGAGTGGTCATCAGTAAATGTAATGAAATACCATAACCACCCCGAGCTCCAATATTTATTGGTCCACACACAACAGTATGAACTAATTTCAACAGTGCATTGGTTCTATTGCCCTTTACAGGAAATGGTATTTTGGTCATTTTACGGTTTTACCCTCTAAACATGATTCACAGATTTCCATTGGTTCGAGAACCAAATTGCCTAAGATCCCTTCTTTGACTAGTCTGTTTATCCTATTTAGATTGATATGACCTTAAGCCTCATATGTGAAAGCCTCATATGCCAAAGCCTTATTGGATTAATGGAAGGTTTCTTTCTTTTAGATGGTACAGTTACCACTGAGTTATTAAGTTTCATATTAGAGTCTTTAGAAATAATTGGAGTGATCACATCCAACCATTCGACTTAATACCAAAATATACAAAAGAACCATTTCTTTTGATCACAACTTCAGTTCCAAAAAGGAAAGAATAATTTTTATTAGAAAGTTCTGAAACTGAAATTAATTTACGTCTAATTAAAGGGATGTAAAATACATCTGATAAAACTAAAGTCTTCTTGTCTGGAAATTCTAAACTACTACTCTTATAGCAATCATAAATACAGTTATGCTAGAACCTAGAGTCAGTACGATCTCCTCATCACTACACCTCCTGGTTGATCTGAACCCCTGTAATGAATTACAAGTATGGTTAGCCGTACCAGAATCAATGCACCAAGTGTTTGAAGTATCCGTTATAAAACTTACTTCAATCACATATGATTCGATTATACCTTGGACTCTTGTAGCTAAGAATTCCAGGCAGTTCCTCTTCTAGTGGCCTAGCCCTTATCCCCGCATTGGAAACACTTTTCTTTGCCCTGATCACTTCCCTTCCCTTTGCCCTTTATTTTTCCTTTAGATTTTGCAATCTTTGGGACTAGTCCAACACTTGGACCACCAGTGCCAGCTTTCTTCTTCCCTTTTTTGCCTTTTGGGGCAGATCGAGAAGAAGTGCCTTTTTCAACGTTCAAAACGTTGCCCCCAGGTTTGATCATCCCCTCCCCTGCCTGAAGAGAGCTCGTCAGTTCACTCATAGAGAAATTCATTTAATTCATATTGTATTTAAGTTTGAATTAAGCGAACGATGGTGACAACGAATTAAGGATCATGTCAACTTAGGTTTGTGCGTCAATGTTGGCACCTAGAGTTTCCAGTTCATTTAAATAATTGATCATTTTTAAAACGTGCTCTCTAACTAGAGTTTCTTCCAACATTTTCGCACTCATGATTTTCTGCATGGCGATCTGCCTGGCAAGTCTGCCATGCTTCCCAAACATTTCTTTTAGGGAAGTCATGATGGTAGTTGCGAAATCATTCGATTGGAACTAGTGTTGCACCACACCAGCCATAAAGGCCAATATGTAGCAACGGGCCATCCCGTTCAACTTCTTCCATTTGTTGAACTCGCGTCTGGTAGCTGCCGTAGCATTTGCCATGGGTTCGGTAGGACAAGGGGTCGTGAGGAGATATATATGATCCTATGCAGTTAAAACAATGTCCAAGTTTCGTTTCCATTCAACAAAGTAATTTCCAATTAATTTGTTTTGAGTGAGTATGGTAGCAAGTGGACTGAGTGCAGAAGACATGATGAATACTGAAAACAAAACAGACACAATAAATATGGATGATTTTTGTTCAATATTGCATTCTTAATTTCGTGATTTTACTCTTATTGGACACGAATTATCACTTAAATCGGGAGATTTAATGGATAAATTGTGCTTTTGTTAATCTTGTTCATTTGTTGCTAATAAAAATCTCTTTCCTATAGGATTTGGGAACTTGTTCAAAGTGAGAACCAATCCTGTTTAGTTTTTATCTTATAAAAAGGGGATAAAGACATATTCAGCACAGGCGGAAGATCCGCAGTTTTGAAGGAAGCTACTACCCAGAATTTCAAAATTACATCGATCCGGCATCAAAGAGTGGATAGATCCACGATCTTGAACGAAGATTATGCTGCTATATAGGAATAGAAGATCGATCTGCCCGTTGCATTGGGAACGATCCGCACCTACTGTGTTTTTCCCTCTTTTATTTACAAGTTTGCCATTCTTGTGTTTTTGTATAAATTGGAAGATATAGTTTGTTTTAGGGATCTTATATTTTATTTTCATCTATCAATTCTCTTCTTGGGTTCCCTTCCATTTTATTCTCCATTGTTGTAAACTTGAAGCAATCAATTGAAGATTTAATGGCTTGATCTATTTTCTATCTCTTCTCCTTTGATGATATTGTTATGCTTTCCATTATTAGTTAGATTTACTTAGGTTGTGGATCATGAACTCTTGGATTTAATGTTGTAGCATTTCTAGGGCTCATGTGTGTAGGATTCAAAACTAGGGGTTTCATCTTATTTGTCTTGCATCTTTGATTGTCAAAACTTAGACTTTGAATCCTACCTCATGTATTTTATATGGAATATTATGTAATCTTGTGTTTTGCACTCCATGTGTTTAATAAATGTTGTGTGTAGGATTTAAAACTTGGAGTCTTCATCTTTGATATCAAGTATCTTTGATTGTTCAAACTCTTAGGTTTTAAATACTACATTTTGAAGGCTTCATAGGTGATTTGTTCACCAAGTAGATTAGTTAGTGTAGGGTGGACAAATCATTCGGATTAGAAGCCATGGAGACTTCATCTTGTATGTCATGCATCCTTGATAGTCAAACGTTAGCTTCAAATCCGTTTCTATGGAAATCTGAAAGTTGCTTTCATTTAACACATAGATGCACTTCTTGTGTTTGATAATATGACACATTGAGATGTTACCTTAGAGTCTGCTTAAAGCATTAATCTATTTCATCTTATTGTGACCCAAGATGGGGGGAATGATCCCAACCTATTGCCTTTTAGAATGGCTTTCCCTTTTATCCTCCAAAAACCAAACAAAAACCCCAAAAGACGCAAAGTCATTTTTTTTCCTTTTCTTTATCATCTTTTCTTATCTCTTTCTTTTAAGCATTATAATTAGTTTCTAAACTTCCCAAACGTTGTTCTTGTATCAATCCCTGTGGACTCGACACCCTACTTCCAACATACTACGTTTTTAATGGGGTTAATAAAAGAACTTGATTTTGACAATATCAAAATGCTTATGTTTTTCATCAATGACATGTGCTTTGATTGTTCATTAGAGGAATCATTTTGTGGAATGCAAAACTCTTGCTTGCTTATCATTGTAGTGGAGAACAAAGAATCACATTGTTTGATGAAATGATTTTAGGTCCTTTTTTTCACCATTTCTAGCCTTAACCACACATACCCTTCCTTCACTTAATCGTATACCTTCCATATTCGCGTTTGAATTATATTTTTTGGGATATCTTTGCATGAGACTGTGTTTGTAAAGTTATAAAAGAGATTGAGTCATGTTGTTGTGAGAGTACAAAGAAAAAGAAAAGAAAAGAAAAGAAGTTCTAAAGAAATAAACAAAAAAAAATGAATAAAACTGAATAAATAAAAAATTAAAAAATTAAAAAAAGAAAAAAGAAAAAGAGCTTCATAGTTAATTGTACTTTTCTTTTTTAGCTTCAAAGAAATATTTGTGGATGATTCATCTCTTGTGGTCATTTATATCTATGCATTCCAATGAATCCCAAGTTTGTACCCAAACACTTCACTTACTTCCCCCTTGTCCTTCACCTCATAACCCTTTCCCACTTTACAACCCCCTCAAGGTCCTAGGTGATCCTCAAATTTTGTGATTCGGAGTTTTAGACGATCATGACAAGTAGTTAGATTTACACCACATCCTCTCATGAATGGTATCTTTCATGAGATTAATTTTTACTCATTTTTCACGCTTATGTTTTTCATCAATGGCATGTGCGTGGCTTTGGTATCCATTTCCATTACTCTTTTTGCCCGCATATCCCAATTGTATTACCTGGTTTGAAGTGCTTAGTATAATACCAATGAGAATTGAGTTGAAGCGCGTTTTGAATGAAATTTGGATTATTAAAGTATTGCCATCTTCTTGATAGTTTGTAGTTATGCACTTCACACCACACACGCATCTAAGATTGAGCTTAATGAAATTTATCTAATAACTTTGATAGTTTGAGAACTTTTTGGATTTGCATGTCATGTGCTAAAATCTTTTGAAAGTCGCCATTAAATAGTGGGCAACTATCATGAGGAAACAACATGTTTGTGGGTATCATTCTGAGGACCCTCCAGAGACAACACTCCGCCTCTATGGGTAACCTAGAGGTTTAACAGCTTGTTGCATATGCTCAATGCAATCGTGTTCCCCACAAAAATGGGTTATCTTTCATTTTAAATAAATTTGGTGCGCAAGGTTATTCTTGAATCTCTTGGTCTTCCGCTTTGTTGCTAAGAGACTACCAACATGCTAGTTGGGGGTGTGATTCGTGTTCAATATTGCATTCTTGATTTCGTGATTTTACTCTTATTGGACACGAATTATCACTTAAACCAGAAGATTTAATGGATAAATTGTGATTTTGTTAATCTTGTTCATTGTTAACTTGTTGCTAATAAAAATCACTTTCTTATAGGATTTGAGAACTTGTTCAAAGTGAGAACCAATCCCGTTTGGTTTTTATCTCATAGGCAGATTGATCTAGCCTTACACCATGGATCGATCCGCGGTTTTGAAGGAAGCTACTGCCCAAAATTTCAAAATCGGATCGATCCATCATCAAAGAGTGGATCGATCTGCGATCCTGAACAAAGATTCTGATGCTATATAGAATAGCGGATCGATCCGCTCGTTGCACTGGGATCGATCTGCCCTTGCTGTGTTTTTCCCTCTTTATTTACAAGTTTGCCATTCTTGTGTTTTTGTATAAATTGGAAGATATAGTTTTATTTAGGGATCTTGCATTTTATTTTCATCTATCATTTCTCTTTTTCTTTTTCTTCTCTAATTTTGGAACCCTCTTGGGTTCCTTTCCATTTTATTCTCCATTGTTGTAAACTTGAAGCAATCAATTGAAGATTTAATGGCTTGGTATATTTTCTATCTCTTCTCCTTTGATGACGTTGCTATGCTTTCCATTATTAGTTAGATTTACTTAGGTTGTGGATCATGAACTCTTGGATTTAATGTTGTAGCATTTTCTAGGGTTCATGTGTGTAGGATTCAAAACTAGGGGTTTCATCTTATTTATCTTGCATATTTGATTGTCAAACTTAGACTTTGAATCCTACCTCATGTATTTCATATGGAATATTATGTAATTTTATGTTTTGCACTCCATGTGTTTGATAAATGTTGTGTGTGGGATTTAAAATTTGGAGTCTTCATCTATGACATCAAGCATCTTTGATTGTTCAAACTCTTAGGTTTTAAATACTACATTTTCAAGACTTCATAGGTGATTTGTCCACCAAGTAGATTAGTTAGTGTAGGGTGGACAAATTATTCAGATTAGAAGCAATGGAGGCTTCACCATGTATGTCATGCATCCTTGATAGTCAAACGTTAGCTTCAAATCCGTTTCTATGGAAATCTTAAAGCTCCTTTCATCTAACACATAGATGCACTCCTTGTGTTTGATAAAATGCCACATTGAGATGTTATCTTTGAGTGTGCTTAAAATATTAGTCCATTTCATCTTGTTGTGACCGAGGATGGAGGGAATGATCCCAACCTATTGCCTTTTAAAATGGTTTTCCCTTTTATCCTCCAAAAACCAAACAAAAATCCTAAATGACGTAAAGTCATTTTTTTTTCCTTTTCTTTATCATCTTTTCTTATCTACTCCATTCATCCCATTTTATGTGTCCATCTTGGGGAATCCAACTATTTAAGGGGGCAAAAAGAATCAACACCTACTTTCCATAATTGCCCATAATCATTGAACTTTCTTTTTTTGTGTTTGTTTTGGTGTTGATTGCAAGGAAGGGTAGTTTGGAAAACTAAGTAAAATTTGCATACTAATTTAGGAAAGTGGACAACAATTTTGGGACATCCCAAAAAGAAAAGATGGACACATAAAATGGGACGGATGGAGTATTTCTTTTAAGCATTATAATTAGTTTCTAAACTTCCCAAACGTTGTTCTTGTATCAATCCATGTGGACTCAACATTATACTTCCAACATACTACGTTTTTAATAGGGTTAATAAAAGAACTTAATTTTGACAACATCAATGGATATAAAAAATTAGACAGTATAAAGTATAAGAATCCTCAAAACGCTTATTAAATAACAAAGTCGCTAGAATATCAAGACGAAAGAATAAAGCCTCCGTGAGGTGGTCAATTTTCGATCTCTTGATTAATCATGACTTGTCTGTTATACAACTCTTGCAAAATAGGTCATGACTCCCGAACCATTTTGATCTCTAAGTTTTTGAAGAATGCCCCATGTGGGATCCCTTATTCATAGCTTAGCTAATATGTACCATTAACTAGGATCCATACACAACCGCCTCAAGTAGTGCGTCCATGTGGTGGTTACCCTCTAACACATCTGATTGATCCTATCCGTAGGAAGTTTACATCTAGTAACCAATGAGCAGTGTACCCTCCGTATGGAATGATCAACTTTGGCGAGGTGACACAAAATGCACTACTCATCTTACTTTGAATTGTTAATAGAAGATCGTGGGAGTTATAATAATAAGTCCCTCTCCCACTAGATTTATTAGTTAAAGATTTTGCTTTTAGAAAAATTGTTTCTTCACATTACCCATAAACATCCAATGTTTACTAATTTGTTGAAGAGGGTTTTTGAATTTTATTTTCGAAAACTTGTTTTGTATGCATGCAGCAATAATATAATGAAATTCCAATCACAAACAAGTATATAAAACAAAAAACTAAAATGAAATAAAGACATGTGAAATGCCTCTATCTCCCATAGCTCTATCTTCATAGATCCATCTCTTGGTTTGATCGCCTCTGGCACCATCTTCATGGACAACGACTTCTCGCTCCATCTTCATGGACTATGCTAGAGATCACATTTGTCCTATACCTTTTTCGAGGTTTACAATTGATCTAGGAAAGAGAAAATAATAAACAAAAGGCTAGGGAAACCAGTGATACTCTCCTTTTCGTAGGAATGAAGTCGCAGCGCCCTTTATATATGCCTTAAAACCAAACCATAAATAAAACACTAATCACAAATATTAAATACATAAATTTAAAACTGATCTTGGTGCCATGGAAGATAGCGGTCTAAAGCTAGCTGCAAAAGGTTATACATACATACATCCATGCATATATGTACAACAATATACTAGCTGGAAGTCCTAGGTGACATGCAAACCATATCAATGAATGTTTTAGTCCCATAAAGCAATAAACCATGTTCTCTGTTTGACCCAATTGACTGGCATTAATGCCAATCGATTGTTTATCCGAATCGATTGGTTCTTATTCCCAATCGATTGGATTAAGACAGTAAAACTTATAAATTATTTAGAAATTGTTTATGAATCTTTATTTGACTTATAAAATTTTTAGAGAACATATTCTGGATAAAAACAGTGGCAATTGATTAGATCATTACACCAATCAATTGCATCCCCCAGATCAATGCCAATCAATTGCATATTATAGCAATCGATTGTTATATCTAGATCTTTGGCAATCAATTGGATAAAGAACCAATCAATTGGCTTGTATCACAATGGATTGGCAACAGAAGCCAATCAATTGGCACCTTTTTAATCCAGAATCTCACAGATCTATTTTTATAACCAAAACGATTATAAAAACACATTTATGTGATTACAGATTTATTAAACAACTAAAACTACATATGCAATCATACCTAGACTTCCTAAACATGTTACTAGATTCGTTTGAGCGAAGCTCTGATACTAATTGAAGGAATATTGTTATGAAAAACAGAATTTGCTGCAGAAAATAGGTTTCAAAATAACTTTTGTGTCTCAGAATCTACTACTCATGTGAATCTAGTAGCATGTAGAAAAGAAGAGTACCTTAAGGTCTTGAACCCAATTTAGAATACGATCAAACTTCGATTGGTTCTTCTTCTCAATCAATCCAACAACTTCTTCTAGATGATCTTCACTCTTATGTCACTGTTGGATGCGCTCGCGAAGACTAGAACTTGTGGGAGTTCGACTAGAGAGAGACAAGGCCATAGAAATACTATAAAATAGTTTTTGGAGACCTAGGGATTTAAAATTGACGAGTAAAGATTTATGGACGCAGGTCTCCTATTTATAAGTATTTCCACCGACCTAAGGTCCAATCGATTGCCAAAAGTGGCAATCGATTGTCTATCCAATCGATTGGTTGGGTACCAATCGATGCCTTCTTTCTCTCATGTCTTCTTTGCATCCTTTGGAGCTAAGAGTAGGACCTCCTAGGCTCTTTAATGTTGGCTCAGATTAGTTATCAACTCCCATGACCAAACCTTTGATCAGCAAATTAATCAACTAATCAGTTGACGTTTACTCCACTATAAAACGATAACTGCACTCCAACGCAAAAGAACGTATCCGAAGCGATAACTAGACTTGTATAGTTATACTAATGACCCTCTACCGTCAGCATTCATAATCATATTCAGGTAGTCGGATAAACTGTTACTGTCAACCTGAATGATGATTACCTCTTCCATACCTTGAGTTTCATTCACCTTCTCATGATTACCAAACATGTTGATAATGTCACGCCCCGGAGCAGCATAAATAGAGAAAAATAATTTCAATCGATTGACATTGTTCCAATCGATTGACATGTTTATCAATCGATTGGTATAACTTTTGTTCCAATCGATTGAACTTTTGTTCCAATCGATTGACATGATCAGTACATAGTTTCCTTTGCCTGTTTATTATATAAGAGGTTTAGTTGTTCGATTTCTAATTCGGAATTCCATTATGCGATTATGGGGTAGACAGGAGAAATGTGACACCAAAGATTTATGGATAATGAATAAAAAGTAATATGAAGACGTGGGTTGACGTGTTATTTCTAATATAAGTTCGATATCCATTTCTTTTAATCCGAGTAGTCAGGCCACATTGGGAATTGTCATGTGTCGATGTAGAATGGAACGTAAGTAGGTTTGGTAAGTTCCGGGAATGGTACGTGGATGGATGATTGGTCATGATATGCTCTTAAAAGCGGTGAACCGGACCATGGTTCTTAAAAGCGGTGAGCTGGACCAAGAAGTCTTAAGATAGACTGGATGATCTGTGATATGCTCTTAAAAGCGGTGAACCGGACCATGGTTCTTAAAAGCGGTGAGCTGGGATCACTAGTAGATGACGTTAAGTCGTGGCAATAGATTGATATGCCTTGTTCGAAACGTTATATCCCTGAAATGCGGTGAACAGGACCATTGTTCTTAAAAGCTGGGGACAGACTGACGTGGAGTCCATGACATGCGGTGAACAGGACCATTGTTCTTAAAAGCGATGGACAGAATAAGGGTGTATCCCTAGAGTTAAACGATTGAGTCTGTTCATGACATCTGAATACGTTGAGTTCGGTATTTGAGTAATAAGACGATAAGGGTCGGTTTATAAGAATGAATAGAAGAACAAGATAATGTTATTTTATAATAAGATGTTAACTCTTGTTTTTATAAGCTTGTGTTTACTTCAGATAACTGGTACCTCGTTAGTTTATGCTCACTCAGCTCTCAGTAAGCTGACGGCATTTTATTTCCTGGACATTCCCCGTCCAGAATATCCTGCCCCTTGTTTTACAGGTAATGACCAGTACACTGATGAGTGTTATCTAGAGGAAGGCCCCACCGATGACAATTACACCAGGAAGGATTATCCTTATGCCAGTTGAAGACTGAAGATGTTATAATTAGATTTAATTTCAGTTGTTCTGTTAAACTTTTGTTAATGGGTACTTGGGCATTTGTTGTCTTCAGACCTGTTGTGATCCTGTGGACCATACTCTGATATTTTGTAATAGTTAACACTGTGTGTTATTCTCAGTTGGTTACTGTTGCTTTTCTTTTGGACTAGTACTGCGTGGTGTGGATTATTAGTGACTTTCACCTGTCATTCCTTATGGACCCATAAAGGAAATTTATTTTTCTCTATTTATGCTGCTCCGGGGCGTGACAGATAACTACTTATCAACATGATTGTAGTTCTCAGTAATTAACTCGGTGACATTCTCAAGGGAATGCTTACTCTTTATCAGAGGGTAGATTCTATCTTGACAATACATGATCCCAACCCTATGAACATGACATACCCAACATACCCAGGTGTTGATTTTTAAGACCTTACTGATTGGTAAGTCAAAGCAGTCATACTCACAGTCTGTGTCCATAATCGTCTCAAGATTAAGAACTCGTACCTTGTATAAGTTATGAGTTTCTATCGACTGATGGCAGTTTTAAGTGTAGATAGAAAAGCTCATGGTCCATCAATGCACTATAAGCATTAGCATATTAACTAAGAGTCTCATACTCTAGCAATTGAGATTAATCACTCCATCCAATGGTAATTAATCATGCTATAGTGTATACCTGATGAGATATCCAGTCACATCATTCAATGTGACATGTTCTAAGTATCAAAGAATAATAATTTGTATCTCCCGTGTATGTATCTCAGATATGCATGAATTACTTACAATGATACTTAAGGATTAAAACAATCATCTCATGACACATACATAATGAAATGTATAACTGATATCCATATATTACATGTCAAATGTCAAATACATAAAGTCCAAATTTGAGGGCACAATCTCTTAAACCGAAAATCCCTTAATTTTAGGGATCTTAATTCCCTTATCCATGATATCCTAAAAAAACGTTTCCCAAAATTGTGTTATATACAATTTTGGAATTTTTTGAATATACAAAGCAGTATATACACACACACACACCAAAAAAAAAGGTGAGAAATTCTCACATTACTCTCTTAAAACCGAAATCCCTTGATTTTAGGGACATTAATTCAGTGAGAAATTGCTCAAAAGCATATTCAAAATCAATAAAAACTAGTGAGAAGTTTCTTACACTTTGATTTATGCTTCTTATATTTTGTCATAGGAAATTTGATTTACTATCATTTTGCTTTTTCCATATTTGATGTTGATTAAATTAGTGAGAAATTTCTCACTTGTACAACTTAATCAATAGATTATTTGTTATGTAAATGAAGTTAGTGAGGAATTTTGTGCAAAAAAAAAATGATAAATTCCCACATCACTCTGTTAAACCGAAAATCCCTTGATTTTAGGGATACTAATTCCCTTATACATGATCTCCCAAAATGCGTTTCCCAAAACTGCATATAACACAATTTTGTTAGTGTTTTTTTAATATACAAAGCAGTATACACACACACACACACACACACACACACACACACACAAAAAGAGGTGAGAAATTCTCACATTATAATGTTAAAATCGAAATCCCTTGATTTTAGGGATATTAATTCTCTTATCCATTATTTCCTAAAAACATGCTTCCTATAACTATATCTATATTAATATTGGGCAATGGTGTTGGGCCCAAGAAAGAGTGATCCAAAGGCTTAAATTTGCCCATTAAATCAACTTAAGATCTGCACCTTTATTTCTCTAGATCTATTTTCCACCTTTGGATCAACTTAATCCAAGGGTCACAACACTAATATATTTGCACACATCATACACCATATGAACACTCACCCCAATTCTCTCCCTCGATCTACTCCCACGTCTCTCCTTCTGTCTCTCACAGGCATGCAGCAACACATAAACTGACCAACTCTCTCTCTCTCCAATCCCAAAAACTGCTACTGATTCAAACAACTTCAGCCTCTATCTCTCTCTCTCTCTCTCTCTCTCTCTCTCTCTCTCTCTCTCTCTCTCTCACACACACACACACACACACACACACACCCCAAACACTCTCCCTCTTTCTCCATCTCACTCTATTTTCCCACTGCACTGCATCATCAATTTCAAGGTATAGTCTCTCTCTCTCTCTCTTTCAAGTTTGTGTGTTTATTGAAAGTAAGAGTTACGTGTGTCAGTGTGTACCCTTTTTCCTTTTTCCTTTTTCATGTTGAGTGAATCTGTATTTTTATTTCTTTTTCCATTTTACTTTGTTTTAAGTATGTCCGACCATTTAATTTACATATGTTTTTTTATATGTATTTTTTTATTCTTTTGATTTGGGTGCAAGACACATTAAAATAAAAGGCCAAGGTAACTTTGGTACCCAATAGTTAATTTTTTTTACAGAGAGAGAGAGTGTTTGTTCAAAAAAAAGTGCTTTATTTGCAACTAATAGTGAATCTGTATTTTTTTTATTTTTAATTTTACTTTGTTTTAAGTATGTCCGGCCATCTATGTTTTTTATGTGTATTTTATATTCTTTTGATTTGGGTGCAAGTCTGCAAGACACATTAAAATAAAAGGCCAAGGTGACTTTGGTACACAATAGTTAATTTTTTTTACAGAGAAAGAGAGAGTGTGTGTTTGTTAAAAAAAAATGCTTTATTTGCAACTAATAGTGAATCTGTATTTTTTTTAAAAAGAAAATTTTCATTTTACTTTATTTTAAGTATGTCCCGCCATTTATGTTTTTTATGTGTATTTTATGTTCTTTTGATTTGGGTGCATGCAAGTATGCAGGACACATTAAAATAAAAGCCCAAGGTAACTTTGGTACACAATAGTTATTTTTTTTTTTTACAGACAGAGAGAAAGATGGATTAGTGTTTGTTCAAAAAACAATAGATGTGATTGACCCACACACACATTGCACGAGCACACACATTCCCTGTGTGTGTCACTTTGGAGAGTCATCAACAGGGAATTGGAAACCATCCCTATGATCCACCTGATTAATGTTATGTTTTCTTTCGGCAAAAAAAATCAGTAAGGTGTCTTATGGCTTTGGTTTGCATGCCACGTAACTTAGTCAAATGGATCCACCTTTTGCCAAGTTCACTAGTTTATTGCCAACATCTTCCACATGCTGTAAGCTTTATGAAACAATTCGAAAATTGCCAAATTTTCGAAGTTAAATCTCTGTGTGTGTCCTTTTTCCTTTTTTATGATGAGTCAATCTGTGTTTTTATTTTTATGATTTTTTGTTTTTTTCCTATTTTGAATGGTCTCAAAAAAAATATTTAATCTGAAAAAAATAAAATTTTGTATCAATTACATGTTCTTTAATACATCCAATTTGGCCATTTTCGTTAATATAGGCCATAACCAAATTTTCTTGGTTATATCTGTGTGTGCGCCTTTTTTCCTTCTATTTATTATTATTTTTAAAAAAAATTTACACATGTTTTCCTTCTAGGTTAATCCAATTACATATGGGTCTTTCCATCTAATTAATTACATATGTTTTAAGATCCAGTTATCTTAAGAGGCTTTACTAGGAGAACACATTAGATCAACAATTGCTAAAATAATATTGGACCACTGAGTTCTATGCTTTTGCTTATAACAAATTCTCTGCACATCATTAACTTCCAGTTTGTTGGATTATTTTAATATATACGTATGTATATCTGGTGGTTCAAACATTATGTACAGGTTTCTTTTTAATGATTTACATTTGCATTAAACTATTATAGTTTTTTTTTGTTAATTTTTAGATCTGTGTGCACTCAGCGCATTAGGGATGATACATTGAGATTGATACTCAAACGTTTAACAAAGTGATGCTGAGAATGCACAACTTGCCCGTTAAAAGATAAATTTGTAGTTAATTTATTCTTATTAGTTAATTGAGATTTTAAGAACACTTAATATTTTTTTAAGGACCTTTACATACTTCATGTTCGGTGATAACCTGTACTTGCTTCTCTTTTTGTCTTATTGTGATTTCATAATGATTGGAGTTTAAACAATTTTAATTTCAGAAATAAAATTTATATTTAATCCTATCGTCTTAATTCCAATCGACGTAAAAGTTATTTGGTTAAGCTTATTCCCCTTTACTCGACTATTGCATCTTTTCTTTATGAAATAGTTTTAGCGAATGATCATGAATTCAGCTATCAAACTTTTGTATAAACCGTTTATTTATTTATGTATTTTTCACTTCCATCATTTTACGCCCATGCCCACGGGCACAGGTACGTACTAGCATATATATGTATAATATAAGGGTAATTTCGTCCAAAAACATTTCACATATTTGGAGAAAAGGACTAATTGTTGATTCTCTTCCCAATCAAGGACTAATTGCTATGCACAATATCTGGATTAGATCAATTCGTATTTATGACTGGATTTAACCTTCAGGCACCAATTCATACATTTCTATTCTTTTCTTCAATACCCAATATAATTTACTAAAGTTTTACTGCTACCAATCAAAAGTTATTTCGTATCAAGTTAAACGAACTAATTTTCTTATACAAATAATTTTTAAAAAAAAAAATCGAAAAAGAATCTGTGTATAGTGATCATTTCAACATTAGAAGTTTTCCACATTTGAGACAAGTTTAATAGTCAATTAATGCAAAAATAATAATAATAATAATAATAATAATAATAAATTAAAAAATAAATTGTTGTTTTGACAAAAACAACTTACTTAACAAGAATAAATCAAACTCCTTTAAATGAAGAAAATTAGCCATTTCCGTTGTGGTATCATACCCGCCGTTCCAAAGCCTAGTGTTAGGTTTACTTAATTTGGGGTAGCCTGTGGCGCTCGTCATGTTTGGAATGAACTGATAATTATGCTGTTTCAATAGACTCTTTGGTTGGATAGATCTTAATTTGGAAGTCTAAATTTGCCATTTTAATTAAGCACAAATGCTGCATTGGACTAAATCATATGAGATTGACCACATATTTTAAGTTGTTGTGGGAGCTCAGTAAATTTTGATAACTTCTTGGCTCTTTCCGATATATCTTCCAAAAAAAAAAAAAATCCCCATGGAAAATGGTTAATCAAATAAAAATAAGTCAAATGATACGTAAAAATGTACAAGGGGCATATTCCACAATTTACAATATAATGAAGCACATAATGTACAATTTGAGATAAGAATCTTTTTAAAGCCGAAGCACAGAAAGAAAACCATCATAAACATGGCCCAAAGAGGGCACAACAAACAAAAGGCACAAGAAACACCGGCTACACAAGATTTTTTGCCGATATATCAGTCAAATGCCCTCAAATTTTTAAAACATCAGTACTCTGTTGCAGTGGACTCTCTTCCATTAGCCACCATCAGTACTCTTAATATTTGATGCTAAATCAACAATGTTACTCTCAGTTTTATTAATTTTTACCAATAATACCCTCTTTATATCGAGGTTGATTGGACATGAACATTGTTATTGCTGGTTCCTTAGCCAATTTTTTTCCTCCATAAAATTAAGAGTAATTTTCATTTCAGTTTAAATTGATAATTTATACAAAAGGGTAAAATAGTAATTTAACAGGCCCAAATAGCTTCATCAGTGAATTAACTAACTATATGAGAAAATATTCGTTCTACCGGATAGTATATATTTTGATGACGTGTAGTAATAAGCTGATAAAATCTCATTATGTATTTAAATATTTATGCCTTCTAAAATTAAAGAAAATATCTTTACATATCAGCAATACACCAATATATTAGTAAGGATATACAGATAATATGGTATCACCGTTACAATAAATATTTTCTCTATCACCAAATGTATGACGTGATGAAGGAGGTCCTTCAGATGTATATAAATATACATATTGGAAGGTTAGTGACGGGATTTACGTACCCTCTTTTATTTATCGACATCGATCTGGCACTTATTTTATGTACCTCAAGAAATAGTAAACGCAATAAAGTAATAGAAATTTGTATTAAATACCAAATTAAAATAATTATTTGGTTATAAGATATAAGGGAAAAATATTTGGGGACACATCCATGATTAGTGGACATTAATAAACATAAGTACTTTGACCCAATAAGTGACACATTTTTATGACCAATGTACCCATTTCTAGACTAATGCACACAAACCCAAAGTGTTCAGCTGAGAGAGAGAGAGAGAGAGGTGATCACAGCTCCACCAGCTTCATCGCACTTCCAACCACCTCCATTGCGTCTCCATCCAACACCATCGCACCTCCGGCCACCTCCATTGCACCTCCATCTAGCACCATCGCACCTCCGACCAATTTTATTTTTTGTCAAACTCCACCATCTCTGGTTTGGATCTACCTCTTCTAGATCTACCACCACTGCGACCTCCTCTGTATCTCTCATTTTCGTCGGACTTCACCATTACAATCACGAACCAAATCGTGCGGTCGGACAACCAGATCTGGTGAGATCTATCTTCTCCAACCACTAGCAATTCCAGATCCACCACGGGCAGATCGGCGACCACAAGCCAGTGCCGCAAGCATTTTCACGAGCAGATTCGGCCACCAACGCACCAATCCACCACAGACATGTCATAGATTCTTCGTTAAAATGGTGTGGAGAGTGTGGTTTTGTTTTTTTAACACATTTTTTTTGAGAAATTTATCAAAATAAGTCAGTGAAGTTACTCAACATTTTTTTTTTTCAGATTTTGATATCAACTACAGTACTTGTTTGATAGATCTTGTTAAGTAGGTTGTAAAAATATAGATTTTATGCAAAAAAAAATAAGTTACAGATCAATATGAATACTCAAATTTGTAACAAGTTTTTGCAATGTTTATTAGAACATTTTTTTTGTGAAATTTCACAACTTTATTTTTTTTAAAATCTCACAACTTTTTCGGTACTGTTATGAGAAATTAAATTTTAGAAACTTGTTATGTGTTCATTTCATGTTGATGTGGTGGTTTGGTTTGAAGAGATCAATCAGGTAAGGTAGTGGTAGTGATCGACAGAGGTTTGGTGTGGCGGTGGTAGTGGTTTCGTGGAATTTTGGACTCTGTGAAATTTCACAACTTTTTGTTGATAAATTTCACAAATTTTTTTTTTTAAATTTCACAAGTTTTTTCGGTGGTGTGAGAAATTAACTTTCAGGATCTTGTTTTATGATCATTTCAAGTTGATGTGGTGGTTTGATTGTATGAAGGGATTGACAGAGGTCTGGTGTGGCGTTGGTGGTGAACAACAGAGGTCTGGTGGTGGTGATAGTAATCGCTAGGGGTCTGGTATGGTGATGTTTGTCGGAGGTCAGACGAGCTTAGGCGAGGTCACCGGAGCTCAGGCGATGTCATGGTGGTGGTCGCCGGCCGGAGTTTAGGCGTGGTCCCCGGAGGTGTAGGGGGTGAAACTCTTGGTGTATATTGGGGTAGATTTGTCAAATTACCAAGTAGTGGACCTACTCCCAAATGTTTTCGCTAATTATACCTAAACCTCTCTACTTTCCTTAATTTGGATTATCACTAATTGTTCCGTAAAGTAACTTCCTTTTTCTTTTTCTTTTTTTGACATAATATTCTGTATCTGTAACAAATATTGGTACTCCGCATAATTAATGTGTTAATTGGAAATTAACCCGATTTAAATTAGTATGGTTCTAACACACTTTTTAAACAAAAAATAGCCAACTTGTCATGGACCATGGTGGAAACAACCTACGAGCTTGCTCGGAATGCGGCATGCTTATTAATACCGTTTGGCCATCATGTATATATTTATATATATAATAAACATATAATATTCCATTATCCTTTTCAATTATTTTTAACGGAAGAATACAAAATTCTCCAACAAATCTCACGGTTGAGGACCTAGCACCCCTTCTCTGACCCCCCCTCTCTCTCTCTCTATCTCTCTCTCTCACTCATTCATGCACACCCCTAATATAAATACCCCCACAAACTTCTCTCCAAAATAGGCTCAACCCACTCTCTCTCTCTCTCTCTCTTAACCACAAGCAAGCTAGAGAGAGAGACCTTCTCAAGAACTGCTGGAAAACATAAACACTTACTCCAAGTTTCCATAAACCAAACCTCCCTACCCCCCTTCTCTATCTAAATTCACAGAACTCTCTCCCATTCTTTCATTCCTTGTGATCTTTTTATTCATGAACTCCAACTAACTTCTCTCCCTCTTCTATACTCAAGAATCTAGTTTCCTTTGTATTCATTCTAGAGAGAGAAAGAAATTGAAAAAAAAAAAAAAAACTATGGAGACAGAGAAAGTCCAAGGTTTAGGAAGGCGAACAGCCAGCCGAAACAGAAGTAGAAGCAGAAGCATAACCAGAAGCCTTAGCAGAGCCAGTTGGAGCATGGAGGAAGTGTTTGCGGGTCCCTCCGCAAGCCGACGTGGCAGCACGCGTGCTGAGGAGGACGAAGAGGCACTCAAATGGGCAGCTTTAGAGAAGCTGCCCACCTATGACAGGCTGAGGACAAGTATTATGAAGTCGTTCGTAGAGAATGAAAACCAAGGGAACAAGTTAGCGGTACACAAGGAGGTTGATGTGAGAAAGCTCGACGTGAACGATCGACAAGAGTTCATTGATAGGCTTTTCAAAGTTGCTGAGGAAGACAATGAGAAGTTCTTGAAAAAACTTCGAAATCGCATTGATAAGTAAGTTCTTTCTTCGTTCCCCCTACATATATATCGTTTTTAACAACTTTTGAAATTCATAAGTTAAAATGAAATTGTCTGACAAAAGACCTTTACTTTAGTATTAGTCTGTTTCTGTGTTATTTAATTCACCATAGCATGTGATTTGGTATTTTATATCCTATTGTTTATTTTACATATATGGATATGCATACGAGTAGATAAAAGGAAGCTAGTGTGGGGTTGGTGAGATTGGTACAGAGAACCAAGCACATGGTACTCTGTACTATTGGTCAATGGTCAGCTCTTTGTTATGTGTTCAGACGAATAATCGAATTTCAAAACTTTGTTTAATTGAGTTGAATTTAATCTTCATTTCTACATTAATTTACAAATTCAAGTTTCAACCTAGCTAATACAAAAATAAATCTTCCTTCTTTAGTATCATTTTTGAAATTATTTTTAAAAATTTTGTTATGTGCCTTGCCCTTGTTGCAGAAAATTGAACGTACATGTGATGTAGTAGAACATTAGAATAATAAAAAACGAAAAGAATAAGTCACTGTCTTTGCAGTGTACAGGCAAGCTATGAAAAGAAAGAATTAATGACTAATTGACTTCAAGGGCTTATGTGGGTCGGGCTGGCCCAGGCTACAGTTTTTAGTGCAAATTTGAAGGAAAAAAAATTTTATGTTCTGTTTTTTATCCCGTTTATAAATTTAATCTAATAAATTTATAAAATTTTGTAGGCCACAGCTCACCCCTTAGTCTAATCAACTCTTTAAACATGTATATAGACTCAAAAGTTTTTATATAACTTTATATGTATCACAATATTTTTACTAAGCTTAAGTAAATATGTAGCACAAAATTTTCATTAATAGACTTAAAAATTCAGAAAATATGCATAAATAGAAAAACACACACACACAACCCTCATGGGCTCACCACTATTTGTATTTATAGTCCACCCCAACTTAACAAACTTCAATTTTTTCTTAATTTTGAGGTTGACATATTTTCTTGAACAACAATACTAGGGGCACTAACAAATCTCACTATCACTCAAATATATAACCTGAAATTGGTCGAGATTTCTTTGGGGAAAAAAAATCTATTTTATTTTCATGTCACGTAGTCACTGTTTGTCATCACGACTATTCAAGTATAGTACAACTCCGTATGATTTTTCAAAAGAAATAAACAAAAACTACGAGAAAATTTCCATGTATAGCTGTTTTACTTAATTTCTTGGGAATCAAAGGTGACATGTTCGTTTTTTCGTTTTTTTGTTTTTATCCTTATAGTAGTAACTAGTTGTTCTTATATGATTTTAAATTAACAATGAAGTCATTGTCAACTTAATCAAATTGTATATTCATGTTGATCAATTGATTTTTTTTCTAATTACATCTTCGTTGAAGCTGTTACATGACAGGTCGTACAGAAATTTTTTGTCTTTATTTAATCATTTAAGCTAAATAAATATAGAGCAGTTTGACCTGGGTTGGTGGTTTAGCTCAAGTGAACTGAATTGACTCAGCAGATTTACCGGGTCAAAAACAAAGCAAATTTTGACTAATTGATAATTTTATTATTTTTCTTTGTGATTGCAGAGTTGGGATCAGCCTTCCAACTGTGGAAGTTAGATTTGATCATTTGACCATTGAAGCCGAGTGCCAAATTGGCAACAGAGCTGTCCCTTCTCTACCAAACGCGGCACGAAACCTTGCTGAGTCCGCTCTGAGTCTGTTTGGTATCAATTTGGCTAAGAGAACAAAGCTCACTATTCTAAAAGATGCCTCTGGTATCATAAAACCATCAAGGTATAAACTCATAGAGTTTAGTTATATATAATTGGGAAATATTTATATACAAAAATAATGTGAATTAATGTGCACATTTTTAAATGGACAAAAAAATCTATACTAAAGTAAATTATTTTAGTGTGTTATTACTGAAAAATTACTTTAAAGCCCTTACTTATAATTTGGAGGCAAACTTTTTCTAATCTATTTAAAATGGAGTACAATAGTATTTTGATTTTGTTGTTTAAACTTATGGGAGGTTAATTATTTGTGAAACAGGATGGCCCTTTTACTAGGCCCGCCATCTTCTGGGAAGACGACCCTTTTGTTGGCGATGGCTGGAAAGTTGGACCCAAGCCTAAAGGTCGGTCAGCGAGTTCGACAAGAACAAGACTTCAATTAATTTTGTGAAAATTGTTAGAAATTACAACCAATTATTCATATATGTCGGTACAATTTTTTTTTTTTCAAAATAACTCTAATTTATATAGTGATTGTATTCATATATGTGGAACAGGTTAAAGGACAAGTGAGTTACAATGGACATGGGCTAAAGGAATTTGTACCACAAAAGACATCAGCATACATTAGCCAAAATGATGTTCATATTGGCGAAATGACTGTTAAAGAAACCCTAGATTTCTCCGCTAGGTGCCAAGGCGTTGGCTCTCGATATGGTACTTAATCGAACCAAAATCAATATCTATATCTGTATATATGTATATATATACATTAGTTTTTTTAAAAATATATTTTTTAATATTTTGTATTGGTTTGTTGATGGATGAATTATAGAACTCCTAAGTGAGCTTGCAAGGAGAGAGAGGGATGCTGGAATCTTCCCGGAGGCAGAGATTGATCTTTTTATGAAGGTAAATTCAAATTATATAATACGTTATGTTCATAATTTTCTCTTTAAATTTTTAGTTAATGATCTTTTTAATATTGTTTCAATTGTTTTACAATGTTGATTTTTACATTTTCAGGCAACTGCAATGGAAGGAGTTGAAAGCAGTCTTTTTACTGACTACACTCTCAGGGTAATTTGGATACTTTCTATATTCCTAAACTCACATTTTAACACACACCTACATCTAAAGTTGACATATCAGTTACTTATGTTTACTAGCATATGCCATCATTTGGTTAATCTGACCCAAAATATATATATATATATATATATATATTTATTTATTTATTTAGTTATCTGTGACTTTTGGCAAATTAGGTGTAGACAAGTCACCACCAACTCTAACCACATCCACACACAAAAATAACCATTTCTTTGTTTTTTCGTCAAAAATATCGCCTTACCAACTCTGGGTTCAACTATATTGGTGGATAATGGGACCCTCAACTTTTTTTTTTTTGTTTTTGTTTGTACACTTGGTGAACAACGTTTTATCAAAGCAAATTACCAATTTACCCTCAATTATTTTATTTTCCCAAATAGAGTTTTAGTTAGCAATCAATGTGCTAATTGATCAAACAGCCCCTAATCTGTGTAATGCTAATTCAAATGGAACAGATACTGGGACTCGATGTATGCCGGGACACCATTGTTGGTGATGAATTGCAACGAGGAATATCGGGTGGACAGAAAAAGCGTGTCACAACAGGTTATATATATATATATATATATACATTTTTTTTTTTTTTTTTTTTACTTTTTTGAGAATTCATTTTCTTATGATTATAAAATCAAAAGTAGGGTAATTTATAAATGACACCCATTTAGCCATATATAATAGTCAAACAAGCAAGGAAATCACTTTGTTGACCAAATCTTAAAGTTTGAACCCACCAAACTCTTCATTCTTTTGTGGAAGGTGATACACTAATTCCTGCAGAATAGGAAACGCTTTGTAGTCCATTCCCACAAAGGTAAGTAAGCAAAACAACCAAAGTAACTTTGACAACATCACATACCAACCACCCCATTCTCAATAAACCTGCCAACGTCACTCACCTTCATTCCTGACCCTAAAAAATTACCACACTACCCTTCATGGACGTGTTCCTCATTTCAAAAAAAATATATATATTTGTTTTATTATTAGCAACGAGAATTGAGAGAACAATTCGGAGACACTCTGAGATCATAACATCAATTTCATTCATCTCTCTCCAATAATAAAAATAGAAAAAATATTTTTTTTTAAAATGATAAATAAAGAGGATTGTTTGAATATAAATAAAAAAAATTTCAGAGTAAAGAGTACATTACACATATATGAACTAGTTGTGCTAAACCAATTGAGTCTCTGCTGGTTCTGATGGTTGAAATGGACGGTGATTGATTAAATACAGGAGAGATGATTGTTGGGCCCACCAAGACCCTATTCATGGACGAGATATCAACGGGTCTAGACAGCTCCACAACATTTCAGATAGTGAAGTGCTTGCAGCAGATTGTGCACCTCTCCGAGTCCACCATCTTGGTGTCTCTCCTCCAGCCCGCTCCTGAGACGTTCGATCTCTTTGATGACATCATCCTCCTATCAGAAGGCCAGATTGTCTATCAGGGCCCACGTGAGCACGTTGTCGAGTTCTTCGAGACCTGTGGTTTCAAGTGTCCAGAAAGAAAAGGAGCCGCTGATTTCTTGCAAGAGGTAAATTAATCATATGTAAAACGGTACCAGTTTAATATGATCATAGCTCGTGCCACACCACATTTATAATGGGCCTTAGCCTAACCGAAAAGGTCCAAAAGAAGCCCAATATAGGCCCATATGCTAATTTTTTTTTTGTGTGTGTGTGTAATTGTGATAACAGGTTACCTCAAAGAAGGATCAAGAGCAGTACTGGGCAGACAGAAGCAGACCATACAGATATGTGCCAGTCAGTGAATTTGCAAACCGATTCAAGCATTTTCACGTTGGGCTGCGGCTTGAGAACGAGCTATCGGTCCCGTTTGACAAGAGCCGGTCCCACAAGGCCGCGCTCGTCTACAATAAATACTCGGTCCCGACGAGGGAGCTCCTCAAGGCCTCATTCGACAAGGAATGGCTATTGATCAAGCGAAACTCATTCATATATGTATTCAAGACAGTGCAGATCGTAATTGTCGCGTTCATTGGGTGCACGGTGTTTATAAGGACTAAAATGCACACTAGGTCCGAAGAAGACGGTGCACTGTATATCGGTGCACTCTTGTTCGCCATGATCATCAACATGTTCAATGGTTTTGCTGAACTCTCAATGACCATACAAAGACTTCCAGTGCTTTACAAGCACAGAGACCTTCTATTCCACCCAGCTTGGACTTTCACCCTCCCGAATTTCCTACTCCGGATACCGATATCCGTGCTCGAGTCCACTGTTTGGATGGTCATGACCTATTACACCATGGGATTTGCTCCTGAAGCTAGCAGGTAAGTCCTAATTGGACATTATATATATATATATATTATCTTTGCATGTATACAGAGCCCTCGTGAGAATGAATGTTGTGCAAATAAGTAAAGGAAAATCGTACATTTAAACTGATTTTCAAAGAAGCCAGAAAAGAGACTACAAGTGGTATTGAAATCCCAAAATCTCTGGGCAGGCAAGAAAGCTGAAAAGATTAAGAACGTGTGTGATAACCAGAAAATAAGGGCAACTGTAACAAATGTGATCCAAGTGTTTTTGCACTGAACAAACATATTACCTTTTCTCGGCCTGCACGGTGGGATAGAGATTATAAGGACTCTGAACTCTCTCTCTCTCTTGCATTTGCAGGTTCTTCAAGGCATTTCTTTTGATATTTCTGATCCAACAAATGGCTGCTGGGCTATTTAGGCTTATTGCTGGAGTATGTAGGACCATGAGCATTGCCAACACTGGTGGAGCTCTCACTCTGCTCCTAGTGTTCTTGCTTGGTGGTTTCATTCTTCCCAGAGGTTAGTCCATATCCAAAATCCCACATTCATCTATTAAAAGGAGTGTATAAGTTTAAAAAAAAAAAAAAAAGAGTAAGACTTTGGGGCAAAAAAAAAGTGACTGTAAGCGTATAATAGGGTAATTAAACCTTGTTTATTTCCTATGTTACAGGTCAAATCCCTGTTTGGTGGAGATGGTGTTACTGGGTTTCACCCTTGAGCTATGGTTTCAATGCCTTGGCTGTAAATGAGATGTTCGCTCCAAGATGGATCAACAAAAATGTATGCAATACAATCCTAATCTCAAGTACTTGCATGGAAGTTATCAATCAAAAATAGTAAACATGCAATCAATTTTCTCATAATATATATTTTTACTTTGTTACAGGCTTCAGACGGCGTGACGAGATTGGGCGTGAAAGTGTTAAATAACTTTGACGTCTTCGCAGACAGAAACTGGATTTGGATTGGTGCCGCGGGTCTTCTGGGCTTTTCCGTTCTCTTCAACATTCTCTTCACCCTAGCTCTAATGTACCTCGATAACCGTAAGTTCTATATAACACTTTGTTTGAGGTGACTGAATAAATTTAAAAAAAAAAAAAAAAAAAGGAAGCTTCATTTGTGACTCTTATAAATTCTCTTATCTCTGTCTAATAGCAAGTGGAAAGAAACAAGCTATAATATCTGAAGAAGAAGCTAGAGAGATGGAAACTGAAGAAGAAGGATCCAAGGAAGTACCAAGACTGAGAACAAGATCAAAGACTGATTCGATCCCTCGATCCTTATCTGCTGCTGATGGAAACAATTCAAGTAAGAAAGTGGCCTCGTAGATATATATATATATACATATATACATATTTGTAGCAAGTTTGGAGTTTCTTACTAGGAATTTATTGCATTTCAGGAGAAATGGCGATCAGAAGAATGAGCAGTCAATCCAATCCCAATGGACTTAGTAGAAACGAAGACTCGAGTCTTGAGACTGCCAATGGTGTTGCTCCCAAGAGAGGAATGGTTCTTCCTTTCTCTCCTCTTGCCATGTCCTTTGACAGTGTAAACTACTTCGTGGATATGCCCGCTGTAAGGATCTCCTTCCTATTTCACTCTTTATTTTTCTTCCCAAATGGGTTTTGCATAATCATATATTTAATACATAATTTGTATTGCAAACAGGAGATGAAGGAACAAGGAGTGACAGAAGATAGACTTCAACTGCTTCGAGAAGTAACCGGTTCATTTAGACCAGGAGTCTTGACTGCACTAATGGGAGTCAGTGGGGCCGGAAAGACGACTTTGATGGATGTTTTAGCAGGAAGAAAGACCGGTGGTTATATTGAAGGTGATGTAAGGATTTCTGGGTTCCCCAAGAAACAAGAGACCTTCGCCCGAATTTCCGGTTACTGTGAACAAAACGATATTCACTCACCCCAAGTCACTGTTCGTGAATCTTTGATATTCTCGGCTTTCCTTCGGCTCCCTAAGGAGGTCAACAACGAGGAAAAGATGGTAAGAAATTATAAGTCTATAAGGTTCTTCACACCTTTTTCTAAACATAATACTCCATATTAATATCTCAAGTAATTAAGAACTAAACATCTTTTTCTTTGTTTGTGTTCTCAGACTTTTGTGGACCAAGTGATGGAGCTAGTTGAGTTAGACAATCTCAAGGATGCTATAGTGGGACTTCCCGGAATTACGGGTTTGTCAACAGAACAGAGAAAGAGATTGACAATAGCTGTGGAGCTTGTTGCTAACCCCTCGATCATTTTCATGGATGAACCGACATCTGGTCTTGACGCCAGAGCGGCAGCCATTGTTATGAGGTGTGTGAGAAACACAGTCGATACGGGAAGAACTGTTGTCTGCACAATTCATCAGCCTAGCATTGATATCTTCGAAGCCTTTGATGAGGTAACCCTCAACTCCAAACTCTCTCTATATATCTTTGTCCATATATATATATATATATATATAAATACATATGTGTGCATATCTAACACTGTCATATTGTGCTGATCAGCTACTACTGATGAAAAGAGGAGGACAAGTGATCTACGGAGGACCACTGGGGCGGAATTCTCATAAGATCACAGAATATTTTGAGGTACACCATACTCTAGAAAGTCTCTTTGCCTTCTCTGCAGCTTAAAAGAAGAACAACAAATAATCAGATTCGACCATATATACTAATTGCAGGCTATTGCTGGAGTCCCAAAAATTAAAGAGAAATACAATCCAGCAACATGGATGCTAGAAGTGAGCTCAGTTGCAGCAGAAGTCCGGCTCAGAATGGATTTTGCAGAATACTATAGATCATCAGCCTTGCACCAGTAAGTGAAATTACGCTTTTTTAACACTTAGAAAAATGATTTGGGGTTATATAATCTATATATTTCGAGCTAATATATGGGCTACGATCAGGCGCAACAAGGCTCTAGTGAAGGAGTTGAGCGTGCCTCCGGCTGGTGCAAAAGACCTCTACTTTGCTACACAGTATTCTCAATCCACGTGGGGACAATTCAAATCCTGCCTATGGAAGCAATGGTGGACTTATTGGAGAAGTCCCGATTATAACCTTGTTAGATACTTCTTCACATTGGTCGCTGCTCTACTGCTTGGGACAATTTTCTGGAAGGTTGGCGACAAGAGGTAAGTGTCATTCATTCTGACATAATTTCAAATTTTCTCTCTTTAAATCCTTTTTCTTTACAGGGTTCGTATGTAAGTTTGCTAATACCTCGTATCTACGTACTATCTATGATATTTCAGGAGTTCAGCAAATGATCTCACCATGGTTGTTGGGGCCTTGTATGCTTGTGTCCTGTTCGTTGGTATTAATAATTGCTCAACAGTACAGCCATTAATTGCCGTTGAAAGAAATGTGTTTTATCGAGAAAGAGCTGCTGGGATGTATTCTGCACTACCATATGCCATGTCACAGGTAAGCGGAAGGACGTTTATTCTACACGCTTTTTCAAAAATATATTACAAAGCTCTCGACATCAATCTTATAATTAAGTGTTTGATTATCTGATTTCTAGGTATTCACTGAAATACCATATGTGCTCGTTCAAACATCGTACTATACTGTGATAGTATACTCCATGGTGAGCTTTGAATGGACAGCGGCAAAGTTCTTATGGTTTTTCTTCGTCACCTTCTTCTCCTTTCTCTACTTCACGTACTATGGAATGATGACCGTTTCTATCACACCAAACCACCAAGTAGCAGCTATTTTCGCTGCCTCCTTTTACGCACTGTTCAACCTTTTCTCCGGTTTCTTCATCCCCAGACCGGTAAGCTTAATTTCCCGGGCTCAAGCCCTTAATTTTTCAAATATTTGCACTTGTAAAACAAATTACTGATTATTTTTTTTTTGGGTGTTTTTTTCTGTCTAAATTTCAGAAAATTCCCAAGTGGTGGGTTTGGTATTACTGGATTTGCCCAGTGGCATGGACTGTTTACGGATTGATTGTGTCACAGTACGGAGATGTGATGACCACAATATCATTGCCCGGAGTGCCCCAAAACCAAGGCCCCACCATTCAACAGTATATCCAGGACCATTTCGGATATGATCACAATTTCATGGGGCCAGTTGCTGCAGTTTTGGTTGGTTTCTGTGTCTTCTTTGCGTTCCTGTATGCCTACTGTATTAGGACTTTGAACTTCCAACTGAGGTAGAAGTCTCATAGTCAAAGTGACTACTGTAAATGTATATATATATCTAAGCTATCCAACGTTTAGAAATGGTAGCAATCTGTATTATATTTGTGTTTATGTACTAGGATAAAGAACGTCATTTTGCGTTTAACAATGTGGTGGGTATTATAATTTATAACCACCAAGTAAGTTTGAGATGTATTCATATGAATTTTGAGGATTATATATTTAAATGCAAAGGGTCATTAGATCTTTGATGATACAAAAGGAAGAGATCACCTTCTCTGTGGATCATGGATTTTTTTTTTTGTTAAAAGTGGATCATGGATTACATGTTCTGTATTTTAGCTTTTACCCTTCTTTACTTTCTTCTCTGATGAGTAGCCATATCATATAGATGATATAGTAATAAGGTAATACCTATTTTCTTCTGGTATGCTTCTAACCTTTTGAAATAGTTAAAGCAAGTTGAGAATCAAGAAAGCAAACTATTTAACTACTTCAAAGCTCTAACAAATTGGAGATGCCGAAATACTAGTAAATAAGATATTGATAAAAGGATACTTAACACCATGTTGTATAACATGAAATTGAATAAATTCAACCAAGACTTTATATCAGCTACAAGAACCACTAAAGCTCTGTATGGTTCACGGATTTAGAGAATGTAACAGAAAAGGAAAGAGGAAACGAGACGATCAAACCATTTCTCCACTATTTTCGTTCGTACTAAAATTACTCAAGAAATTCAAAATTTTCCATAAAAATGAAGCAAAGCAGGTCCTAAAATTCATGATTCTAATTTTATTTTGTTTCTATTTTTATTTTTTACCATTTTTTCTTTGCATTAGCATTTTCCTCGTTGTTTTTGTTACGAACTAGACAAAGGAAAGTTTCTTTCTTAGCATTTTCTTTTCTTTCCCCTCACTACAAAATCCATGAACCAAATAGAGCCTAAATTGCCAATTTATTGAATTGAGGAAACATATTTCCTTTAAATCATTTACCAATCATCGTTCTCCAACCTTCATCATTTCTAACAGTACCTTCACAGAACTACATTGCCCTGAAGTCCTAATCACTTGAACTAACTATCTCAACCCAATTGGATTATCACAGATCCAAAACTGAATCCATCAGAACATTAGCAATTTGGTAGCCCCAAACATAAGCGAATGTAAAATATAGAACACAAGGTAGGAGATATATACAATACACATACACACAGTGTATATGGCGGTTTTAATAATAAGAATTAGTGGATTTAGTATTTGTAACATTCCAAATTCTCCTTCAATCATGGCCCTAAATCACCAATAATGCTAATACAAACATGAAAAGATGACCAAAACACATGATTAAAAAAACAAGGGTTTTAGAGTTTTGGGGCATACCAAAACTTTCCAATGTGAGACCCAATATTTTTTCCAGCAGAAGCCAGCTGATCTTTCTCTCGTCAGAATCCGAGGATTCGAAAAAGGAACCAAAAAAAAAAACTGTTGTATAATTTGGAATTAGAAGCGAAGGAGTTCACTTCTTCCATGAACTGCATGTCCTGTCAGTTCCGATACACCTCATCAACAATGATCTCTATTTTCTCTCATAAGTTGTATAGTGCCCTCCGGTTAAATTTTAATAGAGCTCAGTGTCACTTAAAAAGACAAATAAAGATAATTATAAATGAGTTGTAACCTTGTATTATTCATCAATCCCTTAAAACTTGGGGTCACCATAAAAGAAACACTGGTCGGTTTTCTCAATATCGGCCAATTAGCCTATTATAATTCCGGATAACTCTTTGGGCACATAAGAATCCCACATAAATAAGATACATAGACTTTATGTGTTCATCTCTCTCCTCTTTGAATCCCACAGATACTGTGGATCCCACAATGTCAGTGGACCCCATTAAAAGAGAAATAGACACATTGTAGTTATCTTATTTATATGAGATTCTTAGTTGCCCCAATAGTTATTCTATAATTCCTAATAGTAAATGGTTAATAGGGTTATGATTCCTAAATTAAATTTTAGAGAAATGCAAGGTGTAAAATACATTCCACAAGAGGGTTTTAAATGTGTTTTATACTTTTTTATGCACCATTTAAACAGCACAAAATACATGCATTTAAAGCCTTATTATGAAATGTGTTGTGTGCCCTAACATTTTTGTAAATTTTATAGGAGTAACTAATAGTAAAAGTTTAGAATCTTTTTAAATAATTTTGAAATTCAGTAGAGATGATCCGTCTAACACAACACACACATACATACATATATATATATATATATATCACACATACACACACAGGTTAAATATCTCCTTTTAGGGTTCGAGTTTTCTTTATGCATACAAATCAAATTCAGCCATTTATGGCAGGGCAGCAATTGGGCTTTGATTTAGGTTTGTCCATAACTCAACTTATGTTTAGTAGAGCCCAAATCAACTTGAGCAAGATTAACTTAGCCCTAGCCCAGAGCCTAGCCTGAGTTCATAAGTGTCTTCCCATGCCCAAGTTCAAGCTCCAATTGCAGTGAGAATATAATCATTCATAGAAACAGCCTTCAAATCACAATGTGCTTTTTCAACAAAATCCAACGTTATGATCCTACAGTTAAAATTAGTACTAGAATATAAGAAATATGTGTATATATATTGTAATAATTACGAATAACTCGGAACTCGGGGTTCGGTTTTTCGAGTTACTAATTTATTTGTCTAAGCTCAATCCGAATTTATGCTAAAGCCTATCCAGGATAGATAAAAGGGTTGCTCAAACCCGAGCAACTTTTGAACTGGACTCTTAAGTCAGATTTTCGATTAGCCCATGGAATTTACAGCCCTAGCCCTAGGCCCAAGTAGTTGTACCTGTAGCTGTGGTTTGCTATGGTAAATATTCTTGGCCCAAACTTATGGTTCTGGACAAAATGATCCAAAGGTGACTCAAGAAAGACAAGGCAGGGTCAGAGGTCAGACCAAAATATTACAGTATGTATATCCTCAAAAATCAATTGATTCAATCGCACTCACATCTTCAGGTTCAGCAGCGAATCTGGATTTTTAACTGTATTTGCTCCATTCTATGAGGAACACCCGAGAAGGATGGGTAAATAAGTGGTTGAGATTAATTGGTCACACCACATCAACATGTTAATGTGGCGTGACGGGCTCACAGAATAACTGAATAATTTCTCCGACCACCTGATCCTCTTAATCATCTACTTTATGCCTACATGTGAGCGCAAAACTAGGAGAGAGATTCTGTAGCAAGATCATCCAAAAATTAAACCCATCACTCATGCATATCAAAGCAAGTAAGGAGTAGTTTTTATGCTAAAAAAAAAAAAAAAAAGTAAGTAATATTTAAATTGGGTAAATTGCACCAACCTCGTTTGAGGTTTGCCCTTAATACACACATTTTCTCTCACATTTTAAAAATGTCATTTATTTCCCTTATTTTTAAATTTTAGTATCAGTTTTCCCCTCCCTTCAACAAATCTTTACAAAGTTTAAGAGAATCTAACACTAAAATTCAAAAATAAGGGAGGTAAGTTAGATTTCTAAAACGTGAGGAGAGATATGTGTATTAGGGTCAAACCTCTGGGGAGGCAGGTGATATTTACCCATTTAAATTTGGTCCCCCATGGGATTATCAAAAACTAACTTTAAATTTAAAAAAAAAAAAAAAAAAAAAAATTTTAAAGTGTGTGGTGCAATTGTCACATTAACATCTAGCAACAAACTTTAAAACTGAAATAGTATGAAAATGTTCCGTATTAGTACCTCTTTTAATTTCTTTTCGGAATTATGGCTGCTTGAGAGTGAAAAGATTTTTGCATTACTCCGTACTAAAAGTAACTTCAATATAACATGTCATTTTCAGTATGTCAATACTATTTTTTAGCATTGTTAGACCATCTTCAATGCTAAATGCTATTTTTGTCATGCCAAACCTATATTTTGACATTGCTGCAGTACTAAAATGTTATATTTTAGCATATGTGCTCCAACGGTATATGTCAAATGAAATGCTATTTCTTTCTTGTATTGGACAAATTTAAGGTATTACCTTGTTGGTATGCCAAATTATAGCATAGTCCTCCAAAAACACATCTCCAATGGTGTTCCAAAGATCATGCCAAATTATAGCAATGTCAAAGGTCATGCCAAATTTGGCACAGGTTATAGCATTGCTAGAATTTGGCATGAGTTTTGGCATGTCATTGGAGGGGGTTTTTTGTAGGTCATGCTATAATTTGGCAATAGCATGAGGTATAGCATGCCCATTGGAGATGGTCTTATAATATAAAATGCTATATTTTTGACATTTTCGATCTAATGCTACATGTCATTTCAAATGCTACATTTTGGCATAAAACTATCATTCATCTTCTAAAGTAGACTTTTGTTAAGGATAAAATGGACATTTACTAAATGTATCCGCCGTAGCAAAGTAGTTGTTGGTGCTCAAAATGATAATGCTATGCCTCTTAAATTTTGCATCCCAAATGTTCTCCAAAATACATGTGGTAGTAGGACCACCTTCAATAATAATAGGACAACTTCAATATCCTCCAATAAAAATCAAGTGGTCGTCCACCATATGTATTTGGAAAACATTTAAGATGCAAAATTTGAAAAGAAAAAAAGCAAAAAAAAGTAGTGAAATGTTGACTAAAGTGATGATGTGAAAGAAATGGCATAATGTTTGCCTAGGGCTGGTTTCCAATCGATCGGTTTGGAACTAAGTTCTTTTGAAAATATTCCAAATTTTTCCGCAATAGAAACACTCATTCCTATTTTGAAAATTTGAGATTTCAAAAACCATTCCGATTTGGAAAATTCAAAAAATTTGGATTTTTTTGAAATGTTTCGGAATCAGATTTTTTTTTTTGGAATTTTATGGAACTGTTATAGTTGTTCTTTTTAACAATTAGTGAATATGACATTTTAATCAGATTTTTAGAATTAATGGCAACTAAGATTCCTGATTCAGGAAAGGTCTTCCGTACGAAAATATTAAGTGAAATTTCATTTGACATTTATAAATATTAAGTGAAATTTCACTGAACTCATATATAAAAATTAAGTGAAATGTCACTTAACTCGAACATTGTGGATTTTTTAACAAATTAATAATCAAATTGGACTTTAAACTTTTGACAGTTATTTTGAGGAATTTTTACCTAAATTTTTATTTTATTTTTTTCAAAATGTACATCGTATTCATTTTTTATTATGAAAATAAAATATATATATATATATATATGATACATCCAAAATCAGCCCATGCCCGAGCGGTTCTATTCTGCAACTACTGGCAAGCATCATCCCGAGCGGTTTGGTCCACCTGATGCCTCCCGAGCGGTTCATCCACGACCCGGCCAACAGGTCGGGAGGACCGCACAGGCACATCCCACCGCAGGAACAGCTCATCCGGGCCCACAGGCATGATCCCGAGCATTCCGGGCAGTTTCCTACTCAAGCGAGAAGACTAATGGAAAGTACAAACTATTTCCTAATCCAATTAGGAAACCCCCACAATTAATACCAATCAATCTTAATACAATTAGGAAACTTACTTGATTGGTGTCAATCACATTCTAATTGGATTATATTTCTTTATCCAGTACGAGTAGGTCTCTTACATCTATAAAAGAGACCTTTCACCCCCCATTGAAGGGCCCGACTTTTCAGTCTACACAGCACCTCTATAGCATTCATCAATATGTCCGGCCGACATACGGTAGCTCCAGACTTGTTGGTTCACCACAGGCCCCCAGCTCTTTTACAGTATAGTGAACGTGCTCAGACACACACGTGGACGTAGGTACCTTCATTAACAGGGCCGAACCACATACAAAAAATCAGTCTCTCACTCTCTCTCCCTTTAAATTGCTTTAATTTACTTTAACCAAAATTTGACATCATCAATATATTTATATATTAAAAATCATATATAATTCATAATATTTGAAAGGGTAAACTACACAAACCTCCCCTGAGGTTTGCCTTAATTACACGGACTTCCCCTCTTGTTTCAAAAATTACACAGACCTCCCTCGAGGTTTGTAATTAGGTAACAAAACGCCCCCTCCCCTAACGGTCCGTTAGTTTTTTTTACATTAGCCTCCCCTGAAAATTACATTTAGCCCCCCTAATATTATAAAATTGTCCTACTAAGCCCCCCTACTCTTATATTTTTGTTCTAATTATAAAATCTCTCCTCCCTCCTATGTTTTTTAGTTAATTTTTTTAGCATTAATTTATATCATCTACACAAAATACATATAAATAGGTCCAAAAAAAAAATTTTCCCCAAACAAACCTCTATCAAGCCCCCATGTATTAATTTTCTAGATCCGCCCCTATCCCTATGCTTCAAAAGTGGACACTTAACCCCCCGTGATTGTGGACTAAAATGGAATTGTTATGATTTCACTCAAAATTGACAAAAATTCTAAAATTGGTTAAAAATATAAACACTTAACACATTTTGTGATGTTAATTTTGGGGTTAACGCTCTTTGAGTGAAATCATAACAGTTCTATTTTAGTCCACAATCATAGGGGGTTAAGTGTCCACTTTTGAAGCATAGGGACATGGCCGGATCTAGAAAATTAATACAGGGGGGGCTTGATAGAGGTTTGTTTGGAGGGAAAAAAAATTTGGACCTATATATATATATATATATATATATGTTTTGTGTATATTTTGTGTAGATGATATAAATTAATGCTAAAAAAATTAACCCAAAAATTTAGGAGGGAGGAGGGATTTTATAATTAGCACAAAAATATAAGAGAAATGGGGCTTTAGTATGATAATTTTATAATATTAGGGGGGCTAATTGTAATTTTCAGGAGAGACTAATGTAAAAAAAAACTAACGGACCATTAGGGGAGGGGGCATTTTGTTACCTAATTACAAACCTCGAGGGAGGTCTGTGTAATTTGGAAACAAGAAGGGAGATCCGTGTAATTAAGGTAAACCTCAAGGGAGGTTTGTGTAATTTACCCTATTTGAAACATTCGAATCAAAATTTCTAGTACCATCCCAATCTAAATCCATTTTTTTTTCCTCCAGATTTTGAAATTCAGAACTAATTTTATAGTTCCAAAATCAGAGATCTACGAATTAATTTCAGTAGGAATCGGGAGTTTCCGTTCCCCTATATTTGCCTGTACCGAAGGATTTGTACTTAATCCTGTGGACATGCTGTTTGGCCACAATCGGTGAGTACCCTTAAAACCAAAAATAATTAAAGCCTTCAATAGATTTTACAGTAAAGTAAGAATGGCTTGTACATTCATACCACAATTGTTTTAGTTTGTTGTTTCTCCTTTTTTAAATCACAATTTTATGTTAATTTATTTGATAACTAGTTTATGAATTTTGTAAAAATTGAACTTAGGGCTTTTTTGGGGAGCTTTTATTAGCTCCAGCTCTAGAATGGAGCTCTTAAAAACTCAAGGTTGCTTTTTGGTTTCATGATGTTTTTTTAAAATGTAGTGTGTCACTTGTATAAAATTATCAAACAACTTAGTAATAAATTTCATAAACTCCTTTTAAAAAATGGGGCCAAACTAAGCATTTAATCATATCTAGGTGCACAATGAATTGCACGAACGTGCAGCACAAGTAGGGCCGGTCCCGAGTATTAGTAGGCCCGGGACGAACTATTAAAAGGGAGGCCCTTATACGGGGGTTCGGGGGCTGTGCCCCCGAGACGATTTTTTGGGGGGGTCTATTTTTATAAATTGGCAATTTGTTTTAGGGTTTACTTATATATATATATTGACGATTTTTTTTGGGGTCTACTTATAATATAAGTTTATTTGTGAAACTTAAACATTGTATAGTGTCTTCAAAATTTTAGAGGGGCCTATTTCTAAAACTCAAAAAATTCTTATACTAAAAGTGTGATTTTTAAAATTCTAGAGGTCTTTGCTTTTGAGTTTTTTATATATCTACATCAATATATATGCAGTTGATGATACTAAATTGGGTCTTGGGAAGGACTAAATGTAAAATACTAAAAAATCTCAAGGTAAAAATGTAATTATGAAAATTTCATAGAAGCCCTCAAAATTTTGTGAACTTCACCCCCCCCCCCGGTTTGGAACGGCCATGAGCACAAGGTTGAATTTTGTGCTAAAAATATGTGTACGGACTTTTCAATACAAATTCCAACTTTATGTTGTACGTTTGTGCAATTCGTTGTGGGTTAGAAACTTAGAAGTTTGTAGAACATAAGTTCTGTTCCTTTGAACCCAAAAAAAAAATAATAATAATAATAATTAAAAGAACAGAAGTAACGTGTCCATATCAAGACTAAGGGTAATACTTGGGGTACAACCTTCATACAACTTTCATACAACCTCCCCAAAAGATGTGTCTATCTCTTTCCTGTGTCACTGTGGGATCCAGTGACATCACAGGAGAGAGATAGACACATCTTTTGGAGAGGTTGTATGAAAGTTGTATGAAGGTTGTGTCCCAAATATTACTCCAAGACTAATGATGTCAAAGTTCTTTGTCAAGCAAAAGCTAGCGTGTCGTGGCGTGTTCAGTTCAGTACATGTTGACACGTGTCTAATAATCTTCCCACCTACCTACTACTCTTTCAAAAGGAAGTTTTGGGTTTTTTTTAGGGGTAATTCTTCGGTGACAACTTTCATACAACTTTCATACAATCTTTTAAAAGATGTGTCTATCTCTCTCCTGTGTCACTGTGGGGTCCAGTGACATCACAGGAGAGAGATAGACACATCTTTTTAGAAGATTGTATCAAAGTTGTATGAAAGTTGTCACTAAAAAATTACCCTTTTTTTAGTTACCTAGATTCGGTACACTTCGGTTTTAATTTAACTTTAAAACATCATAATTGGCCCATAATAAAGCTCTTTTAGTGACGAATTTTTTCATTTTTAGCAGTATTTTTTTTTTATATTTAGCAATGAAATATTTAAAAAGTTTCGTCGTTAAATATTTTTATTGGTCGCTAAAAACTAGTGTACAATATTATTATATAACTAGGATTGTATACGAACCGAGCATGCTCACGAGCTAATTTCTCACGAGCTCGTGAGCTTGCTCATAAGCTCAAATAAGCCGAACTTTCAAATGTTCAGAATCTTTTTTGTGCGCCCTTTTAACTGTCGCTAAAATTTTTAGCGACACTTTCTACTTCGACACTAACACTTTCTGTTTTGACATTAACACTAGCCTATAAAATAATACTCCGCTAAAGAAATGAAAAATGGTGTGTGCACCACGAGGACAGTGCTCTGAGTGCGTTATTATTTGAGAGAGAGAGAGAGAGAGAGAGGGCGTGTGGTGAGCACTAACTCCAGCCCAGATGACCAAACGGTCCCCACCCTGACCCTAACCCATTAAATGATGATTATAATACGAGACGCAGCGAGCCGACGACGCGGTCTCTCTTCCACCATTAGAAAGTTTCAAATTAAATACGGAGTACAAGTCAATACCAAACAAATCTTTTTCTTATGCTGCCGACGACGCGGTCTCTCTTCCACAATTTCACGCATATTTTTTTATTTTTTCTTATGCTTGACTTGATTGATTAAAAAATCTTTACTTTTTTTTTTTTTTAGCATAGTTGGATCCAACGTCACCACTGATCAGACACCCGGCCCACGAAATCTTCATCTTGAGTGCATCACAAGCAAGAAACGAACCTTCCCGGGATGAAAATTGTTGTTGGACTTGTTAAAATTTCCAAAGATGCAATTATAGATATATACATATATATATATATATACACACACGGAGTTGTAGGTGTTAGAGAATAATACAAAAATAGTCTTTAAAAGAATCCGTCGATAATAGAATATATATATATATATCATCGTCAATTTATACCATTGAACAGAATCAATGATATAGGATGACTGAGATGAAGTGTGAAACACTCTTTTCAGACGATACGCGCACTCTAAGAGTAATATCCGGTGCAGTAAGAAATAACACGTCATCTCTAGGATACAATATCCCGGCCACCCTTACCATGTGCCTATCAAATCGGCACAATTTGATAAGCGAGAGCTCGTCTACTAATATCTTCTTTACCCAAACAAAACCTTAATATAAAATAGATGAATATAACTTATATGTATAAAACAAGTCTCTGCCAAAAAAGAACTGTATTTTTTCTTTTTAAATAAGGGAAAATAAACTCTACAGTCTACACTATAATATGTAGCTATATGTGTACATGTAGAAGTCTAGTTGCTCCATATCATTATATATCTTTCAATACGACATTTCGGAGTGCAAGAAATCTGAGCATTAAACTCTTGATAGACTAATAGCTTTGTAACTGTAGATCCGCCATACCACTTCTCTCCGCCATACCACTTCTCTTGTGGCCGGATGGAAGGTCTCTGGGTGCCCCGAGGTCTCAAGTTTGAATCTCAAGGGGGAGGTCATAGGTGATTTACCCGAACGCCCTGATCTTGTGGGATTAGTCGAGGTGCGCGCAAGCTGACCCGAACACTCACGGTTATAAATAAAAAATAAAAAAAAATTATAAAATGTGGTTACATATGTATTGTATTGAAAGTACAGTAAAAGAACTTGTAGGACTGAAAATGTAACTGCCATTAACCCCACACGGCCAAACCTGTTTGTTACCAAACGTACATAATATTTGAGTAGCTATATAATGCATTAGTTAAAAGCATTAACAACACAACAAACTCCCAAAATAGTCTCAAGCAAGGTTTATATACACGTTTTTTTGTTAAAATATTCAACAGTAGGTTAGTAGTACTGCGTACACTAACTTTTAGATTTAAGTCATAAAATTTTTCGTTACTAAAAATATTAACTTTTTGCGATGAAAAATTTCAAAGTTAAAAACTTTTTTTTAGCGCTAAAAAGGTGTCATGCTATAGGTTAATATTCCCATATATATATATATATATATATGTAAACTAGCAGTCCGGATCTTTAGCGGACCTTAAAAAACAGACTTAAATATGGACTGTGTAAAAAGTGAGAATTTTTCTTACTTTTTTGTGAGAAAATTCAGAAGTGAGATATTTGAAAATGTGAGAATTTCTCACTTTTTTGTAAAAAATTCTCACTTTTTACACAGTCCATCTTTTAGGTCTATTTTTTAAGGTCCGTTTACGTCTTTAAGATCCGAACTGAATAAACTAGTATCTGAGTACATATTATGCAAACCGTCGCCAAGAATACGTCAAATTATTCGAGGAACAAGTACTACACTAATCAATACTCAATATAGTAAAAAACAAAAAAGCAGGGTAGCTCAAATTTTGATTTTGAAAATATGTAAACTCTCGACATTATCCAAATTGCACTCCATGAATACATTGAATAACCCACTTAAGGTTTTGTTTGGTTCTTGGATTTTGTGTTAGCCAGGGAAAGAAAGGAAAATATAGAGGGAAATAATTTTCTTTGTTTGGTTAATAAGGAAAATAATGAGAAAAATAAAGAAAATAAAATAAATATATAAAAAAAAAAAAAAAGAAAAGAAAAGAGAATCAGTTGAGATTTTTTTACATGTTCCTTTATTATTCATATAATAGATTATATTTTAAACTTTTTAATATTATTTTTGTAATGTTATTTTTATGAAAATTTGAATATTATTTAAACACGAAGGAAATCACAAGAAAAATACGAGAAAACTAATTTTTCTTCTTATTTTCTTTCCCTTTTCTTTTCTGTCTCGAAGTCAATGAAACTTACAGAGCCTAAGATAACTGTTTTTAGTTCTGTAGATAAATATGCACGCAAGCATACGAGTTGGGTATAGGTTCGTTACCTAGCGGAATAACCCAACGAATCGCCGAACGGTGTTGTTAGGAGCCTGGCGTCTTCACCCACGAACTGCTGCTCCTTGTTAGCCTCCGTGTACTCTCTTGTGCTTCGCATAAGTAGTGAAAGATGTTACTAGAGCGGTCTCTGTCAATGTCATGCACTAAATCCCATGGCTCCAATGGTGATGGCCTTAGAGAGAGAAAATCGTGAAAGATATAGGGGAGAGAGAGAGAGAGAGGCTGCCCAATCTCTTAGGGATCACTATATATGTGTGTTTATATCATATATATATACACACATAATAAACAAACCCTAGGGCTCCAAGAGCCAAAGCCCATTGGACCCGGTTCAATGATATGTGGGTGCCCATATGGCCCACATATTTCTTACATCTCCCACTCACCCACATAGGGCTAGTACCAAAACCAATCTCTCAAAACAGAACTTCTCATCTCTTCATATAGGAAAATAGAACGTGCGACCTTACGAAAAGAAAGTACAGCGACGGGAGTGTAATGCCAAATTATCACCATAACCAGCAAGACACATCACTCAGAAGCTTCTCGTATATGTCTTAGACGATTCAACCACACCGGATACAGCACTCTCAATCCCTCGGTGAAAAGAAGTGTTTCACCACCTCAATGTAATGTACTCATGACATATCAGTAACAAAATCCAACTAAAAAGGTTCCAAAACTAAATATGTGACAATTGCTAGGATAAGGCGAATGGAGTCAAATATCACCCTTTGGGAGAACATGTTTCCATGATCTATACCATCTCTGGGTACAAACTATCGCCACAAGGCGCGCCTAATACTTATCAATTAAACCATCTGTCTTGTATTAGATTTTGAAAACACACTTGTCTCCAATAATCTTACGCACATGCGGAATTTCAACTAACTCCCAGACCTTATTCGTGTCCATAGATCTCATCTCATCTGGCTTAGCAACTATCCACTCAGCTTCAGTAGACAAAGAAAAATGCTTCAACCAAAGAAGCAGGCTCATCCTCATCCACTTGTGCACACATTTGCACACATATGAAAATGTCTTCCTCAATTTCAAAACAGTGATAGGGAACTTTTTCCTCATCACCATACATTGTACTACCTGAGAATCTTGAGTGCCTAGTGGTGCACTTCCACTATCTTGTACACTTCCACTACCATCTAGCGGTGTACACCCACTCGGCTGGAGATTAGTACCATTTTTCAGCGATTACTGGATGTGGAATCTCAATCTCCCCACCCTCGCTTAAAGATGGTATGTTGTCTTCAACATCCTCCAACTCGTAGAGGTTAAGATGTCTCTTAGTATTACCAATCTGGGGAAGTCATTCTCAATATCAAGTGATACTATTTATGTCATTCCTATACCTGGTTGTTCATCATACGTAACACAGCCTGTCGAGCTATTAGAATACCTTATAAATATATACTTTTTAGTTCTTGGGCATGGTTTCTCGCACTTATGCGAGATATAGTGAACATAACCTCCTGAGCTCCACGGGCGCAAATGCTCCAAAATGAACTTTTCGCCTTTCCATAGCTTATAAGGGGGTAGAAAGAACTGATTGAGAAGGCACTCTAGTATGTAGGTAGCAATCAAGAGTACATCCCCCCAAAACAACATTAGGAGGTTGACTTGCGCCATCACTGTCCTATTCCATCTTTCTACAACACCATATTGATGCGGAGTTTCTGGAACAGGAAGTTGTCTGCGTTTCCCTTTTTTTCCTCACACAGTTCCAAGAACTGATTAGATAAGTACTCGCAATCCTCATATCACGCAAAATTATCTATAAAAGTGAGAAAATGAGAGGCGTCATGACGTGCCTTTACAACCACAAGTCCACAGATATCTGAGTGAACTAGCTCTAATGCTTGAGTAGCTTTATATAGCCTCTCTAAAAGGCTTTCAACATGCTTTTCCGACTAAGCAAGACTCACACATAGGCAGGTTAACCTCAGTGAGTGGGCCCAAAAGGGCTTCTCGAGCTAATCAAGTCATCCTATCACATCCTATGCGTTCAAGTCGAGCACGCAATCTCTCAGAATAAATGAATAACAAAGGAAACTAGAATTATATAAAACAACTCTTAAGTAGTTATCCCTAGATAACCATGTCCTAATAACACTACCACCCAAAAATATCCATCCTATTATCACCGAATTGAAAAACGCCCTCGATTGCGCTCTTCTACCTTGTTAGCCTTGGGCGCAGACTTGCTAGCCCCACCCTGCCTCTAGGCAAGTTTACCCTTACCATTGCGTTTAGGCCCATTAGCCTTGCGCTTACTTCCACTTACAGAAATCGTGGTCAAGAGTGTAGCTATATGGTTCGCCTTACCCTTTATGGCGCTCCGTATTCAGCTCAACGTGTCGAAAAATTTCAAAAAACAAAAAATTTAACATTTACGTTGTGGATCATGATTTATTTTCTATGGACCCGTGAATTAGGCAAAGAACTAATCATAGCCTGAAACTGTAAGATGATCCGAGTTATCTGAAATCATGAATCATACATGTCATCGACCTTAGATGTCCAGTCATCGTGTACTTGGAACATTTCATTTACTTTCCCGAACTTCATAACTAGATGCTTAATCTAGTAGTGAATGTGCCACCGAAAACAAATTCAATCGAGTTGATCCCACAATTCTTTGGCCATTGGGTAGAACTTATACTTCCCAACAAGATCATGGTGCATGCTACTTATCACAAAGCGCGTGCTATGATCCTTCTCGAGCCAAGTATCATAGACTTTCAAGGTTTTAACGATACTGGGCTAGAGGCCCATTATTCGGTTCAATGGGTTGGACTATAGAATAAGTCTAAAGCCCATAAGATCTTACTTACTCTGTAGGTGTGTTACGTTGCAGTGTCATATATCAAAAATTAGTCCATTTTAAACTTGTTATCTTTGTAAAGATTAACGACGTGTGGTTTAAAAAACATTTAAGAACATGCGTAAGGGATTGACATTATTATTTGCACATTTCATAAAGTTTGTTTTAAAATTCAATTACAAATGAGTTTTCCCCTCTTTATAATTTAAGACCAAAAAATTTGCGATTGCTCATTAATCAAATCTTAATTTTGTAAATCAAGAAAAACCTTTTATAATTGGCTTTTCTAAACAAATATCAATTAGATGGTACAATTACCTATCTTATATCATCCACAATAATATAAAGTGCACCATACAACAAAAGTGTGCATGGACCCCCACGTGGGTCCGAATTGACAACTTAGAGCTCATGCTAAGGTAATTCAAGTGGATGATATATGAATAAAGAAAATCATCCCTTTACAAGTAGGCTTTTCCAATACAAGAAATAAAACTCTCATCCTTACATTACATTTATAGCCCATAAAAAAACAGGGATGTTTTATTCATAAACATATACAAGAACAACCTTAAACAAACATCGTGAGGACTCAAGCTCCACAAATTGTCAATTAATCGTTCATTCATTTTATCCAGATTAATGCATTAATCACATACATCAAGCACTCATGCAGTCTATTTAAAAAATGAATGGACTAATCCATCACTCCATTTAAGGAGGAGGATTAGAGGTCTCGGGTCATCCAATCACAAACATCAATAATTAAATATAACCAACTATGCAATGAGCCTCTAAAATAATACAACGTGCAATAAAATAATTATTGCATGGCCCGGATAGCTCCCATATAGGCTAAATAAAATCAATGAAACATCCTAGATTTTTCACTAATTTGAACACAATTTTAGGTTTTAAAACATATTTTAAAACCAATTCATTAAGGACTTTTAAATTAACAAATTAATTTAAAAGCTCATGGAAAATTTAAATAACTGAAAAACTGAATTTTCTTTATAAATAAGGAATTTTCCAGATTTTTATCAAGGCCCAAAAACACTTTGAATCAATTTAACAAAATAAATTGATCTAATTAAACAAAATTAACTATGAGCAACTAAATTTCCAAAAAATACAAAAATTTTAAGGAATTTGTTCTCCAAGGATTTTCAGTGGTCATACATGGTGTTCTAAACACCCTGTATTAATTTCAAAAATTAATAGTCTATTTTGGCTATTTTAAACAATTAAATAAATGTTCATAAGCATAAATTTTATGCTCTAAATACCAAAACAAAAAATGAGATAATTCACAAAATTTTCTCAAGTCTCCAAACAGTGTATAAAAACACCATTCATTAAGTTCAAGAATTAACAACTTAATTGTTATATTTTAAGCAATTAATATTGCATACTCAAACACAATATAAGCTCTAAATATATCCCAAAGAGCGAGAAAATTCACTAAAAAGTTTTCAAGTTGCCACTAGTGTTCTAAACACATTGTGTTAATTCCTTAAACTTGTAATCAATAAAAATGTTTTAAGCAATTTAATACGTGTACAAAAATACATGATTATATGCTCTAAAATATTAATATGATTCAGATACTTACTAACAATTATCTATGGATCCCACAAACTTTTGTATGGTCTCTAAACAGTGTCCCTTATGTCCCATATTAATTACAAAAATTAATAGTGTATTTTGGCTATTTTAAGCAATTAAATAAACGCCCAAAAGCATAAATTACATTATAATTTACACAAAAATTATCTAACAGTCACTTACAGTGTACTAAACACTATATATTGATTTAAAAAATAAATATGTATTTTTGGATATTTCAAGCAATTAAAAGCACACATAAAATATATATTTTATGCTCTAAAATACAAAAAATAATGAAATAATTTACCATAAAATTATTTTTGGTCCCACTCAGTGTCCATAATATAGAAAAAATAATATATTAATTTTTCACATGTTTTTAGAATTTTAAAGCAATTAAAGCAGTCTAAAATATTAAAAACTATTTAATTTAATAGCAGAAACTGTTTTAATTACAAAATAATTAAATATTTTTCTAAAAAAAGTATATAAAATATATATTATGGACCGGGGCCTAGAGACATTCCTCCACTCTCTGGATCCATGGTCGTCTGACCAACGTCGACCAACGAGTGGGCCCCACTCTCTTCAGCGAGAGACGGCGTAGCTAATCTCTGGTTCATCTTCCCCAAACAAAACCAATCTGGGTTTTGGGGGCTGCTCAACCCTCCTACTTTGCAAGCTCATATCTCACTCGTTTTTCGTCGAAAACTTACAAATTTTATATCGTTGGAAAGCTCTCACGGAGTACTACAAGATTATGCCAAAAAATAGAGGCATTGGACAAGTGAATCTTCCATAAAATTGGATCAAAGTTGGAAAAAAAAAATTCACTTTTATTGACCCAAAAAATTAGGTTTTGCAATATCTCACTCGTTTGAGATAATCAGGCCATGGGACTTTATGGAGGGACTCTAGGGACCATATGGGACACAACCATATAAAAAATTCGGACCCCTATTGGAGTTTTGTATTAGACTCACTTGAAAATCGATATTTCAAAGTTTTATAAAAAAAAAAAGCTTGAAATCCATCAATGGTGGATTCGTTTTAGGGCACATATAGGCGAACAATAACCTATAGGCTCTGATACCAATGTAGATAAATATGCACGTAAGCATACGAGTTGGGTATAGGTTCGTTACCTAGCGGAATAACCCAACGAATCGCCGAACGGTGTTGTTACGAGCCCGCCGTCTTCACCCACGAACTGCTGCTCCTTGTTACCTCCGTGTACTCTCTTGTGCTTTGCATAAGTCGTCGAAGATGCTACTAGAGCGGTCTCCATCAGTGTCATGCACTAAATCCCATGGCTCCAATGGTGATGGCCTTAGAAAGAGAAAACCGTGAGAGATAGAGGGGGGAGAGAGAGAGAGAGAGAGAGGCTGCCCAATCTCTTAGGGATCACTATATATGTAGTGGTGTCAATCGGGTCGGTTTGGTCCGGCCCGACCCGCTTTTCGGGCTAAAAGCCCGACCCGGCCCGCTAGGCCCGGTTCACATACCTCGGGCCGGGGTGGACACCCATCCTTCCGTCCATGGCCCGGCCCGGCCCGAAATGGTAAAAAGCCCGGCCCGGCCCGAAGCCCGCCACGGCCCACTTCAAAAAATAGAAGAAAGCCCGCTAGCCCGTCCGGCCCGGCCCGATGTCTGGCCCGCTAGGCCCGGGCCACCGGTCCGGGGCGGACACACCCCCTCCACTCCAAAGCCCGGCCCGTCCCGGCTCGATGTTTGGTGAAGCCCGGCCCGGCCCGAAGCCCGCTCGAGGCCCGCTTTGACCGGGCCCGGCCCAGCCCGTTTGACACCTCTATATATATGTGTGTTTATATCATATATATACACACATAATAACCAAACCCTAGGGCTCCAAGAGCCAAAGCCTATTGAACCCGGTCCAATGATATGTGGGTGCCCGTATGGCCCACATATTTCTTACAAGTTCTTATTTTTGCAAGAACTCTTTATATTCCATTTTCCCCTCTGTCTCTCTCTCTAAAATTCTTCAAGGAAATCTTCTATTAAATTTCAATTTCATGATTGAATTTCTTTGGAGCCAAGACCTTACATCCACCTCACCTTAGTAAAGTCATGGAAGCAGGGTCGACCCTGACCCAAGGCAACCAATATGTAATCCCCAATCAATTATGTTATTGAATGACATTTTTTTATAATAAAAATGCATGGAGGACTCCATCTTTAAAGTCCACTCCGGCCCTCAAAAGTTAGGGCTGCCACTACGGTAATCGTTGCCATCATAAGTGGAACGTGTGCAATGTCAACGTCAACACATGACACCCTTTACCCCAAATATGTTTTTGTCTCGCCCCAGACCCACTTCCTAAAATAAATGGGAAAACAATAAGTGTATTTCAAAAGAATAAAATAATTACACTTGAACTTAATAAAATTATAATCATTCCTTTCACATAATTAAAACCCAAATATCCCGAACCCTCCAATAGTCTATAAAGCTCTCGAAATTGACCTTAGCCTATTCATTTTTCCATTTATTCGGTACCGGTGCTTCTTGCATCTACAATAACACAAGGGGAAGTAAACAATATGATATAAATAATAATGACTGCTCGAAATGCAACGAGTAACTGTGAATATACACAATTGATATGTTCAAATAAAAATTAAACCATCACACAAATTACCCCGCTTATCCCCAGGGCATCATACCAGGCTCCTCGTGGTAGCCTAGCAAGAGCCACTAACCTCACCTCACCTCACCCGTCACCAATCTCTATCCCTGAGGCCTGTTGGATCTTGGCAGGTGTTCCTTACTTATATATCCATTAGTTCCATGACATTTATCCAAAAATAATATCTTAATAGGAGTAACATTTAACCACAAAAAAAAACATGGATTCCAATAGAAAGACAACATAAAGCAAAAAGAGTACAAATAGGGATGACAAGGAAAATACTTCGGAGATTTAAGAGCATATCGTACACAACCCCGCACCTAAAAATGAAGTTAATTCCCAAAAAAATAATAAAGAGGACAAACTTTGGCTATGGCTTGTGAGAACTTATTTTCTTTTCCTATGAACTCACTGTGTGATTTTTTTTTTCTTTCTTTCTCTTTAAATTCCAGAATGGATGTAATATATTGAGAAGGACTGAAAGTTTATGATTTACAGAGAGCTTGTATCAAAATGTGTGTGTTCTTGAGAGTCTGTGAGAGTAATGTTATGTATGTTATGTGTGCTGTGTTAATATACTACATATGCTTAAGCCAATCAGTGAGTTTCTTTTTGTGGTTGATAGCTTACACACACCACACACATATAGGCACCACAAGATTTTACTTGATTGCTTGTAATCATTCACATAGTAATAATGCAAGATAATAATACGACTGTGAACTGATTGATATCAATCAGTTCGTTCAGTTTGGGTTCAGTCAGTTAAGTTAATTAAGTTGGCTTTATAAAATATTCCAAATACAATTATTAGGGACAATAATGTAGGCGATGTGATGCTGTATTTTATTAATGACTTTTATCTCAAATCGTAAGGTATCTTAGGGGCGCGCAGTTTTTAAGTAAAAATACAAAATCAAAATACTAAGGTTTACAAAATTCAAGGTATTGGGTTTACAAATAACAACACGGATACTATTTATTTATTAAAATAATACAACTACTACGAATAATACACAATAATAAAATAAAACTGATATTTTATTAAATATACATAGTTGAAAAATACAGGTTGCTACAGCTTTCCCACCACACAGTTTCGACTCCTAAAAGCATGTTTGGTTGTCATGTGTGTAAAAAGTAGAAATGCAATTGTTACATTCAATGACCTCCAAAAAGGCCATAAGTATACAGAGCACTTTTAAGTTGCAAGGCTGATAGCAAATTACTATTTCTGGGAATAAAAAAAAATTCAACAAAAGTTGTCGCTTATTAAGTTATTATCATAGTTAGACATTTAAACCCACCTTAATTATTTATGGTTTAAGATAATTATGTTATGTTTAGTGTTAAAAGATAAAATAAAATTGCCAGATTTACCTTGCTTCTTTTTTTAATGGCAATGAAGAAGGGACCTCCCCCAGATGAGAACTGCAACCGGAAATGTTCATCGATTTCAATGTTTTTTTTAGTCCTAAAGAAGAAAAAAAATTAAGAATCAGGAATAGATAAATGAAAACAAATAATATTCCCATTTCTTTTCTTTTTTTCTATTTTTTTTTTTTTTTGGTACAAGGGAGAAGAAGAACAAAGAAAAAAAAAACAGAGAGACTAGACAAGGCAAGGCCCACTACTATCAGCAAGCAATAGAGGGGCCAAATCAGTAGGAGGAGTATCAACGATGACAAAAGGACAGTTCAGGGCAACTCTTTAATTTTGTTAGCCAAAAAATCCGCACATATGTTTCCTTCGCATAATGTCACGACCCATTCCGTTACGGGCGAAAATTGTCACGCCCCAGAATAGCAGAAATTAGCAGGAAATAAAATTTTCCTTTCTGGGTCCGTAAGCCATGACTAGTTACATTAACTGATTGTCCACAAACACGCTAGATAAATAAAAGAGTAACTTAATGGAAGTGCAAACTGAATATATACATCAACAGATTACTAGCAATTACATCAGAATTCGTAGTTATCAAAAGATAAAGAACAAAAGAGCTTAAGGCGTTAGATGCCGTTTACAACTTAGCACGAAAGGACAAAAGTCTATAAAGAACAACTAAGTCTTCTATCTTGAAGCCGCGCCTCTAACTGGCGTAGCCGTGACCTTCAACATAGTAGGCTTCCCTTTCGTAGGCTCCTTCCAGATAGTCCTCCTCCGGACAATCATATCCTGTATAGTCTAGACATGAGAATGTCCAGGGCATAGTATGCTGTTAGCTTTAATAAAAGCTAAGTGAACGTTCTAACCGAACACTCCTAATATAAAATATGTATCCAAAAGTACAAAACGGCTGGTTACGACGATTAAATGAATTATAATTAGACCGTGCGTGAAACTATGCATCATCGATATATTCGACTTCACTCGACTTAACATCCGACTTATTTAACTTTGTTACATTACAAGTGTAATGCTGTTGGCTTAGAGTGACTCGCCCAGTGGGTTGAGCTATGGTTACTTTACTATCGTTGTCTGCCCCTCCGTGGCCGTAGTAGTAATCTCGCTTAAATGTAATACACGTACCTGGAAAAGAAGATTTATTTAGTGTTAATGTGTGTTAATTAAAGATAATTAATGCATGAGATGAATTAAGATGGGGTTATGAACCCACATGTGAAAAGGTGTTCAAATGCGGACACAGATGAAAGTCCTGTGAAAGGCGGGACTGGTATAACAGTGGGGCCCAACGAGGGTCTAATTCGAATAATTGCATTTTGATGTCATTATATGTTTATGGGCATATTTATTTAAATGCTTAAAGTTATTATTATGTCTTATGATAGGTAAGGGGACCAATTTGGGTACCCATGTGAGGGCGTATTTAAATAAAATTCATAATTGGTAGGTTTAATAGCAACCTCATAATTTATGTGGGACCACGTTTGGGACCCACGCGGGACTTAGATTAAATTCTTTTAGAAAAGATGGGTAGTTAATGTAATTAGCATGAGGGTTTCATAATAAAACTTAAGGAAAGTTGGGGGAGGTAAATGAAAATAAGGGGAAATGGTGACAACACATATGCATGGTAGCATATGTGTCTCTCCATTTGTTAACACAGCTGGGAATTCTTAAGTTTAGGAGAGAACGAGAGCTCGAGTCGGCGACAAAAAATTCTCGACGACGTTTCTTGCCGTTCCTTCGCCGTCCGGCGTCGGATTTACGATTTGAGACCACTTTTGGACTCGTGGAGGTAAGAGGATCACATGCATGTAATTTATTTTCGTTTTCAGCAACTGTTTTTAATAGACGATGTTCTTGATACCAAACTTATGTAGGAATTACACCGGTGGAATTTGGGTTGGAAATTAGCAAGAGATTGGGAAAAATCTAGGCTTAATCGCTAGTAAATCGAGGAGGTGAGTGTCCTAATCTCTCAATTGGATGTTTAGTTGTGTTAATGTGATAATTGTGGTTCATAGTTGTTATACTCATGCTCATGTATGTATATGTTGTTGAATTTGGGCAAAAAGCATGCCAATAAGGTAAAATTGTTATGCTTATGTGCTAAGTTTGCTTAAATGTTTATATGGATCAAAGGGAAGTCAAGTAGTGGTCACCATTTATAGGTCCCATATGTAAGGAATAGGAAGTCCTCAATGAGTAGGACGTGGTGACGACCACAATGAAATGTCGATGACGCCTTCGGGGTCACAAGAGAGTGTGTGTTGCGCTATATGCGCCAAAAGTGAGAAAGATCTGAGGTGAGAAGGACCCGGGGGTGGTGGCTGGAATGACTTAACTTCCTGGAGATCAATTTGTTGTCATTTATAATGATTGTTGCATTTACATACTTTGCATTCCAATGGCATAATTAGTTCCCTCACTAAGCAAAAGCTTAAACGAAAATATGTTTTCTGTTGTGGTTATTGAATAACCATCGCAGGTACCAAACGAGACGAGGAGAGGAAATGATCCACACGACGGGTTGGGTGTGGGAGTAGTGTCCATGTGTCTATGTGTTCATATGCCTAGTTAGTTTGTGTCTAGAATGTATCTTTTGGTTAGCAATGTAAATGTATCTTGGGTTCTTTGAAAACTTGTAATTATGTTTATAACTTGTAATATAATGTAACTTATGGGTTAGTATCCTTGACTTGTGGATTTAAGACTTGACTCGTGGTTGTGTCCATGGAGTTAGTTTTAGAATTCTATGACTCATGTGGTTAATGTAATTTGGATAAACTAATGTAAATTTCTATGCAAAAGTTGTAGGTTGTATGTTTGAATCATTCCGGCAAGTTCGAAAACATGGGTTGTAGAATTTAGTCAAGTTCCTTTCGTAAACAAATATTTTGTGAAATTTGATCCTCTTGTTGGAAGGTTATGTAAATGGTTGCTTGAAAATGGTTTGGCATAGTTCTTTAATGTTTAATGTTGTTGGTTATAACTTGGGTTCATTCCCAAGAAGTTTCATGAGATCTTATCTTTTGCCAAGAGTTAAACTTCAACCACACTTGATTTGATTCAAAGGATGTGTCTATGGTTTAACTTGATCCAAATAAAGTGATGTTTATGTTTTGAATGTTGGAAGAACTTAAGTTGGTGTTGGGAATGTTCCAATGTGTTTTCAAATGGATTAAAAATTGGTTAACGTTCCATGAGGTTTGGGTTGGCTTTGGATATGTTTGGGCTTGTTAAACAGGGGTTTTTCTGCTAAAAATTGAACTCTGCAGAAACCGGATCGATCCGGGCCTTGAGCGGATCGATCCGGAGCAGCTGGATGGAGCAGAAATGACATTCTGTTAAATCCGGATCGATCCGGATTTGAGGCGGATCGATCCGCTGGTCCAGTTTCAGCCTCGACGGCTTTTACGGAAACAAGCATAACTCTCTCTAGAAAACTAGGATTCGCGCACCGTTTTTTGCGTTGGAACCGGGACTCAAAGAGCTATCTTTCCATATAAAATTTTCTATACTTGATTAATGATCATTTTGCCCTTGGGTCTATTTTGTGTCAGCGGAGCTGTTTTAGTAAGTCTAATTCATGTGTTTCTTAATGAATTAAGGATGTTTTGAACGTGTGGACTTGTTACACGTGTCCCAACTTGCCCGAGGCGGGTTGGGGTGTGACACTTTACAAGCTAACCATGTACTCTAGGTCCTCGGGACCTTGCCTTATGAATATCGTCGCCGATTTGCGAAACGGTTACTTTACTTTCGTTGGTCGTTGCGGCCGCAGTAGTAATCTCGCCTTACAGGCTAACCGTGTTTATTCATTTCTCGATGTATTCTTATCAACATGGTTACTTTGCTATCGTGTTTGCCTCTCCGTGGCCATAGTAGCAATCATCGCCGGCATGTGATCCCGTAATCCCATTTGACAGTACCAACTCACTACATATCAACTTTCGGACCTCCGCGGTCGATTACACGTACTTCCAAATGCATACGAACTTGGTCTCCGCGACCGTTCGACTCTATACTCGTACACGTCGACTTGACGTTACGACACCGACTTCTACATGAGGTGTATCATATGTTATGCACGAGGTACAGGTTAATTAAACATGTACTATTTTATTCTAGAAATAAAGTACGGATCCGAAATTCATAGTACTGCATGTTAAAGCATGAGGTTAACCGGAATAAATAATAATAATAAACAGAAAGAATTACCACATGTTAAAGCATGGAGTTAACCGGACTGATAATAATAACGAACAGAAATATTAATAATAATAATAATAATAATAATCATAATCATAATAATAATAATAATAATAATAACAATAATAATAATAATAATAATAACAACAACGGAGATAATATGTTCGGGGTACAACATATTAAAGACTGAAGTTAAATCAATAATAATAATATCAACATTAATAATATCATTATTATTAATGGGATAACAAAACGGACATTAATATGTTCAGGGTACATATGTAAATCACGAGGTTAATTAGACTATAATAATAATAATAAGCAGAAAATAATAATCATAATAATAACAATACTAATTATAATATGAAAATTATAATAAGGACCTAGATTAGGGACACCACATGTTAAAATATGAGTTTTAACAGCTAACTAACAAGATAATAATAATAACAATAAATAGTAGTAGCAATAATAACAATGATAATACGGACCCAGATTAGGGACACCACATGTTAGGCACAAGATTTTCTAGAATAATAATACTAATAATAATAATTAGAAAATAATAACACGGACATTAATCTAATATACCAAGTGAGTTAGGAACTCACCGTAGGTTCGGGGTCGCAGTGTGGCACTGGGTGGTAAACTTTCTTTTCTTTTCTCTCTTGGTTATCTCTCTCTTTCTATTATTTTTCTTAAATCCAAATGGGCACTATATATAGGGGTGGGGTTGGGTTACATATTCTATATATATATATATAACACATACACACACTACACACAACATACTACACACACAGACTCACACTCACACGACACACACATGCACACACAAACACAAGACACTACACACAACCACTCAAGTCACATGCACTCCTTACACACCAACACATGTCACACTACACTAGCACAACTCACCACCCTACCACCCTACACACTCATCACAAAAACACTTGGCACACCACCTCACCTCTTCAAGTCGGCACACACCCACACATGAATTGCTAATGGTTGTTTGGGGGGTTGGTTTAGGGTACACACGTGGTTGGGCAACACAGGTATAATTATGGGTTCATAGAAAATATTAATGGCAGTGAAAATCTTATAATTACTGTTTGGGACTGAAAATTATATAAATAAAATATAATAAAAATACAGGTATTACAATATCCACCTCCTATCAAAGATTTCGTCCCCAAAATCTGAGCTAACTAGTTACTAAATTAAGCTGGAAACTTTTCACACATTTCTGATTCCAACTCCCAAGAAGCTTCACGTTCGTCATGGTGTCTCCACTGAACTTTCACCAGAGGAATTTCCTTTGTCCTCAGCTTCTTGACTCCTCGATCCAAAATTCGGACTGGTCCTTCAGTATAAGTCACATTGTGTTGTTTACCTCGATGTCCGTGAAGTCAATCTCATGTGATGGATCATGTACAACCTTCCTAAGCATGCTTATATGAAATACATTATGTACTCTTGACATCTTAGGTGGTAGGGCAAGTCGGTAGGCTACTTTTCCCACGCGCTCTAAAATTTCAAACGGTCCAATGTAGCGTGGTGACAACTTTCCTCGTTTCTGTCCGAATCTGACAACGCCTCGTACCGGAGATACCTTGAGAAGTACGTGATCTCCAACACTAAACTCCAATTCCTTGCGGTGCTTGTCTGCGTAGCTCTTCTGCCTACTCTGTGCTGCCTTCATCTTTTCTTTCACGATGTTAATCTTTTCATTCGTCTCTCGAACCATTTCCGGTCCTAGAAGTTTATTGTCTCCAACTTCTGCCCAACACAATGGTGATCGGCATGGTCTTCCGTACAATGCCTCGAATGGTGCCATCCCGATGCTTGAATGATAGCTGTTGTCGTATGCGAACTCTACCAATGGCAGATGTGACTCCCAAGAACTCTCAATGTCTATGGCACATGCTCGGAGCATGTCTTCCATTACTTGGTTGACTCGCTCTGTTTGTCCGTCAGTTTGGGGATGAAATGCTGAACTTAACTTCAATGAAGTTCCCATTGCTGCTTGTAAGCTTTCCCAAAATCCTGATGTAAAATGTGAATCGCGATCTGATACGATCGAGACAGGTACTCCGTGTAGTCGTATAACTTACTGCAGGTACATTCTACTCATCTTCTCAACCGGGTACGTCATGTTATAGGCGATGAAATGAGATGATTTCGTGAGTCAGTCCACAATCACCCAAATAGCGTCATGATTCTGTTGCGATCTAGGCATTCCTACAACGAAGTCCATAGTAATGTGTTCCCATTTCCATCCAGGAACTGGCAGTGGTTGTAATAACCCTGCTGGCCTTTGGTGTTCTGCTTTGACTTGTTTGCAGGTTAAACATTTGGATACATGATCTGCTACCTCTCTTTTCATTCCTTCCCACCAGAAGTTCCTTTTCAAGTCCTTATACATCTTGGTTCCTCCAGGGTGAACCGTCATTCTTGACTTGTGCGCTTCATTTAGTATGTCCTTCCTTAAGTTGTCCTCGTTAGGCACACAAAGTCTATTGCAGCATCTAAACCCTCCGTCTGCCCCAATATTCCATTCTGCTGGGTCCTTTGCTGATGCTTTCTCAAACCATTGACGAAGTCCTTCGTCCTTTCCTTGAGCTTCAAGGATGCGATTGATGAGCGTCGGCTGTACTACTAGACATCCGAAAATTCGTCCTTTACTAGGTTTGACGGTCTGAAAGTCAAATTCGACTAGTGTTTCCAATGCTCTCCACTCTTTGACCATAAGAGAGGATATGAACAATTTGCGAGGTTTTTGTCTTAGTGCGTCGGCAACTACGTTTGCTTTACCAGGGTGGTATTGCAAAGTGAAATCGTAATCCTTCAACAATTCCATCCAACGTCGCTGCCTCATGTTCAGCTCCTTCTGAGAGAACAAGTATCTCAAACTCTTGTGATCTAAAAATAGATCGAACTTCTCTCCGTAAAGGTAATGTCTCCAAATCTTGAGAGCAAAAACAATTGCAGCTAGTTCGAGGTTATGCGTAGGGTAGTTCATCTCATGTGGTTTCAGTTGTCGTGATCCATATGCTATCACTCTTCCATCCTGCATGAGCACACACCCAAGTCCTTGGTGTGATGCATCACTATAAATGGTGAATTGCTCACCACTCTTTGGTATTACAAGCACTGGCGCCGAGGTCAATCTTTCTTTCAGCTCTTGAAACGCGCGTTCATGCTTGTCTTTCCATTCGTACTTCACGTCCTTCCTTGTCAGATTGGTCAAAGGGGATGCTATTTTAGAGAATCCTTCAACGAATCTTCGATAGTATCCGGCTAAACCAAGGAAACTCCTAACTTCGGTTGCAGTGTTCGGTCTATTCCAGTCCGAAACAGCATCTGTCTTGATTGAATCCATAGCTATCCCGTCCTGTGAGACAGTATGACCCAAGAATTTGACTTCCTTTAGCCAAAATTCACACTTGCTGAACTTCGCATACAAGTGGTTGTCTCGAAGCGTCTGTAGTACGATCCTCACATGTTCTTTGTGTTCCTCCATGATCTTTGAGTAGATTAGGATGTCGTTTATGAACACAATCACGAATTGATCCAAGTAGGGCCTGAATACTCTGTTCATTAAATCCATGAATACAGCTGGGGCATTCGTTAGTCCAAACGGCATGACCAGGAATTTATAGTGCCCATATCTCGTTCTGAAGGCTGTCTTTGATACGTCATCAGGTCGAACCAACAGTTGGTGGTATCCGGATCGTAGATTTATCTTGGAGAAGGTCATCGCTCCATATAATTGATCGAATAGGTCATCAATTCTGGGCTCGGTTCTTGATTGTGACCTTGTTAAACTCTCTGTAGTCGATACAGAGTCGAAGTGTCTCATTCTTCTTCTAATAAATAGCACCGGCGCTTCCCAAGGTGACGTGCTCGGTCAAACGAATCCGAGATCTTCAAGTTCCTGGACTTGCTTCTTTAATTCTTGCATTTCTATTGGGGCCATCCGATATGGGGTCTTAGATATCGGTAGGGTACCGGGTACCAGCTCAATACAAAAGTCGATGTCTCTCTTGGGTGGTAGCCCTAAGATTTCTTGAAATACGTCCTCAAAGTCTTGAACCATAGGGATTTGTGTAATTGAAATTTCTGAACTTACACTTCCAAGGGTAGCTAGACATCTTGTGAGGAAGGCGTCACACAAGGGATCGCATTGGAATTTAAATAATTGGTTTCCAGGTGTCAAAAAAGTGATAGACTTGCTAATACAGTCTAATTTGGCCTGGTATTTCGTGAGCCAATCAATTCCTAAGATTAAGTCGAATTCCTTCATCGACAGAACTATCAGATCAGCGGGGAGGTTCTGATCTTCCAAGTTTAAAGTGCAATCCTTACACACTTTTCCCAACGTAATGTTCACTCCTAAGGGGGACATAACGTTCAGAGCTACATCAAGCGTCTGGGGTACTAAACTCAACCGTTGTACAATCTTAATAGCAATAAAGGAGTTGGAAGCACCAGTATCAAATAAAGCTTTAACTTGACTGTTAAACAATGAGGGTACCTTCCATATTCTGATGTTCTCCTTCATCGAATTCGGCTTCCTCCGGGATAATGGCATTTAGGCGGGCTTGCTTGGGTTGACCCTAAGTGTATGCTCCGTAGTATCCGCCTTGAGGCGCTCAGCAATCCCTGGATAAGTGACCCTTTTTTTTGCCACAATTGCAGCAGACGGTGTCCTCTTGGCTACTTCTTGGGGCTCGGCAGTCCTTGAATCTATGTCTGGGTTTTCCATAATTAAAGCATCCATCGTTATTGGCTATAGTAAAAATAGGTGGTCCTCTTGGGGTTTGTGCTTGGGGTACAGCTGGTTGGTTCTGAGGGAACGTGAGTTGTGGTTTCCTTTCACTAGTCCAATTACGCTTATTCCCTTGGAATCTCATCAGGGGTCTCGGTCCTTGGTTACCTTGGTTGTTTCTAAATAGTGGTCGATTTCCAAAACGTCCTCGTTCTCGACCATTGATTTCCTCATGGCCGATTGCCATACTTACCATGGCTTTGAAGGTCAGGCCTTGATTATTGAGAGTCATGCGTTGAAGTGGTAGCGATAGGCCTTGGTGGTACTGTCGGTTTTTCTTCTTCGGGGTATCAATTATATGACGGGCAAATCGGGACAACCGTTCAAACTGTACTGTGTATTCCCTCACAGTCCGATTTCCTTGTGTCAGCTCAATGAACTCCCTCTCTTTCTTATTCCTCTGTCTGTGGAAAGTAATTTTCCAGGAACAGCTCTTTGAATGTAGCCCAGGGCATTCTTCTTACTGCTGCTTCTCCTACCGTTGCTTTCTCTGATTCCCACCAATCGGCTGCCCGCGTACGTTAATTGGAACGTCGCCAGTCGACGCTTCTTGATCTCCGTACATCCTAGTGTGTCGAAGATCGACTCCATTTCTCGGAGCCATTGTTCCGCACGCCATGGCTCGGCATCTCCGTCGAACTTCTCAGGATGAAAATGACGGAAACGCCCTACCACTCTATCCTCTACAGGTCTCAGAGGTGGTACAGGGTTGTTCCTATTATTCGCGTTATTGTTGTCGTTGTTGTTGATGCGTTCTAGTCTTCGTACAAAGGCCTCGAATAGACCAGTAGGATCAACGGCTGCAGGTGCTGGAGGTATAGCCTCAATCTGCCCAACGGGATTGTTTCGGGTATTTCTATTTCTCCCTGCCATAGTGATTTGTGTGTTGGTGTACCTTCATAAACATCTATTGGTTACTACTAATATACGCGCGCACATCTACAAGTTATTACTGAAACATGTATCGGCTCCAATAAGTCCATGCGAAAGGGTAAGACCCACGATTCTTCTCTTCAATCGTGCGACCTTAATGCCTATATCGGCTCCACAAAATGCCACGGTGACCACGTGCTCCTTCTGACCCAAATAAGCAACTTAACATGCTCAAATACACATCACCATGCTCGCGGTAATCAAAACATTTCATCGTGCTATTGGGCCTACTTATCAATATAAATGCCCAATATGAACTACACAAGATATCTCTAAGTATTAATACATGCTATTCAAACATAACATGAATACATGTCAAGAAATCATTCCAAAAACATAGTTGAATCACTCACCTCCGATTTACGCTCTTAAACTTCGATCCAAAGAAAACCCGTGTACAAAGAACGTGTAGAAGTCCGCCTAGTAAAATTCCTATGAATCAAAATTCCATCTATCAACTTTTATGAAAAATTCTATAAAACAACTTTTCGAAAAACTTGGCCAAACAAGCCCTAACATATATCAAAACGAAGCTCTTACCTCGAGGAGCTCGAATATGAAATCTAGGAGAAAACAAACTGATGGAAGGTCGTCGTTTGGCGTCGCAAAGCTCTAAGCTCCTAATCTCCCTTATGGCCTCCTTTGAAACTATAACACCCACATTTGTGTTATTGTATTCAAAATGACTTGTTTATTCCGCTGCGTGTGTTCTTCAAACTAATTTTTGGGAACGTTGATGAATTGGGTTAGCCTCGGTGGCGTGCCACGGGCTCCGATTCCGCTATTGTGGGACCGGGCTGTGACATTTAGTGGTATCAGAGCATAAGTTTAGAGCCTTGGGAACGAGTGACGTTATATATGCTGAGTGACGTCGAGTGGAGTGTGTAATTGTGAAGATAATTGTTATCATTGTAGGAATGCTCCATGTGTTAGCATTTGTTGATTGTGATGAACTGTGCACATATATCTATATTGTGGCATAGCATGCATGGTCATTATGCATTGAACTCAATAGGGGAATATTTGAAACATTATGGCGGATCTGCCGAGAGAATTGTCACCGCATTCGCGGATGGACTAAATAGTGAATATGGTGGGAAATTTCATACAAGCGGTAAGTGAAAGAGACCAGATGAACGTTCAGCCTCCATCAGTGGAAATTCGTTACGTAAACGCACCACCGGTACCGCGGCCTCAACACACAATCATGGAACAGTTTCATAAGCGGAAACCGACGTTGTATCATGGACAGGTTAACATAGACTTGGCCGATCATTGGATGATGGACATGGAAAGACATTTCCGTCAGGTAAAATGTACCGATGAGGAGAAAATTTTATGCGCATCCGATACGTTGATGGGCGAAGCATTGGATTGGTGGAACAACGTACTTGAACAAGGAAAGCCGACAATGTGGGAAGCATTTAAAGAAGAATTCAACAAACGTTTCTTTCCGCAATCTGCTTATACTCAGAAACGCCAAGAGTTTGCAAGTCTGGTTCAGGGAGACATGACTGTGAGTGAGCATGTATCCCGTTACAATGCCTTGTTACGATTTGGGAAAACTACTGTTCCGACTGATAGGGATAAAGCTCGTAAGTTTGAGGAAGGACTTAGGGAGAATATCCGTGGCCGTGTGGATATGTTACAACACCCGACCATTTCTCTCGTTGAGGAAGCTGCCCGTATTGCTGAGAAAAGTGTCGACAGATATCGACAGGGACAACAAGGGAAGAGAGCAAATGACAATCGGGGTAAGAGTCAAGGGAATGCGAAGAAACCGTTTACGCAAGGTTCGGGATCGCATATGGGTGACCAAGGAGGAAGTACATTCACGGGAGATTCGAGACCGTTCTGCCCGACATGTAACCTGCGACACAGGGGAACCTGCTATCAATTGACCACCTACTACCTTTGCAAGAAACTGGGACACGTATCTAGGAATTGTCCTTTGAATACAAACTCGACCGCACCAAATACCTTTTCAAATGCGAAGAGCTACAACCCAGAGATGAGGGAAAAATGCTTTGAATGTGGACAATCGGGACACATAGTGAAGAACTGCCCGAGTAAGAGACAACCGGGAATGAGTACCGGGGCATCGAGTGTGCCAAGCGGATCAAGAGTAGAACCTCGAGTAGATAAAGGGAAATGAGTCGTGCAACAACAAAGACGATACTTCCAGCTCAGGCCGGGGAATACAGATGATACCGTCGTATCATGTATTCTTCCTATTTGTTCGTATCCTGCACGTATACTCATGGATTCTGGTTCAACGTATTCATTCGTATCACGTGATTTTGTTAAGCATTTAACTGTTAAGTCAGAACCGCTAGGATATGACTTGTGTGTATCATTGCCTAGTAGTGAACCGCTAGTTACTTCTTCGATATTTAAGTCATGTGAGATCAAAATAGGTGATAAAGTCTTGAGCGTTGATTTGATTCCGTTGACGGTGAATTACTTTGATGTTATCTTGGGTATGGATTGGTTGTCGGTTAATCAAACCAAAATCGATTATGAACAGAAACGAGTTAGTTTTTATCCGTCAGGGCGAGAAGAGTTTACTTTTCAGGGTAAGGGAGTGATCGTACCTCCGTACTTGATATCGGCGATTCAAGTAAGTAAGATGTTGAAAAAGGGTTGTTCGGGTTTCTTATGTTCAATTGTCGACACGCGAGTTCTTGGACCACTAATAGAAGACATTTCAGTAGTTCGAGAATTTCCAGATGTTTTTCCCGATGAGCTACCCGACATATTGATTGAACGAGAACTTGAGTTCACAATAGAAGTTGTACCAGGGTCACAACCGATATCTAAAGCGCAGTACCGAATGGCACCGATAGAGTTGAAAGAATTGAAGGTTCAGTTACAAGAACTACTTGAGAAGGGTTTTATCCGACCGGGTGTTTCGCCGTGGGGAGCTCCAGTCTTGTTTATGAAGAAGAAAGATGGAACAATGCGTATGTGCATCGACTACCGAGAGTTGAATAAGTTAACCATCAAGAACAAGTATCCGTTGCCGTGAATAGATGACTTGTTTGATCAGTTACAAGGGGCTCAAGTATTTTCGAAGATCGACTTGAGATCCGGTTACCATCAGTTAAAAGTCAAAGAGGAAGATGTTGAAAGGACAGCTTTTAGGACTCGATATGGTCATTTTGAATTTTTGGTTATGCCATTTGGAGTGATTAATGCACCAGCTGCTTTCATGGACTTGATGAACCGTGTTTTCAAGGATTATTTAGATGAGTTCGTTATCGTGTTTATAGATGACATCCTAATCTACTCCAAAAGCGTAGAAGATCACGAGTATCAGTTACGATTAGCTTTACAACGATTGCGTGAAAAGAGATTATTCGGCAAATTGAAGAAGTGTGAGTTTTGGTTGACCGAGATAGCTTTCCTTGGACATGTAGTGTCGGCAAAGGGAATTTCTGTAGACCCTCAGAAGATAGAAGTAGTTACCAACTGGGTGAGACCAATGAATGTGACAGACATCAGAAGTTTCCTAGGATTAGCTGGGTATTATCAGAGATTTGTAAAAGACTTTTCGCGTATAGCAATGCCGATGACACAGTTAATGAGGAAAGATATGTCTTTTGTATGGAGTCTAGAATGTGAAGAAAGTTTCCAAGAGTTGAAGGGTCGATTAGTGAGAGCACCAATATTAGCCGTTCCGTCAGGGACTGAAGGATTTATTATTTACAGTGATGCTTCATATAGAGGTTTAGGTTGCGTTCTTATGCAAGGTGATAAAGTCATTGCGTATGCATCGAGACAACTTAGACCGCACGAGAAGAAATATCCAATACATGATCTAGAATTGGCCGCCGTGATTTTTGCATTGAAGATTTGGCGTCATTACCTATATGGGGAGAAATGTGAGATCTATACGGATCACAAGAGTTTGAAGTATCTGTTTATACAACGAGATTTGAACATGAGGCAAAGGAGATGGTTAGAGTTGATGAAGGATTATGACTTGTCAACTCAATATCATCCGGGCAAGGCGAATGTTGTCACCGATGCTCTTAGTCGCAAAGTACCAACTAACACCGCATCAAATTTGACTTCTCAAAAAGAACTGATACGAGATATGGAGAATTTGGAGCTTGAAGTGATACCGAGGATTGAAAGTGGCTTGATGTCGACGATGGTGGCACAACCACTCTTGATTCACGAGATCGCAGAGAAACAACTTTAAGATGTGGCTTTGAAGAAGATTTGTGATGAGATTCTGATGGGCAAACAACCGGGATTTACTTTTGAGAATGATGTATTGAGATTGAGGAGTAGAATTTGTGTGCCTAACGAGAAGGAGTTGAAACGGAACATCTTAGAGGAAGCACACAATACGAAGTATACCGTTTATCCGGGAAACACCAAGATGTATAGAGATTTGAGACATGTTTATTGGTGGCCGGGAATGAAGAGAGAAATAGCACGTTATGTTTCACGTTGTACTAGTTGTCAACAAGTAAAGGCCGAACGTCAAGTACCTTCGCGATTGTTACAACCGTTACCGATAGCCGAGTGGAAATAGGAGCACATAACAATGGAATTTGTTAGTGGGTTTTCGAGGTCGAAGAGATTGAACACTATTATTTGGGTGATCGTTGATCGTTTGACGAAGTCGTCGCACTTCCTACCAATCCGAACAACTAAGCCAATGACATTAGCTAAATTGTATATTCGCGAAATTATGAGACTACATGGTATCCCAGTTTCTATCGTTTCGGACAGGGATAGTAGTTTTACATCAAAGTTTTGGAGAGCTTTGCAAGAAGCAATGGGTACCAAATTGCACTTTAGTACCACCTTTCATCCTCAGACCGATGGTCAATCAGAGAGAGTAATTCAGATTTTGGAAGACATGCTTAGGCTATGTGTACTTGATTTTCAGGGTGATTGGGAAGACCATTTGCCGTTGATTGAGTTTGCATATAACAACAGTTTTCAGTCGAGTATTGGAATGGCTCCTTATGAAGCTTTATATGGTCGTGTATGTCGTTCACCAATTAGTTGGACAGAGGTGGGAGAAAGAAAGATTGAAGGGCCGAAAATTGTACAAGAAACGACGTGTCACACCCGTTCCAAAATTTCATACTTTTATCGTACATGTTTGGAAAGTTGTGAGTATATCAATGTTATTTGATAATTGGATTGAGTTGAGGTTGACTGTGAGTCAACAGTAAGGTGTCAGTGAGGACACGAGAACATGGCCTTTCATTTTGCATTGGCACGGTTAAATGGCATTTATGTGATTTAAGTGTTAATTGAATTATCTGGTATTTGATGAATAGTGTATTACACCGGTGTAGTATGATTTCTGATATTTGGATATGATAGTATTATCTTGAGAACTGTGGTGAGAACGTGAGAGATGCGTTAATTAAAAGGTAGGTTGTGTAGAGATTCTACAGAATTTAGTTTTCGGACGTGATTTTTGGACCCAAACGAAACCTAGTCGAAAACTTTTGAAATTTATAGTTTTCACTTGTAAAGTTGTGAAATGGATGTGCGTAAAGTTTCGAGAGCTAATTAGAAGTTTGAGGAACTTGCGGGGAGGTAAACACGATTTCCGAGAAGTTTTTCTATAAATAGTGGAGGATAAGATTTCATTTCTCAAACTTTCCAAAAATATATAGAGAGAGGAGAGAGAAAGGAGATTTGGTTGCTCCGGGCTTTGCGACGCCGATAGACGACCTTTCGTCTGTCAGATTTTCACCAAATTCAAGATTTGAACTCGTGGAGGTAAGATCTACGTTTTGATACCACTTAGGTCATGTTTGGCCAAGTTTTGTTAAAATCTTAATTTTGGACTTTTGGGAAAAATCAGGTAAAACTTATAGGAATCGTACCAAATTCGAAATCCGACGTTTATTTAGCCCCCTAGACGATCCTTCAAAGTTTGAAGAGATTCGCACGAGGTATGAATTCTAGATCTATGAAATATATGGATTTTCATGTTTTGGACATCACTTTTGATATTCTTGGATCCGGGCGAAATTCATGTATTAGCTAGGCCCGTTAATTATGCACGTGAAATTATGATAAAAGCACGTATAACTGTTTATGTGAGCATGTTATGTGTCTACTTGGGTCAAAGGGGAGTTTGGTGCAAATTCATTCGGAGTAAGCTCCTCGAACCTTGAGGATTGTGATCTTGTTAAAATTGGAATTTGTGGTGGTGTCTGGATTGGAGGTGGGCCCAACCAGTACACGGTACCTGGTATGGAGGAAGGCCCAACTAGTGTACGAGATGCGTGGGAGAGGTGGGCCTCCTACGGCATCGACCGGATGAATGCGTACCACTCACCCCAGAGACTATTTCTATGTGTTTTAGATGCTTAAACCATGAATTGTCATATAAGCATACATTTAGAATTGTACGCTCAGCATATAGCTGAGCAGTGGAGATGTACTCCATTGCAGGTAAAAAGAAAGACAAGAAGAAGTGTGCGGAGTGAGGCCGATGAACGCCGGGGAATCGCCTTTGTAAATGTTTTGTTTTTAAATCCTAAAACTTGTATAAGGATTTGAGTATTGTAGTATGTTGTAATAGAAACATGTATTAGCTTCTATAGTATTGTAATCGTGTAATTGAACATCTGTAGTTATGTTTTAATGCGTTAAATCAGTTATGATTGTACCACGGTGGGTGTTGAGAGGTATGAGTTGTGAATATTTCAACACAGGGCTGTTAGCAGGGGAGCAGTCGACTGAAACCCCTGATCAGTCGACTGGATCTCGTGTATTTGGGATACTGTAAGTGTATATCAGAGTAGCAGTCGACTGAACCCCTTGGGCAGTCGACTGAACACTGTAGAATTTTAGCTACTGATCCAAATAGTAACCAGTGCAGTCGACTGGGTTCCCTGATCAGTCGACTGAACCCCTGATGAGAAATGTTAAATTTTAGTTCTGCATAACACAGTCGACTGGGGTTCCCTGAGCAGTCGACTGGACCCCTTTGCAATATGATGTATTTTTGGTTCTGCTTAACACAGTCGACTGGGCAGTCGACTGGACCTCTGTTGTGGATTTAGGGTTTTAGTTTCTGTCAGACTCAGTCGACGTAGCAGTCGACTGGACCCTAGTGCAGTCGACTGGGCAGTCGACTGAACCTCTGTTTTCAAATATTTTCTTTTGAATGTGTTCTCAATGGCCAAAACTTTTTTTTATAACTCAAATTTCAATGTACTTTACAAACGCAGAGGGGAACGTTTCCTAAGTTTTAAACTACCAGGGTTGTTTTATAGAAGTTCTTTCCGCTGCGTATTATTAGATGTTGTTGGATGAGCCTTGGTGGCGTGCCACGTGTCCTATTTCCACGCGTAGTGGGATGGGTCGTGACACGACGGATAAGATAAAAGTAATTAGACAACGGTTACTGACAGCTCAGAGTAGGTATAAGAGTTATGCCGACAAGCGCAGACGGCCGTTGAAATTTTATATAGGAGACTTGGTGTATTTGAAGGTGTCACCTTCAAAGGGGATAACCAGATTTGGTAGATACGGGAAACTCAACCCGAGGTATGTGGGACCTTTTGAGATTATTGGGAGAGTTGGACCCGTAGCTTATCGTTTGAAATTGCCAAGTGAGTATGCTCAAGTGCATAACGTGTTTCATGTATCATTGCTACGTAAACACTTAGTGGAGGATAGAGATCAAGTGGTAACTCCGACGCCGAATGAGATTCAGAGTGATTTAACATATGTGGCGTATCCGGTAGAGATCTTGGATCGGAAGGATCAAGTCTTACAGAACAAAGTAATATCGAAAGTAAAAGTGCTATGGCGTAGCCAAACTACGGAAGAGATGACGTGGGAAATAGAAGATGAGATGCGTACTCAGTATCCAAGCCTTTTTGAGACATGAGGTACAAGTTTGGGGACAAACTTCTTTTAAGGGGAGAGTATTATAACACCCGCATTTGTGTTATTGCATTTGCATTATATTGTCATGCATGATAATGTGATGTGGCGTGTCTTATGACACATGTTTGGGTGAGTTTTGACTCGCGAGTTGATTTGGGTGTCTGTATTAGAGAACCCTTTGAAACTGTGGTGATTGAGGATTTGTGGTTGTGAAGTCTCTCCGAGTGTGAGACGGTCACTGTGGAATACTTTAAATGTTTATCTGAAAATAAATGTTTACCTGTGTATTTCAATATCTGTATTATTTTCTGTTTTAGAATTTATATCTGTCGTTAGATTTAGTATCCTGGTGAGGACGAATGAACACGCTATTAATTTGGTAGGCTAATTAGCAACTTCGGAAACGTCATGTAGAAATTCGCGTTTTAGCAAACAAACGAAACTTAGTCGAAAACGTTTATAATTTTGAAGTTTCACTTATAAAGCTATGAATAAGCTATATAGAAAGTTTCAGAGACTGATTAGGAGTTTTGAAAACTAGTGGGGAAGTAAACGTAATTTCCAAAGATTTTGCCTATATATAGATAGAGATGGATGAGATATTTTTACAAAGCTTCCTTCATAAGTTTCAAAGGAGGCCATAAGGGAGATTAGGAGCTTAGAGCTTTGCGACGCCAAACGATGACCTTCCTTCAGTCTGTTTTCTCTTAGATTTCATATTCGAGCTCCTCGAGGTAAGAGCTTCGTTTTGATATATGTTAGGGCTTGTTTGGCCAAGTTTTCCGAAACGTTGTTTTATAGAATTTTTCATAAAAGTTGATAAATGGAATTTCGATTCATAGGAATTTTACTAGACGGACTTCTACACGTTCTTTGTACACGGGTTTTCTTTGGATCGAAGTTTAAGAGCGTAAATCGGAGGTGAGTGATTCAACTATATTTTTGGAATGATTTCTTGACATGTATTCATGTTATGTTTGAATAGCATGTATTAATACTTAGAGATATCTTGTGTAGTTCATATTGGGCATTTATATTGATAAGTAGGCCCAATAGCACGATGAAATGTTTTGATTACCGCGAGCATGGTGATGTGTATTTGAGCATGTCAAGTTGCTTATTTGGGTCAGAAGGAGCACGTGGTCACCGTGCCATTTTGTGGAGCCGATATAGGCATTAAGGTTGCACGATTGAAGAGAAGAATCGTGGGTCTTACCCTTTCGCGTAGACTTATTGGCGAGGAGTCGCGGATTGGGAGTATGGACGGGCACGTGAGTCTCCCGCGACTAGTATGAAATGTAGATATGTGAATGCGGACATGTTTATCATTCATGTGCATATGTTGTTTTATTCACTAAGCGTTAGCTTAAACAAATTGAATATGTGTGGTTATTCAAGTAACCATTGCAGGTAAAAATGCTGGTGAGGAATCGCAGAAGTGAGCACGTGGGTTGGGAGTTCTTTTTGAAGGCAACTTGAACGCTAATCTTGTAGTTTTGGGACAATAGGAATGTTGTAATAAGAATTCTTATGGTTTTTAGTTATGTTTAACTTGGCATGTTAGAACGAATCTAAAATGTTGTAATAGTTAGTAACATGGTGTAACTGCGCTTCGGTAATATGTTAATACAGTTAGGATTGTTTTTGGAGTACTTTTGGAAGTGTGTGTTTGATCCCCGTTTGATTTCAAAAGCTTTTAAACTTGAAAATGCTGCCGAATGTGCTGCTGCCAGGGGATCAGTCGACTAGTTTGTTGAACAGTCGACTGGAGCCTCCTTTCCAGAAACTCTCTGCCTCGTTTCATGGAGGATCAGTCGACTGGGTCCCCGACACAGTCGACTGGATCATGGTTTTCAAAACTGATATTTTGGCCAGGCTGGACTTCAGTCGACCGGACTTTACCAGTCGACTGAAAATTTGAAGCCCCAGTCAACTGGGTGTAGAAAGCAGTCGACTGGATGGTATTTTAAAACCCAACTTTCTGCTAGACCAGGATTAGTCGACTGGATCCGAGGATCAGTCGACTGGACGGATTGGTATTCAAAATGACTTGTTTATTCCGCTGCGTGTGTTCTTCAAACTAATTTTTGGGAACGTTGATGAATTGGGTTAGCCTCGGTGGCGTGCCACGGGCTCCGGTTCCGCTATTGTGGGACCGGGCTGTGACAAAAAATTACGTCCGAAAACTAAGTTATGTGAAATCTCTACACAACCTACCTTTTATTTAACGTGGCACTCACGTTCTCACCACAGTTTTCAAAATGATATAACAATATCAAAGATTACCAAAACTTCCACAATACAGATAAAATTACTATTCATAAAATACCAGGTAGGTCAGATAACATTTAAATCATATAAATGTCATTTAGTCATGCCAATGCAACTGTGAAATTCCATGTTCTCGTGTCCTCACTGACACCTCACCGTTGACCCACGTCAACTCAACTCCAATTATTAATAACATTAATAATTCCATAATCTCAAGTTATGCATTTTCAAAACCATGAATTTCTGGAACGGGTGTAACACCTGTGGACTTAAGTCTACACCTATCTAAGAATACTGGTGAGAGTGTTTCTCAACTAGAATATTCTCGAGTGATAAGAAGTTTAATATACCTAATGAGTTGTACAAGGTCTGACATTGCTTATTCTGTTAGTAGACTGAGTAGATACACTAGTAATCCTAGTGCTGAACACTGGAAAGGGATAGTAAGGGTACTACGGTATTTACGATATACACATGATCAGAGACTGCACTACATGAGATATCCAGCTGTATTGGAAGGATACAGTGATGCAAACTGGATATCCGATATGAAGATTCAAAATCTACAAGTGGATATGTTTTCACACTTGGTGGTGCAGCTGTATCATGGAAATCTTCAAAATAAACTTTTATTGCTAGATCGACAATGGAATCTGAATTCATTGTGCTAGACAAGGCAGTTGAAGAGGCTGAATGGCTTCGCCATATTGTAGAAAATATTCCAAGATGGTCAAAACCTGTGCCAGCTATTTGCATACACTGCGATAGCCAATCTGCTATTGGAAGGGCACAAAGTAATATG